>OX578145.1:110197795-110680295 GCA_951213105.1 Amaurobius ferox | reverse complement strand
ATAGGACACTGTGCGTTTAGGATTTATTAAAACAGATTTTTTAACAAGCCTATTTAATTGTCTATGCTAATAAGACATTGGTTCTGTTAATCATTGTATTTATCATTGCACTACGTGGGATAATATCAGGAAGAAGTATTTTCCTCAAAACTATATGTATGTTAGTATTATCCACTTATATTGAAGTAAAAAATCCAGTGATGGAATTGTTGAAATTGTTAAAAACCGGTTGAATTGTAAAATGAGCGTCTAAATTTTAATGTCCATCTTTTCGTGCAGGCAATAAAGCTATTTTGTCTTTTGTCTAAGTTCAAAAGTTCTGAACTTTTATCATATGCTTGTCTACCTTACCTTCTAAGAGTGTAACTTTTATCTTTGTGATATTGAAATGTTATGTTTTCTCTTGTTTGTACTCCCCTTGCTGTTCGTTATTTGTTTGTACTCTTTCTGTCTTTGAGAATGAGTCCCAACCGACTGTTATGGTGGTTAGCTGCAGTCTGGCCCCTTTTGGTTCAAGGCCTGCGGGTCAAAAGTTGTATCTCTATGGCGGCTGGATGAGTGAAACTTAACCGGATTCCGGCTATGGTCCGGCGGAGGTGGCGGTTTATTGGTGCGGTTTGATCCAACGCGTGTGTCGTGTATCCCGGAATTGCTGACGAGACGACATTTCATTTTCCGGTATACCTTCGGGCGGAGGCTGTTTTCTTTAATTATCCGTCGGTTTGTTATACGCTCTACCTCAATACCATGATTCCTTTACAGTATTTTAAATGATAATGTTACCGATTTTATGAAGGAACTACCTCAGGACACAAGCATATGTGGTTCTAAAGCCAATATCAAGTTGGTTATTGTGGTAACTGAATTATAAAGAATACTTAAAGTTAGACTTTTAGCTTAATTATCATTAACATATCTATATCTTAACATGGCCGTAAATTGCTCGTATAGTGGTACTTATTTATTAAATTGTATATTGCTTTGTTGTGCCGCTATTAAGACCCTCCAATTATTTAACTTTCGCGCGAGTTCTGTAAAAGAATTATTAATTAATATAGTACTAGATCGATCACACCATTTCAACTTTAACGATAAAACATTTATTACAAACATAAATACTTAATTATTCAATTACAACAATTAATCATATTATTTCGGCGGCGGGAACATGTGAGACCAGTACGAAAATGCCTAAAATGTGGTTAGGACCAGATACCATTTTTCAATGGGCACATACCTTCAAGTCTGTTTTGAACATAGACCAGAATGCTTGCATCAGTAATTTGTACCGGCCATAACTCAGGGTGTTAGGCTCCGTGTCGTACGTCTGATTTACTCTGCACACATCAATAGATCTAGCCATTATTTTGGAACATCTACGGAACACTCTACATCTTGCTATATTTTCTACGTCATCGTTCTTATTGTCAGAATCTCGAACACGTATTCTAGGATCGTCTTTATATCATAATGTCGCACACGTATATCTATCTGAAAACAAGTGTCTTTCTTAAGTCACAGGTTGTGGCTCTCTTTTCCTGGGGGTGTCACTCCCCCTTTTCTCTGATTCGCAGTATTCAGGGTGACGCAACAAGCACCTTCTCCATTGGCTTGCCTTTCCATCCAATGTGGTGTTACTTCACATTTTCTTAAGGGTTTGACCCCTCTTCTGTCTTGACACCCCTAAATTTATGGTTTTATCTTACCTCTGGGTTCACATGCTGTAAAACCTGGCGTCATCCAGACTGGAAGTTTTGTCCGAAGTTTCAGATCAATACATATTGTACATAAAACTGTCTCACCAAAACAAATGTGAGATCTATTTCTGGTCTCACAGGTATATCATAAATTTCCATACAAGTAGCTCGAGTTACAGATATCAATCGAATTGTTGCCAAGATCTCCTGATCTGACCTCTATGAAATTTTACTTGTCAGTCGAGCGATCTCCGATGGTGATTTCCAATTGATGGACTTCCGTTTGACCATCAATATTAAGAGTCAGTAACAAGCTGGTTAAATTACAAATTTTGAAACAAGTAGCTTGGCTTACAAGATCGTCAAGATCTTATGATCTGACATGTATGGAGTTTAACTTGTTGCGATTCCTACGCAGTACTGTTTATAATACTGTCGTAAAATGGCAGATTTGGTATGACATATCTTAGCGGAAAAATCTGCTCGACATGTTGCTAACTCGCCGATGCTGAGTTGGAGCAAGTACACACAAGTATTTTAAGACAAATATAGTTATGTATTGCCGCTGGTGATAACTCCGGCTGTTCGTGGAAACTGCTCTACATCCTTCGGGTGAGCTGGGTGGTCTAGGTGATAAAAAAATTGTAACTATAATAATTAATAATTAATTGTTTAATGACAATAAATAGAATATACCAATTTATTTTCTAGATCTTAACAACTTTCGTTTTTGTAGCCCATAAGTCTTGTACAAAGTCAAAGTACAATGTACAAAGTACAGTGTACAATATACAAAGTCTATAATAGACATTGTGCATTGATCCATATTAGAAAACCGATTTTCATTATATTCATGAATTTCTATTATAGGAATTTCGAACTTTCTTGTCTGTAAACTAATGAAAGCGTAAGGAATATGCTAAAATTTGAGAATTTTACTCTACGGGGCATCTAATATGTAGAAAACGGGCGGTATATACTATACGTAAAATAGAAAATGAATCCATTCTGAGGGTAATTTGAGGGGGCTATCTGAGGGGAGGGGGGAAGGGCAATACTTGAAATGGCAAAAAATTAAGATAAAAATTTAGGAATTTAATACTCTCGCCTATAACACAGAATTTTTTTCACATTAATTAAAATTCTGAATAAATTGGAATTTGCATAATGGCTCATCAATAAAAATCAATATGCACAATTAAACTCATATCTTAAACTAGACATTAAACACCTGAATTCAATTTTTTCCAAAGTAAACAATTAAATTTTATAGAATAAATTTAATAATAATAATAATAATAATAATAATAATTCAATTAAATAATAATTATTTTAAAGAAATATTGAGCAATGTATATAAGCACAAAAAATGATAGTGCAGCATACATATGTTTCGAGGATACGTTATAACCCCTTCGCCAGTACAAAAGAACCAATAAATCCAAGATTCAAAACAGGAATCCTAAAGTTCTCTTGATCCTTCATACAAAGTGTATTTTACTTACTAATAGTTTATTTAGTCGCACTATACAAGAAGGATATACATTTAATAGAAAATAAGTGCTATTTCTATAGCATTTTTTTACACTTTCAAGTAATGTTCGACGCGACATTTAAAGCTCTTTAAGTTCAAAGCATTTTAGAATATAAATGCTTTTACTAACAGAGCAAAATCTTTAACTTAAATAAAAATAAAAGTTTTTCCCTTTAAATGACTCCGATTTATTTAAATTAACGCTACGAATACTTTTACGATTTCCCCTTAGAGACATGATGGAATTTTCTCAAATGTCGTTTCACCTTTAAAATTGATCTCCTGTGCATAAATAAATTACTCATCAAATAAAGTTTTGTTTCAAGGTTTCTAGGTGTACACTTTTCTGTTTGTCCGTACATTAGGAATTTTGTTTTGTTTATGTTTTAGTCGAAGTTTCATCCCCTGGTAAGGGAATTGAATGCATTCAGGAGAAATTCGCGCCATTTAGGGAAGCGAAATGTTTTAGTTTCCCTTGGAACACGTAATTGATTTAAAGGGAAAATGCTGAAACCTTGCGTCAATTAGACGGTTGCTGTAACATAACAGCTATTACTTTCCCTGCAATACATGGTAATGTATAGGGAAAGTATTGGAATCGTGTCGAAAATGGCAACTCGAGTTTTTGACATATCTACACGTTTTGGGACCTCTAGAACATAAAAAACTATTTTAGTGTGACGTCTGTGTGTGTGTGTGTGTGTGTGTGTGTGTGAGTTTGCCTGTGCAATGTATGTATGTATCATCCACTCTAACTCAAAAACAAATGGACCAAATTTTATAATATTTTATATGTAACTTGTATGTGACTCTGGTACTAATTAGATGTTGGTACGATTCGGGATAACAGAACTCGCCTTTTTTTGCGAAATAACCAGCGAAAATTTAATGTATCCATTCTAGCTAAAAAGCTGATAAACCAAATAAGTCACTTGTGAGATATCCTGGTGCTGATTACATTCTGGTACGATTCGAAAAAAAACCCCAGCCTTTTTTACGAAATAGCCCGCAAAAATCGTCAAAATCTAAAATGAAAGAATACGTATGCTCAAATATATCAATTAAATTCTCATTATATACTTACTGTTTAAGAAGGAAAAGAATAAGACTATCCCCATTTCTCTAAGACTCGCCGTTCTCGAGATATATTAGTTTTTTTCTCATTTTTGGCTATGTCGCCTTTGAAAAAATGTCCAGTTACAAAATAAAGGAAAAAATTGAAATAAAACTGCAAGTTCAGTGCTATTTTGTGCAATTAAACCCAATTTAATGAATTATTTAAAAGTAAAAAGGAAATCAATATGAGTCTGTAGGGAATGTCACCTGCTGCCCACATCAGAATTTTGTGATATTGTGATCAAATTAGTGAAGGTCTTGTTTGAAAAGTATTGCAGACCAACGGGGTTTTACTATGTAAACACAATAAAAGAATTGTTAATTACAAAAATGTTTTGCTTTTAGAAAGAATCTAAATATGTCTTCAATAAAACAGTCTTCATTGGACAGATGCTATCTTGTTTTGATAATTTCCCTACAATATATGGTAATGTGTAGGGAAAATATTGGAATCGTGTCGAAAATCGCAACGAAAATCGACGGATCTACACGTTTCGAACACTCTATAACCCGAAAAAACTATTTTAACATGACGTCTGTGTGTTTGTGTGTCTGTTTGTTTGTGCAATGTACACTGACTTCCAAAAGTTAAGCACGCAATGCAAATTTTCATTTTTCGAAAGCGTATATGAATTTGAGTGGCTGAAAATAGCTGCAGATGTAGGTGGCAGTATGCAAATATCGAATGTTACAGCCAGTCACGATTGACTGTCCGGATATATACTAATTAGGCGGTCGTTGAAGACGCCAGCATTCTGAAGGATTTGAGGAGGTGCATTTAAATGCTGCTACGAAGTGTTTATAACTGTTGTGGAATTATTTTTGATAATACTCATGTTTCTATGGCTGAAAGAAGACGAATGACAATTAGTGAGCACTGACGTGCTGTCGGACGCATTGAAGCAGGACAGTCAATCAAAGATGTCGCTATTTTCTTTAGCGTTGATCGCTCAGTTACTTCTCGATTATGGAGACAATTCCAAACAAGTCAAACAGTTGTCTGGAGACCTGTGCCCGGTCGTCCAAGGGTTACCACCCCGTCTGATGATCGGTATATTGCTACAGTAGCCAAGCGGAATCGACGAGCAACCACCACAACTCTTACATCCATTGTTGTAGCGACACTTGATAATACAATATCTGCCAGTACTATGTGCCAAAGGCTCCATGTGAAGGGACTGTGCGCCCGAGTACCACGTTTTTCGGTTCCACTAACCGTCCACGCCAGAGTGGCAAGAATAAATTGGTGTCGTTAACATGTCAATTGGACTGTCTCAGATTGGTGCAACGTCCTGTTCACTGATGAGTCCAGATTTGCCCTGGAATCAGATGATAAGCGTCTAAAGGTCTGTAGAGAACGAGGCACTCGCAATCAAGCCAAGGGCATCATCGAACATCACGCATTCAGAGGTGGCAGCGTTATAGTGTGGGCTGGAATTTCAATAGGATATCGCACAGAGCTGCACATCTTGAAAGGCGGTTCTGTGACAGCTGCGAGGTATCAGGATGAAGACCTAGCCTCCATTGCGAGACTCTACGCTGCAGTAGTTGGTCCTGATTTCCTCCTTATGGACGATAATGCCCGCCCCCATCGAGCTAACATCGTTGACGAATACCTGGAAAGTGAGGGCATGTTTCGTATGGAGAGGCCGGCGTATTCTCCTGATTTTAATCCTATTGAAAACCTACGATATGCTTTCGGGCGTGCTGTCTCTACACGTTTCCCTCCTCCAACCAATCTCAAAGAGTTGTAAACTGCCCTATTGGAAAAATGGCCATTGCTCGTATCTGCGATCGTTGATCACCTGATTGAAAGCATGGAAAATCGTTGTAAAATTTGTGTGAAGGTTCGGAATGATCACATACCATATTAATGCAAGTTTTGTTTGGTTTGATTACCTTCAAACATAATTTTGTTAATGGCCCAAATGTGACGTCATCATATAACTTCCGAAAAGTAAATACGTTTTTCATCAAAAGTAAATATGTTTTTCATCACGATATGGAAAAAGAACCTGCTCTCTTTTACGAAATGACTCGCAAAAAAGTGTGTATCCACTCTAGGTGAAAAACAAATTGACCAAATCTCACAAAGTTCAGTACATAAGTCACTTACGGGTTACACTGGTGCTGCTTAGCTTTAGGTACGATACGAAAAAACTGCTGTTTTTACGAAATGGCTCACAAAAAGCGTGTATCCACTCTAGCTGAAAAACTAATTCACCAAATCTCACAAAATTCAGTAGATAATTCACTTATGGGTTACACTGTTGCTGCTTAGCTTTAGGTACCATCCTGGGAAAAAACCTGTTTTCTTTCACAAAATGGATAGCAAAATATTGTGCATCCACTCTAGCTGAAAAACGAATTGACCAAATCTCACGAAATTCGGTAGAAAAGTCACTTATGCGTTACACCGGTGCTGCTTAGTTTTAGGTACGATATGGAAAAAAGAACCTGCTTTATTTTGCGAAATGGCTCGCAAAAAGTGTGTATCCACTCTAACTCAAAAACTAATCGATCAAATCTTACAAAATTCGGTAGGTAAGTCATTTAAGGTTTACACTGGTGCTGCTTAGTTTAGATACGATACGGAAAAAAATAACCTGCTTTCTTTTACGAAATGACTCACAAAAAGTGTGTATCCACTCTAGTTGAAAAGCTAATTGAACAAATCTCACAAAATTCGGTAAATAATTCACTTACGGGTTATACTGGTGCTGATTATCTTTAGTACGATACGGAAAAAAAAAGCTGCTTTCTTTTACAAAATGGCTCGCAAAGAATTGTGTATCCACTCTAGCTGTAAAAATAATTGATCAAATTTCACAAAATTTGATAGCTAAATCACCTTTGAAATACTTGGATCTGATTATATTCTGGTATGATGCGATAGAACATGCCTTTTTTTTATCCTGATAGTGTTATATTGTAGTCTGAACTTTTAAATTATATAACTGGTGTACAAAGAATCTACTATTCATAAATTTTGATAAGTGTTTTTTACTACTTTCACACGAAATTCTAGTCCTATATCCTATTGTGTGTGACTTTAAAATTAATGGAAAATTACTCAATCGAAAAAATATTACTTTCGATGTTGGAATTATGTATGATTCCAAATATAGTTTTAATATACATATACACGGAAATGTTAAAAAGGCTTGTAAGAAACTCGGATTTATAAGTAGAATTTGCTGGGATTTTAAAGACACTACTGTGCGTACACTTATCTTTTTAAATATTTGGTAGAACCATTGGTGGAGTATGGACGTGTGATCTGGGGTCCATATTATAAATATTCTAATACTAATATTGAAACGTTCAAAATAAATTTCTAAGATACATTTTTTGATAAATCTAATGGTTTTTGTAACAGTTTCATATCTTGCACAATGCTCCGTCTAAGATTGTAATAATTACATGTTTGAATGAAGACGAACTTTTTTTGTCTTCATGTTCTTTCTTAATTTACTACTTAATTATATAGACTATCCTAGCTCACTAAAAAAATTAATATATGTGTAATATAAAGAGATTACGTGACCTACTTCAAAATAAAGTATGCATCCATCTTTATTCCCCAGAGTAAACATCGTGATTTTAAAAGTTCTTTTAAATTTGTATTTAGTGTTGCATCCGTCATAAAACCACTTTAATTTTGCGTATTTTCTATGCATCTGTATTCTATGCCAACGCAATTACACTATTTATTAGTTTAAATGATCATCAAACTTTGATTATTTGTACAACGAAGCCTAATTCTAATGGGCGCAGAATGTAAAAAAGTGATTGTAAGATGATTTGTATAAGAATAGCTGAATTTTTTTCACGCAAAATTATTTAATTCTGGATTCTGGAATAAAAGTGTATGAATGAAATATTCACTGCCTTTAAATAGAGAGCCAGATGATTTGTATTTTGATGACGTCATTTGAGTAAAGTTCATATATTTCCTATGAAGATTTAAGTTTTCAAATAAGATAAATTATTGTAGTTCTGTGATAATTAAAAATATATCAGCGCTGAATGCATAGCATTTTAGAGATGCTTAAATAAAATTGCATTTCAGTTGGAAAGTGTTTCAAAATCAATGCTTTATGCCTGATTGATCTTTCTTGTTTAGATAATGGTGTTAATATTCTTAAATAGGCAGCATTTTAGAGGACTATTAGTTTGGCCAATTTATTAAAGACCACAGTGGCAAGAAATACTATAAACTCTCCAGCTTTAGAAACATCTACAGGGATTTTTTTATCTTTGCCTAATTCTTTGAATGGCACTGTCTTTATTTTTTAATTAAATTTAGATATTAGTGGATTTTAACAATGCAAATTAAAGCTCTTTCAAAATTTAATATCACTGGATATTAATAGGCTTTTCGTTATCAACGAATAACATGAGAATGTCAAATTTCATGAAATTCGCTTGAGTAATCTGAGTGATATGAGGTTCAGTACAAGAAATAAAACTTTCAATACCTCGAGGAAGGCTCGTGATAACTGCTAAACGATTGTATTCATTCATTTTGAGTTAAATATATTAACATACCCTTCATACTTCTGAGAATAGTGAGTTTATAATTTTTTATTATTTTTTCTTCATAAACCACCGACCTCCACTTGGTAAGACGATTATTTAACCATTAAGCTACTGAGACAATTATCTTTGTTTTTCTACTTGACGTAAACTCTACAAAACTTTGAAAGTCACCGGTATGTTGTGTCGGTGGATTATAGCATCGAAAAGCCATTTCTTTGGTCAATAGCTAAAAATGGATTACGAGCTGGAACTAATTATTTATTCTAAGTTTACTCCCGTAACGCTTTTAGTCTGCCACTTGTAAATCAATATCTGATCTAAATAAGCCACATTATAACGTTGCACTATAATTTGGAAGAGCCTTTGACGGTAAGGTCGAGGAGATCCACATTGCACTTAAACAGCTAACATGCCTACCCTTATAAATTTGACAATGTTGTTGTAGCGCACCAGATAAAATTTATATAAATTATATTAATTAATTGTAATTCATTATTTAATTAATAAAATATTGATTTACTTTAATTAAGTGATACTTATTGAGTAATTTATAAAATATTAATTTACTTAAATTAATTAATTGATATTTATTGAGTAACTGACCACTAATCGCAAATTTCTATACATTGCCAAAGTGATAACCCACCATAGTTAAATTATGTTGTCCGGTGTTTCTTCTGAAAAGTAATTTGATTAATAACATAATTGCACTTATCCAGTGAACAGAACATTAAATTGCTCAAACAAAACTTTATTAATTATTATTAATTTTGTCATTAAATATATTATTTACCAAATATATCAATTATTAACATAATAGTTACTAGAGATATGTTCGTGTTGTGATACAGTACGAATTTTATGTATTAATTTTGCACACTAGCTACTGACCTCTTAAAATATTTCCTCAGAATGTTTATGTAAATGGTTACCTGATTTATCTTTCATGCCTCTCGTTGGGGCTGGACTTTTTGTCCAGTCATCTGACGTTCTCACATACTTTTGCTAAGAACATACATTTTCGATACAGCACATTCGATTCGTGACATTCACCTTCACACTACTGTTTTTATAATAACAGGAGTACACATCGACTTATTAAAGTTAAGGCAATTGTAATGTACTTCGTAAGAATCTATAATGACATGTTATATGTAAGAAAGTCATCTCAAGTCTCTGCACGTCATTTCATGTCAACAGTAAGTCAGGTATGTATCTTTTTCACAAACTCTAGTATGAAGTACTCTGTGTTTTTCCCTTTCTACTCATTGGATTTCGCGAATTATTCTGCCATTGGTTCCAGTTCTGTTGGTGAAGCTTGTGTTAACCTCCATTGGACATCTTCGTTTGCCTAGTAGTCTTATTTGCGTCATAAAACGCATGTGTTACAAGGTCATAATTTTATAACTTGGACAGTGATTTAAAGTCCATCCCAGCATAAAAACTGCCATCTCAAAACTGGTAGTAAAACTGGTGTCTGGGGCTTGGTGACAGCCTGATGCTTTTTACATCTGTAGACAAAAATATACTTTCTATTAGAAAAGCATATATTTTATAATGGTTATATTCGCACTATATCGCTGTCAGATTCACGTGCTGCCATACAGTCCATCGGTTCCATTTAGGTCCTGCTATCTAATGAGGTTTTCCAATTTCAAGAGCTGCTAAAATCCTTGAGGTCACAACGTAAGCGTATTGTTTCTATGTGCATCCCTGGCGATTTGTATGTTGCAATGAGTAGGCATGTTTTCTTGCCAAAAAGGGTACTATGCTGATACATTGTGCAAAAGAAGAAACTTCTTTTCTCACGACAAAATTGTTTATTATATAATTTATGAATTTGACGTAGCAACATGAATTGTAAAGCAAAATGGATAACAAATAAGGGAGAGGATGTCTCCTAAATGTACCTTATAAACCAAGACGGGAAGCAGTGGCTGTTTTCTGCCTGCTAACTGGGCATGACTGCCTTGCTGCATATTTGTGCAGTACTGACATTTTTACTGAGGCTGCCTGACCGCTGTGTGATACTAATGAACCTATAGACAAACACCACCTGCGTCACTGTGGAATCATCCAACCTGCTACTGAGGCTTCCAGATATTAAGAGGTGAGAAGACTATTGGAGAGATTAAACTTCGGTTATTTTTTGAAATCTTATTGTTCTTCACATTGTTTGTTCTTTTGTCTATTCATGTTTTTATTTTTTCTTATTTTAGGTTTTTTTTGTACTTTGTATTTTGTCCATGAGCCCCAGCCATTGGAAATTTAAAAAATTACGCTATACTTGTTCTGTGAAGGAAAGAACTTAACTCATTAAACTAAACGATAGGGTTTAAAGTTTTTATTTAGGAACTTCAAAACTCTCATAAATAGTACTACATATACACATCAAAGACATAGTGCATCAGTTTTGCATAACATGAATCCTAAATGGGGGAAAACAAAAGTACAAAAGCTCCATCCATGAGCGAAATTGTCACTCACGCCAGGCGAAAACATAGTGCCAAAAGGAAGAGAAAGTTGTCTCCGTCGTGATCCTTTTGAGAAACAAAATTGTGCAGATCGATGCCCATGCACCTTGTAGATATTTGCATAAAATTTGATGTTGCCACACACTCCACAGGACAAATTCTTAAACTGAAAAATAAACAGAACAACCAGTGCTTCGAACGCCATTTCGAACCCAACTAATTTGTAAACAAAAAAATGTTCTTAAGTCTGGTTGAGTACTGCCATCTAGTGTCCTTTTAAGAAACTACAGAATACCCCTTACAAATGTTATTTAATGGATGTTGCTAATTTGGTATTTATTTTATAGCAATGGTAGCAGGCATTGGTAATTTATTTAATACTTCCTAACAAATACTTTTAAATACAACACGCAGGTATATATTTTCGAAAAACGAAATTTTGCAGCTAGCTGACCATACGCCCTGTAGTTATTTGCATAATGTTCGATGTTACCACACACTCCACAAGACAAAGTCTTAAAGAGAGAAATAAAGAGGAAAACCAATCTTTTAAATATTTTTAGCTTTGATCATTCCAGCGGATATTAAAGATTACTTTTGTTTTAAAGTACTTTCAAATTAACGTCTTCCTCCAGAGCAAAATCTTTCTTCAATTTCAATGATAATATTTACTGTTTTAAATAGCTGTTCTTTATTGAAATTGCACCACGGAAATTTCTTTAGAAGGTCCCCTCCGAGACGAATTGTAACTTTCTCAAAAGTCGTTTTACCGCTAAAGAGATCTCTGGTGTATGAATAAATTATGATATATTCCAGCCTTTTGATTAATAAAGTTTTGTTTGGAAGCTTCTAAGCGTATCATTTCGAATGTGTCCATACATTGGAATTTTGTTTAGCTCGTGTTGTAGTTGGAGTTAAGTCTTTCTATAAAATTATTCAGTAAAAATAGATGAAGGTATTCAGTAGAAGTTTGTCTCATTTACTGAAGCAAATGGTTTTTAGGTTTTCCAGGAAAACCTTCCATATATTTAAAAGTAAATAGAAGGAAAAATTTATATTAAATGCATGAATCGTTTTACATATTTACAACATAACTAAAATTCTGATATGTCCAGTATATGACGCTCCCTGCGTAATAAAACAGATTTTACTTTTTTTTTTCGTAGCAAATCTGCAGATTAATGAGTTCATAAATATTTCCGAAGGAAAATTCATGGATGCATAAAGTTTCTATACGATATTGTTACGAACGTGTGAAATGCATTCACTGGAGTGTCTTTTGAAGACTAGATGGAGAGAATACCCGTACAGGCAACATTTCCTATGACGTGAATCTAGGGTTACCATGTTATTGTTGTTGAGACCCAGACCGTCCGACCAACCAGAAAGGAGGGTTACCATGTGCTGATGTTCGGAAGAAAGGCTGCCATATTTGGCGATTTATCGCCAATTTGGCGACATTTGTCGACTTTTCGAAGGATTCACAAACACCTCGAAATAACCAATATTCTACAAGATTTAAGCGATTTCTAGAGGTTTCTATAGAGAGTCTATAAAAAGAGTCACCACCCAGTTGGACAGCAAGTTGACGTGATATGATCAACATTGAACTGTGATATTCGTCAATGTTTTGAAAATAGTAGCAGTTTCAAAATAGTCATTTTTCCAAAATAAACAGTTACATTTTATAGAACAGCTATAATAATAATAATTATTATTATTATTATAATTTAACTAAATAATAGTTTATTTAAAGAAATATTGAACAACGTATATAAGCACAAAAAATGATATCGCAGCATACATCTGTTTCGAGGATAAGTTGCATCCACTTCTTCAGTGCAAGAGAGCCAACAAATCAGAAGTTCAAAAGAGGAATCAAATTTTCTCTGTCCTTCGCACAAAGTGTATTTTACTTACTAATAGTTTATTTTGTCGTACTACACAAGAAGAATGAGCTCATTTAATAAAAAATAAGTAACATTTCTTCAGCATCTTTTTACACTTTCAAATAACGTTTGAGGCGACATTTAAAGCCCTTTAAGTTCAAAGCATTTTAGAATGTAAATGGTCTCACTAACAGAGCAAAATCTTTTAACTTAAATAAAAATAAAAGTTTTGCTCTTTTAAATGATTCCGATTTATTTAAATTAACGCCAAGAATCCCTTTATGATTTCCCCTTGGAGACGTGATGGAATTTTCTCAAATGTCGTTTCACCTTTAAAATTGATCTCCTGTGCATAAATAAATTCCTCATCAAATGAAGTTTTGTTTCAGAGTTTCTAGGTGTGAACTTCTCAGTTTGTCCCTACATTAGGAATTTCGTTTTGTTTATGGTTTTAGTCGAAGTTTCATCTTCTGGTAAGGGAATTGAATGCATTCAAGAGAAATTCGCGTCATTTAGGGAAACAAAATGCTTTAGTTTCCCTTGAAACCCGTAATTGATTTTTAAAAAAATGCTGAAACCTTGCGTCGATTAGCTGTAACATAACATCTATTACTTTCCCTGCAATACATGGAAATGTATAGGGAAAGTATTGGATTCGTGTCGAAAATCGCAACTCCAGTTTTTGACATATCTACACGTTTCGAGACCTCTAGAATACAAAAAAAACTATCTTTAGCAGGACGTATGTGTGTGTATGTCTGTGAGTTTGTCTGCGCAATGTATGTGTCATCCACTCTAACTCAAAAACAAATGGACCAAATTTCATAAAATTTTATATGTAACTTGTGTGGGACCCTGAGGGTACTAATTAGATTTTGGTACGATTCGAAATGGCAGGGGAAAATCTCATGTATTCACTCTAGCTAAAAAGCCAATTAATCAAATTTCACAAAATGGTAGATAAGTCACTTGTGGGATACCCTGGTGCAGATTATATTTTCGTACGATTGGAAAAAGGAAAAGCTGCCTTTTTTACGAAATGACCCTCAAAAATTGTCAAAATCTAAAATAAAAGACTACGTATGTGCTCAAATATATCAATTAAATTCTTATTGTATACGTAATTTTTAAGTAGGAAAATAATAAGACCAACCCCATTACTCTATGACTCACCGTTCTCGAGTTATATTAGTTTTTTCGCTATTTGGTTACGCCGCCTTTGAAAAAATGTCCAGTTACAAAATAAAAACAACAAGAATGATCAATCATGCATAAAGCATTGATTATGAAGCACTTTCCAACTGTAATGCTATTTTATTTAAACATCTCTAAAACGCCATACATTCAGCGCTGATATATTTTAAATTATCACAGCACTACAGTAATTTATTATATTTGAAAATTTAAAACTTCATTGGGGAAAATGAACTTTATTCAAATGACGTCATTGAAATATAAATCGTCTGACTCGCTATTTAAAAGCAATGTACATTTTATTAATATCACTTATATTCCAAACTCCAGAGCTAAATAATTTGAGTGAAAAAAAATTGAGCAATTCTTATACAAATCATCTTACAATCACTTTCAGCATCCATTAAAATTAGGCTTTGTTGTAAAAATAATGAAAGTTTAATGGTCATTTAAACTCAAAAATATTGTAAATATGTTGGCGCAGAATATAGCTACACAGAAAATACGATTTAAAAATGAAGATTTTTACACACGGACAAAAGATGGCTGCCATATTTTACTTTGAAGTGGATCACGTGATCTCTTCGTATAATATGGGTGTAATTATTTTTTTAATTTTTATTTGAAAAAACTTCTGAACATATTTTGCTGATTGTTTCACTTTCCTTACATACATAATGCATAAGGAAAGTATTGTGACGGGATCGAAAATTCGAATTCGAGGTTTCGACGGAAAGAGCACGTTCCAAGCATCCCTGATTACGAATTAAACATTTTTGAAGTGATGTCTGTGTGTGTGTGTGTGTGTGTGTGTGTGTGTGTGTGTGTGAAAGTGTGTGTGTGTGTATGTATGTGTGTGTGTGTGTGTGTGTGTGTGTGTGTGTGTGTGTGTGTGTGTGTGTGTGTGTGTGTGTGAAAGTATGTGTGTGTGTGTGTGTGTCAGTGAGACTGTGAAGACGATAACTGACGAACGAATGGACCGATTAGAACAAATTTGGTACAAAAATCACAATCCATAAACACTGGAAGTCAATTGTTTTTATACGCAATCGAATGTTCAGCCCCCCTAAATTTTTGAGTGAAATTTTAAAATATCGTCAAAAAATCAAAACCTTTAATAAAGTTACGCAAATAGACATTTCTTATGTAATGTTTCATTAGAAGACGATTGACATAAATTTTAGAATGCTAACATGAACTGTTCTCGAGATATTGCACATTCTTCAAAAAATTATCAAAAAGCCATATAAATTAAAAAAAAAATATTTCCTATTGAAAAACATGTTCACTTTTTATATGTAATACCATGCGATAAATTTGGTAACATCATTCTCGTGGATCTAGCTCGTTCCATTCATAAAAAAATACTTTGAGTAATACTTTTGTATTTGAACGCCAATAGTCATTTATCTGCTGTAAAAATAACTTATTTCTTCGTCCATAATGCCTGGCGATATTTTGGCGACGAATTTGGTGGAATGTCGCCGACTTAGCGACTTTTTTAAATGTTTCTAAATTAACGAAAAGCTCTCTAAATGGATAAAAATGAGACTAAATCAATGACGACTCATTGATGACGACATGGAAAATGACTACTCATTGAGGAAAATTCAATATCTTGGAAATAATATAAATAACTACTATAAAAATAATTTATTTTTTTTACTGTAAAAGTAGTAAATTCATTGCATTATATAAGGAAAGTCATATGCTGCCCACATCAGACTTTTTATATATTTTATGGGGTAATTTGAATATTTCCTAAAATTTTCGAAGCAATGTATGAATTTTAACTTTGTTTAAAATGTGTTTGAAAAATTAGGTCCCATGGGGTTAAGTGTATTTCATATTTTCAACTCGGAATGAGTCCGAAACTAATTGGGTGATATTATTCGTTTGCATTCCCATAGGTCGAACAAAACGTCTCAGCGACATACTAAAATTTCATTTTGAAAAAGTAATTTTTACGGCAAATATCGTGCAAACGGACAAACAGACAGAATGAATAAAGTCATAAACAGCCTAAATACTTTTTAGCAACATTAGAAAGACTTAAAAATTGAATTAAAAGTACAACTTCAGTGCTATTTTGTGCAATTAAACACAATTTAGCGATTTGTTAAAAAAATTAAAAGAAAATGAATTGGAGTCTGTAGGAATAGTCATATGCTGCCCACATCAGATTGTTGTGATATTGTGATCAAATTAGTAAAGATCTATTGCAAAGCATCCTGAAGAGTATGGCAGGCACACGTGGTTTTACGATATAAACACAATAAAAGCATTGTTAATTATTAAGGGATTATGCTCTGCTCTTAGAAAGAATCTGAAAATACTCTCAATGAAACATTCTTCATTGGAAAGAAACTATTTTGTTTTGATAAATTTCCGTACAATGCACGGTAATGTATTAGGAAAATATTGGAATGGTGTCGATAATCGCAACTCGAGTTTTCAACGGTTCCACACACTCTACAACCCGAAAAACTATTTTTAGTATAACGTATGTCTGTGTGTGTGTGTGTTTGTTTGTGTAATGTATGTATCCACTCTAGCTGAAAAACTTATTAAATAAATCTCACAAATTTCGGTAGATAAGTTCAGTGGCGCACCCAGAATATTCCTAAGGGGGGGGCCATTGGTGCACAAAATTTTTATGAAGGAGGATGACTCCTCGATAAATTTTCCGAGAAAAAATGATCAGAGGCCATATCAATTAACAAGGCGGTTGTCTTTTTTTGTACATTTATTTTTATCAAATTACTAACAATTCTTTAGTGCAGTGCAAGAGAATTGAATGATTAGAAGAAGTAGTAGTAGATATTTATACAAAACAACACAAATTAAGAAATAGATGAAGATAAAATTATTTGTTCTGGTCTGCTTATACTGTATACTTGTTTTCAACCACTCTCTCATGATTACATATTGTTATATTATTCAATTATGATCTATACATATTCATAAAACGAAGTCCAGCCTCCTGTTTTTCTTTGTAGCCAGAGCATTAATTATCTGGTCTGGATCAATTTCCACTTCACGGTGAATGTTCATTGACGCCAGTCCATTCAGTCTGGTTTCACTCATACTGTTTCTCAAGTAAGTTTTCAACCTCTTCATTGTGGAGAATGACCTCTCAGCACTGCTTGTTGATACTGGGAGGGTGGCATACACTTTTAAAAGTTCAAACACAGTTGGAAAAGTCCTTTGGTCACAAAAGTTAAGCAGTTCGATTGGGCTTTTAGTTTTCTTGTTCAATGCAAAGACCTTCATGTACCACAGATGTAGTTCAGCTTTTAGAGTATTATCTGATCTGGGTCCTAAATCATCTGCAAATTTCCTTGATAAGGCAACAAATCTCTCGTTTTCTTCCAGTGTCGGCTGCCTTCCATTCGGAATGACAGATGCAAAACTTTGTAGAAATTCCTTATGTTTGAGAAATTTTTCATGGAGGTGAGTGATGAAATTATCAATCCATGGAATGAAAATAGAAAGTCTGTAGTATTCTTCAGGAGTCTGTACGTTGAAATTTGATCTATAAATTTGTCTGGTGGCACGGCGTGGTAGAGTAATGTTTTCTCCATGCTGTTCCAGCTTCTTAACAGCTTGTTCAAACAGATGGTGAAACTCGTTCTCTGCGTTCTCTCGAATTATAGATATAGCTTTCAAAACGTCTTCTACGTCACTCACAGCAGTTGCCAGATCAAGGTTAACTTCCTGCAGCTTTTCACTCAGACGAACACTGTAGCTGAGTAATCTGTCAGCTGAAACAAGTGCTATGACAAACTGTGATGTTAACATTGAACATAACAAGGTATGAGCCTCTGTTGATGTCTCCTTGTCATTCCAGGTAGTAATCTCCTCCAGAGCGTCGATTACTTGATCAAACAATGAAACCATAACTGTGACGGCATCATGTCTCTCCACCCAACGAGTAGGGCATAATTTCTTCAGTTTTTTGGCACTGATTTCTGTCTCTTCCTGATTAGCTGCATTAATTTTGCTGGTGAGAACAAGGTTTCGTTTTGGTGTGTTGAAAAAACTAGAGATTTTCCCTATTATTCCAAAGCTGTTTCGGATATCCGGAACTCTAGATGAATAAGTTATGGCTAAGTTCAAACAGTGTGATGCACAATGAACGTAGGGGGCTTTGGGGTGTTGCTCATATATAATTGCTTGGGCGCCATTGTACTCTCCACTCATTGCAGAAGCTCCATCGAACCCTTGTCCACGGAGGAAAGACGTATCAATGTTGCAGTCTGCAAGGCCTTTAAGAATAGCATCTGCAATTGCTCGACCTGTAGTTTCAGTCAGGGGCACAAACTTAAGGAAGTTCTCCACTATCTTAAATTCAATTTTATACTTATCATTTGTTTCAAACCGTTTCAAATAACGAACGCAAAGTGTCATTTGCTCTACCGTTGCAATATCTGTGGTTTCGTCACATAAAACCGCAAAACATTTGGCCTCATTCACCTCAGTTGCTATGTGCTTCACAATGGAATCATTGCATGCTGAAATAATCTCATTTTGTATATTCCAACTTATGTAAGTTGCATTTTTTGCACAACCTTGTAGATGAGTTTTCAGTATTTCTTCTCCTGCATCAACTCGGAGTCGCAAAAGGGCTCTAAAATTTCCTTCGCCTTGGCATGGTTCTGACAATACGTCCAAATCCCCACAGTCTCTATGCCCTCTCATGGCCAGCCCTTGCCTTCCACAAAAAATCACTGTTTTGATAATAGGTTTAAGAATAGCCCTATTCTGCAAAACTTGTTTTTGCTTTCCTCTGTCCATTACTTGATCCACAGGAACCGTTTTTCCTTCCGTGACCCTTAAGAACTCATCGGCTTTGAGAACTGAATCCTTATGATAGAAAAATTTTTCATGTTGACTGAACTTCTCCAAGGCCTTCTTCCAATTATTAAATCCTTTTGAAACAAGTTGACCTGTAGCTTGTGTGGATCTTAAACCGACTTCATGGGGTGCAAAGAGAACACAAAATTTGCAATAGGCACTGTCCTCTGCCTTTGAGTAAGCTAGCCAGTTATGCTTACTCAGCCAAGATGAGCAGAACTTCCGAGTGTGGTGAGGTTTTCCTTGACTTGATACAGCACTAGTGACAGTAGCAGGAAAACTGTAATTTGCATATGGTTCCCAAAGATTTTTTAGCGCTGTTATCCTATCTTCATCTGTGAGGTTAGATTTCTTGACATAATTAGAAATATCTGCAGCCAGAATTTCTATTTCAACTGTGTTTGGTATTGTGTTTTGTCCTACCTTTACCTCCTCACAAGCGTTTGAAGACAGCCCGGGGTCACGGCTGTTGCTTGCTTCGACTGCAGCCTCATCAATGTAACAAGAGCTCAGGGAAACGTCGTTGGGAACGTCACTATTTTCAATCTTACTTTTTTTTTTAAAATAATTTCCCAGTGTCTGTTGGCCTAGCCCTTTTCGTTTTTCACTCATTGTCTTTTTTTTTACCTTGCTCCTCAGTTATTCAAGAACAAAATTTGCTATATAGCCGAAATACGCACATAAACACACACACTGATCGTTAAAGATGCATTTCACTGTAAGATCAGTTGAAAGTTCAGGACCATTATTAAATTCAGCTATTCACCACGCAGGCCCTCGTTCCGAAACTACCAATTCACTGTTATCACCTTGTGTCGTAACGTCGCACTTTATTTCAACTCACAGCAACACTTAATTCGCGAAGCGTTGGCACGATCTATTTATTCACTTCCACAATTTTCTCACTGGGTAAACGAAATCCTCGAGTTTTCGAGCGAACAGCCGCTTCCCCGCCGTTCACTCTTTATATAGGGCCACGGAGGCGCCTGTGACGTCACTCTACACAGCACTGGTATAGTACGACTATAGCGAGAAGGCATTTGGGTCACGTGATTTTGGGCGAGTCCATTAGTTAAATTCAATCACAGGTAGAAACGTCTTAAGAAGAACGGGTTTCCAGAATTGGCGCCTTTAGTGCGAATTAATTTATAATTTGTACAGTACGATAAAGAGCTTTATATGTATAATTACATTCAGTGTAAGTGTTGGGATATGCTGGAATTGTTTTCTTCACAATGATTAAAATTATTTATTACAATAATGGTTGTAAATGTTTTTTTTTTATACTTTCTCGAAGGCAGACCTAGTTCTCCCTTGTGCTGACAGCGCCCTTCGCGTTTTGCTTTGTCAGCCCAAGGGGGGGGCCAGGGCCCCCTCGGCCCCCCCCGTGGGTGCGCCACTGGATAAGTTACTTGTGGGTTACACTGGTGTCGATTATAGCTTAAGTACGACACGGGAAAAAAAGAACCTGCTTTCTTTTACAAAATGGCTCTCAAAAAAGTGTGTATCCACTATAGCTGAAAGACTAATTGACCAAATTTCACAAAATTCGGTAGATGGGTTATACTGGTGCTGATTACCTTTAGATACGATACGGTAAAAAAATCTGATGTGGGCAGCACATGACTTTCTCTGCAGACTTAAATTCATATTTTCTTTATTTCTTTAATAATTCATTAGATTGAGTTTAATTGTACCAAATAACATTAAATTTGTATTTTTAATTCAATTAATTTTATTTGGTAATTGGACATTTTTCCTATAGCTACGTAACAAAAATGCAAGAAATCTCAAATATCTTGAGAACGGATAGTCCTAAAGTATAATGGAGTATGTTATATTCTTTTCCTCTTCACACAAAAATTGCGTATAAAACAAGAAATTAATTGATACATTTCAGCATACGCAGTCTTGTTTTTTAGATTTTGGCGATTTTTGCGGCGATTTTGGCGATTTCGTTAAAAAAGGCAGGTTGTTATTTTCCAAATCGTACCAAAATCGAATCACCACCAGAGTGTCCCACAAGTAACGTATCTACAAAATATTGTGAAATTTTGTCAATTAGAATTTTAGCTAGGATGGATACATGAAATTTTTGCGTGCCATTTCGTAAAAAAAGGCGGGTTCTTCTTTTCCAAATCGTACCAAATTCTAATCAGAACCAGAGTATCCAACAAGTAGCTTATCTACCAAATTTTGTGAAATTTGGTAAATTAGTATCTTAGTTAGAGCGGATAGAAGAAATTTTTACGGGCCATTTCGCAAAAAAAGGCGGGTTCTGTTTTTACGAATCGTACCAAAAACTAATCAGCACCAGAGTCACACCCAAGTGACTTGCCTACCAAATTTTATAAAATTCGTTCCATTAGTTGAGTTCGAGTGGATGCATACATTGCACAGACACATAGACGGACACACAGACGTCACGCTAAAAATAGTTTTTTCGTATTCTAGAGGTCTCGAAACGTGTAGATTCGACGAAAACTCGAGTTGCGATTTTTGACATGATTCCAATACTTTCCCTATACATTACCATGTATTGCAGGGAGAGTAAAATGAACCTGCTTTCTTTTACAAAATGGCTCTCAAAAAAGTGTGTATCCACGCTAGCTGAAAGATGAATTGACCAAATTTCACAAAATTTGGTAGATAAGACACCTTTGAAATACTCTGGTGCTGATCATATTCTGGTATGATTCGTAAAGAAAGAGTACTTTAACCAACTTTTTGCCAACACAGTTGTAAAGTGTTTGTGACTTTGTTTATTCTGTCTGTCTGTCTATCTGTTCGTTCTCACGATAACTGCCGTAAAATTGACTTTATAAAAATATAATTTTTGTATGTTGCTCAGATGGTCTGTGGGACATATGGGAATGTAAATGAATAACATCACCCAATCAGTTTTGGATTGAATCCGGGTTGAAAAAGTGAAATATATTGGATCCCATGGGACCTAATTTTTCAAATATTTTTAAGCGAAGTGAAATTTCACAAATTGATTCGGAAATTTTAGAAAATATTCAAATTATCTCGAAAAATATATAAAAATAATTCGGCAAAATATAGTCAGTAGTCTCTTAAATAAAAATTAAAATAATAATTACACCCATATTATATGAAGAAATCACGTGACACACTTCAAAACAAAATGTGGCATCCATCTTTTTTTCCCAGTGTAAAAAAAGTGATTTTTAGCAGTGATTGTTGCATCTGTCGTGACGGAATTCGTCACTCCTTTGTAAATTACATAACTTCAGTACTTTTAAACTTTTATTTAATTAATCTGTGTCCTGGAACCCTCTTGTCAATGTATATATTTTAGCAGATGTTGAAGTATCGAAATCAGTAGTAATTTGTGCCATTTTTATTTCGTTATAATAATTCTCGCACACTCGGGGAATGACGCCTGTTAGTCTGGCTTGCTGGCGGGGACAGATGTCTCCTTGTCGTCACGCAGCAGATACGCGTGCCTTTGGAATCGTCCGTTGTGGGGCGGAACTGTGGATGATTTTGAATTGGAAGTAATTTTCGATTGGTGGAGAGGAGAAGTTGTGAGCCCATGTGATTTTCTATTGGACGGGTTCTGGATCCATCTGGAATGTATATAAGCTGTGTGAATGACACTACGACCTTTTCATTCGGAGATCAGACTTCGAAGTGTGAGGTTGTGATTTTGCTAAGCTGCTGCTTTTGCCTTGTGGTGACTTTCTTGCTTACGCTTGGACGTGTTATATCAAGTACGAAAGAGCACGTCGGGCTAAGTAATTTTCAACTTTATTGTGTGCGGATTTCCGCCATTTTGTGCTTTTCGTGCTATCTCAATTTTGGATTTACCACGTGTGCCTTACACGTGGTAGTGACTTTTTTGGATTGCTCTAAACTGAAGATATGGATTTGGACAAGGATCATCTGGAGCTTACGAGGATTACTGCTAGTGAGCTTGATGGAGATTGTGCTCGGCCTCTCAAGGATGCCATGAACTTGTACAGTGACTCTCTGCCGCAGGATGGATCGTGTTTCACGTGGCCAATTGATGTGATGCAAGTTGTCAACTTCTTAGGACTGGTAATCTACACCCTGACTCTGCATATCAGGGATATGCTCAAGAATGGACTCATCGAACAGGAACAGGACCAAGTCTCCCGGATTATAGGTTCGTTCAATTTTGTGTATTCTTTTCTGTCTTACCGTGACATGACTAAATTTAAGGATAGTGAAATGTACGTAATCTTTAAATCATTTGAGGATAGTAATGTATGTGTTAATAATGTTGAAGTTAAAGCTAAACTGCTAGAAATAGGATTAATTAAAGAAATTAAACTTTCTGACAAAACTGAAACGGTTGTAAATCCATGTAAAAGGCCTAGGATAGAGGAGTCTCCTACTAAGGGAACGCCTACTAAAAACCAGGATGGAAACTTAAAATCTTGTGATAGTGTTGTAAATGAAAAGGTTAGTGATAGTGTTGTAACTGAAAATGAAAATGTTAGAACTAGGACTTATGCTGAAATTGCTGCACAACCTGTGCAATTTAAAAGTGCACCAAAACCTAAAAGCGGTTGAAAATAGTGGAAGAGATAATGTTATGAATGTGGAAAAAAAAGAACCTAAAGCAGAGTGTTTCTTCATAAAGTTTAGAGACAACTACCAGGCTCTCCTAAAAAAGCTAAATGAAATTACAGGAAATAAAGTATCTGGAAAATTGACAGGAGATATGCTCAAACTGATACCCAATGACGCTGACTCCTATAGGGTTGTTCAGCGCCATTTGTCTAGCGAGAAAATCCCCTTCCATAGTTTAAATCTCAAAACTGAAAGGCCGAAAAAGGTAGTTTTGAAGGGGCTACCAACTAGCTATGACATTGAGGAGATAAAATTGACTCTAACATCCAATGGATTAGATGTAGTCCGGGTTTCTCAACTGAGAAACACCAAAACGAGATTACCCCTGCCGATCTTTTTAGTCAGCCTTAGGCCTACCGATGACTGGCAGAGGGTCTACAGACTCACAAGATTAGGGTACTTGGCTGTGAAGGTAGAGGCCTTCAGAGCTAGAGGCTTTAAAATTTGCTACCGGTGCCAGCAATTCAACCACTCATCTGAAAACTGCAGTATGCCGCCAAAGTGCCTGAAGTGTGGTGAAGGACACTTCACACGAGACTGCCAGAGACCCAGGACAGAGAAGGCGACGTGTGCTAACTGTAATGGAGACCACCCGGCGAACTTCAGGCAATGCCCGAAGAACCCCTGGAACAAGGGAAAGGCACCGGGGTATGCCCCCCACCCCCAAAAAATCAGATACCCCCTTGGAGGCAAAAGGCCCTCGGACCAAACCCCCAGGCACCCCCTCAGGGCTCCTCGCACTTAGTGCCACAGGTAAACAGGCACCAACCTACAGCACCTACCAGATCGGTGCAAGAGCAGGCCCCCAAACCTTCGACCTCCGGAGAATTGACTCTGGAGGAAGTTAGAGCAGCTACAGCTGCAATTAAAAAGAGATCGGAGGCAGAAAAAGCCAGACAGGCAAAGGATAGACTGGATGGGAAAGTTAAGGAATGGAAAGAAACTAAACGAGTCAGGGAGGAAGAAGAGCTCGCGCAAACCCAGCTGTTAGATAAAACGGATGGGAAAAAACAAAAAACTATCGAGTTCCAAAAGGACACTCACAAAAAAGTGCAAACCGCGGTTGAGGCTGAGGAAATGGAAGCCGAGACTGAACAGGCTGATAAGTCTGATGCTGAAAAGATGGAGGATATCCTCAACCTCATCAGAGGATTTATCAGCATGTTTAATCTAGACGACATAAAACGTCTGTTGATGCAGTTCGCAGAGTTGGTACAAAAAAAGAGCGATCCAATGGTAATGGTCTTTGAGGCCCTTAAAATAATCGCGGACTTTAAAAGTAACAGTGAGAATCAAACCCGTCATGGCTAGGTCCCAAAAGGAGTCAATAAAAATAATATTTTGGAATGCGAACGGCATATCTCCAAGAATAAATGAACTTAGGAACTATGTAAATGAAAATGACGTAGACGCCTTACTAATTCAGGAAACTAAAGTTAGAGAAAGTAAAAAACTAAACATAGCCAACTACTCAGGTTATCATACTCTTAGCTCAAATACTAATGCTAGAACGCCCCATGGAGGAACAGCAATATACATTAAAAGAAATATTCCCCACGAGGAACTAAAAAGCATAAATCTTCAAAGTATAGAAAATACTAGCATAAAAATTAAAATTAATAATACTAGCCCGTTTATCCTAACCTCAACATATGTCAAAAATATGAGTAGAGTAGACGTAGCTGCGCAGCTGGAACTGCTTTTCTCGCGATATCCCAACACGATACTCGCAGGCGACTTCAACGCACATCACCGAGCGTGGGGCTGTAGGAGAGCCAATGCACGCGGAACACAGATACATACACTGCTGAACACCACAAATACTAACATTATTGCTCCGTCGACACCAACCTGCTTCTCAGGCGCCAGCGGCACATTCATAGACTTTGTCCTAACGCGAAACATAGACTACGCTCACACTATTAGTACCCTGGATGAATTCGACTCGGATCATCTACCGGTACTGGTGACATTCGACCTGAACACACCTCTTCCAGCCTCTTTGGGACAAGAGAGGGTCAACTGGGAAGTATTCAAAAGAGCACTCTTCGAGCCGCACTTGGCAGTACCTAACATTATGAGCACGGCGGATATTGACTCTGCCACGCACACACTCACAACAGAAATCAGGAGAGCAATTGCCTCTGCCACAACACATCGTGAGTCTCCAAAAATGCCCACACTTTCCCACCATGTGAAACAATTAGTCAGGCAAAGAAACAGAATACGTAAGACATGGCAGGCTAACAGAGACCCCGCCCTTAAAAGGGAGCTTAACAGACTCACGAGCAAAGTCAGGGGAAAAATTGTCGCAGAAAAGCAGCAACAGTATAAAGAATTAATCGAATCCCTTAGCCCAGAAGATGTATCGCTCTGGCAATTCGCAAAAAGACTCAGGAAACCTCAAATTAAGCTCCCGCCTCTAATGGATGGCACTAAAATCGCGTACTCAGACGAGGAAAAAGCCGAGGCGCTCGCAAGCCATTATGAAAAACAATTCCAACCAAACCACGATCTAATGTGTCAGGATACCCTAAGAATGGTTAGGCAAACTTTAAATAACTTCAGAAATTCCCCGGTAACAGCTGAGATTAACCCAGCCACCCCGCAGGAGATAGTAGAAATTATCAAAAATCTCAAAAATCGTAAAAGCCCAGGGCACGACAAAATCAGAAATATTGCGGTTAAAAACCTACCCCTAAACGTAATTTGTTACTTGACTATCTTAATAAACAAAATATTAAAACTAAACTACTTTCCCAAAGAATGGAAGGAAGCGATAATCATAACAATCCCGAAGCCAGGTGAGGATGCCACAATTCCAGCCAACTATAGACCAATTAGCTTGCTACCGACACTTAGTAAAATTACTGAGAAAATTATTCTTAAGAGACTGAACACGCACCTTAGTGAGAATGACATTATCATTCCGGAGCAGTTTGGATTTCGGCCAAAGCACTCCACCACTCATCAATTGCTGAGAGTGGTAGAGTACATATCTTCTGGTCTCAATAACAAGACACCCACAGCTGCGATTTTTCTGGACATACAAAAAGCCTTTGATAAAGTATGGCACTGTGGATTAGCGTACAAATTGATCACTTTAAAAGTCCCTGACGCACTTGTCAAACTTTTAATCTCATACTTAAATAACAGACACTTTCAAGTCAGAGTAGGAGGTAACTTATCTACACCCAAGCTCATTAAAAGTAGTGTACCGCAAGGTTCTATCCTGGGCCCGACACTCTTTAACATATACCTGAACGACATCCCTAGGACTCCAAACACAGAGCTGGCACTCTATGCAGACGACAGTGCGATACTTGCAAAACACCCCTATGTCTCAGTAATGCACAGACAGCTACAACAACACTTAGACATACTCCAAACTTGGCTGAAAAAATGGCGAATAAAATTAAACCCCAATAAATGTCATTGGATTTATTTCTCTAGAAAACGTAAACCTCCGCCGCCTCTGTACATAAACAACCATGCCCTAAAAGCGGAAAAATCTACTAAATACCTAGGTGTAACGATAGATTCCCACCTAACCTGGAAACAGCACGTAACGAACTTAATCAAAAAAGCGTATATGGCCACAGGAGCCTTATACCCAATGATAGGAAACGGAAATCTAAGTTATCAAAATAAACTCCTAATTTATAAATCGGTCATCCGCCCGGGAATGCTGTATGCAGCACCCGTATGGGGATATGCCTGTAAAACTACAATAGACCTCCTAGAGACAAAACAAAACAAAATCCTACGGATTATCAGGAAAGCTCCCAGGTACTTAAGAAACTCGGTAATTAGGAATGACTTCAAAATAAAAACTGTTAGAGCCCAAATTAAAAAGCTAGCGCTTAAATTTTACAGAAATTTGCCAACCGTTCCAAACGAACTGCTATTCAATCTGCATGACTATGATCATCGCAAGGCCAAATCTCGTAAGAGACCCCGCGCTGTTCTAAACATCGATAATCGGAATTAAAAGATCCCACCTCAAACATCTGATTTTTAAATAAAACTCGCGACTATTATTTTATAAAAAAAAAAAAAAAAAAATATCCTAAACTCTAAACTGCCAAAACGCTAGGTAACCCTTAGATCTGCATCAACCTCCCAAACTGCTTAAACTCTAAATGTGCAACAAACTGCCACACTAGGAGCTAGGACAAATAATAAAAAGTAGTAAATAAAAACCTCGAACCTCCAATTAGGGTCACTGAATTAATGTCACAGTTTGACGATAAGAACCACATATTGAAACTGGAGATTAAAGGCGCTTCGCGCCTGGTGCTCTGTTTTGTACGACACTACGACCATACGACCTTTAAATCTTGTGGTGACTTTCTTGCTTACGCTTGGGCGTGTGATATCTTGTTACGATAGAGCACGTCAGGCTAAGTAATCTTCAACTTTATTGTGTGCGGCTTTTCGCCATTTTGTGCTTTCGACTTTGGATTAACACGTGTGTTTTTCCCACGTGGTTCTGTTTTTTGTGCCTTGGATTGACCCTGCTGGACTATGGAGCTGGACAGAGAAGTTTTGGAAGTGACGAGGGATGTTGCAAGGGAACTGGATGGTGATGATGCTCGGCCTCTCAGGGATGCCATGAACTCTTATTTTGACTCCCTGCCGGACGATGGACTTTCTCGCACGTGGACCCAGGAAGTGAGGGAAACAGTGAACTTCTGTGGATTACTGATCTACACGCTGACTCTGCATATCGGGGATATGCTCAAGAACGGACTCATCACCCAGGACAAGGATCAAGTCTCCCGGATTTTGGGTATGTTCAATTTTGTGAATTCTTTTATGTTAGGCTGTGACATGACTAAATTTAGAAGTAGTGATATGTATTTAATTTTTAATTCATTTGAGGAGAGTAATTTAAGATTAAACAACACTGAAATTAAATCTAAACTGTTAGAGATAGGACTAATTAAAGAGATCAAACTTGTTGATAAAACTGAAACGGTTGAAAATCCAAGTAAAAGGGCTAGGACAGAGGAGTTTCCCACTAAGGGAACTCCTACTAAAATCCAGACTGGAGAATCTAACTTAAAACCTAATGACCATGATAACATGGATTGTAATGATGTAACTGTTAAGGATGTAAATGACAAAAGTGTAAATGCAAATTCTAATGAAGTAAATAAGCCTAAGACTTATGCTGAAATTGTCGCGCAACCTGTAGTGTTAAAAAGTGCACCAAAACCAAAAACGGTTGTAAATAGTGGTAGTGATAAAAGTATGGAAGTAGAGAAAAAAGACCCAAAAGCGGAATGTTTTTTCATTAAGTTTAAAGATAACTACCAGGCTCTCTTAAAAAAGTTAAATGAGATCACAGGCAACAAAGTATCTGGCAAACTCTCAGGAGATATGCTTAAATTGATACCTAATGACGCTGACTCCTATAGGGTTGTTCAGCGCCATTTGACTAGTGAGAAAATCCCCTTCCACAGCTTAAACTTGAAAACAGAAAGGCCCAAAAAGGTAGTTTTGAAGGGGCTACCAGCAAACTATAACATTGAGGAAATAAAACTTACTCTAACATCCATGGGATTAGATGTAGTCCGGGTTTCTCAACTGAGAAACACTAAAACGAGATTCCCCCTACCGATCTTCTTACTCAGCCTTAGGCCCACGGAAGACTGGCAGAGGATTTACAGACTGACAAGGTTAGGATACTTGGCTGTGAAGGAAGAGGCCTTCAGAGCACGGGGCTTCAAAATTTGCTACCGGTGCCAGCAGTTCAACCACTCCTCTGAGAACTGCAGTATGCCACCAAAGTGCCTGAAGTGTGCTGAAGAACACTTCACACGGGACTGCCAGAGACCCAGGACAGAGAAGGCAACGTGTGCAAATTGTAATGGAGACCACCCGGCGAACTTCAGACAATGCCCGAAGAACCCCTGGAACAGAGGAAAGGCACAGGGGTATGCCCCCCCTCCCCCAAAAAATCAGATACCCCCTTGGAGGCAAAAGGCCCTTGGACTAAACCCCAAGGCACCCCTTCAGGACTCCTCGCACATAGTGCCACAGGAAAAAAGACACCAACCTTCAGCACCTACCAGATCGGTGCAAGAGCAGGCCCCCAAATCATCGACCTCCAAAGAATTGACCCTGGAGGAAGTAAGAGCAGATACAGATGCCATTAAAAAGAGATCGGAAATAGAAAAAGCAAGACAGGCAAAGGATAGGCTTGACAGAAAGGTTGAGGATTGGAAACAAAATAAACGAGTCAGGGGTGAAGAGATCGCGGAAACCCAGCTGTTAGTTAAAACGGGTGAAAAAAAGCAAAAAACTATCGAGTTCCAAAAGGACACTCACAAAAAAGTGCAAACCGCGGTTGAGGCTGAGGAAATGGAAGCTGAGACAGAACCGACTGATAAATCTGATGCTGAAAAGATGGAGGATATCCTCAACCTCATCAGAGGATTTATTAGCATGTTCATTCTAGACGACATAAAACATCTGTTGATGCAGTTCGCAGAGTTAGTCCAAAAAAAGAGCGATCCTATGGTAATGGTCTTTGAGGCCCTTAAAATAATCGCGGACTTTAAAAGTAACAGTGAGAATCAAACCCGTCATGTCTAGGTCCCAAAAAGAATCCTTAAAAATAATATTTTGGAATGCGAACGGCATATCTCCAAGAATAAATGAACTTAGGAACTATGTAAATGAAAATGACGTAGATGCCTTATTAATTCAGGAAACTAAAGTTAGAGAAAGTAAAAAACTAAACATAGCCAACTACATATGCTATCATAATCTTAGCTCAAATACTAATGCTAGAACGCCCCATGGAGGAACAGCAGTATACATTAAAAGAAATATTCCCCACGAGGAACTAAACAACATAAATCTTCAAGGTATAGAAAATACTAGTATAAAAATTAAAATTAATAATACTAGCCCGTTTATCCTAACCTCAACATATGTCAAAAATATGAGTAGAGTAGATGTAGCTGCGCAACTGGAACTGCTTTTCGCGCGATATCCAAACACGATACTCGCAGGCGACTTCAACGCGCACCACCGAGCGTGGGGCTGTAGGAGAGCCAATTCACGCGGTACACAGATACACAGACTGCTGAACACGACAAACACTAACATTATTGTACCGTCGACACCAACCTGCTTCTCAGGCGCCAACGGCTCATTTATAGACTTTGTCCTAACGCGAAACATAGATTACGCTCACACTATTAGTACCCTGGATGAATTCGACTCGGATCATCTGCCGGTACTGGTGACATTCGACCTGAAAACACCTCTTCCAGCCTCTTTGGGACAAGAGAGGGTCAACTGGGAAGTATTCAAAAGAGCACTCTTCGAGCCGCACTTAGCAGTACCTAACATAATGAGCACGGCGGATATTGACTCTGCCACGCACACACTCACAACAGAAATCAAGAGAGCAATTGCCTCTGCCACAACACATCGTGAGTCTCCAAAAATGGCCACACTTTCCCACCATGTCAAACAATTAGTCAGGCAAAGAAATAGAATACGTAAGACATGGCAGGCTAACAGAGACCCCGCCCTTAAAAGGGAGCTTAACAGACTCACGTGCAAAGTCAGGGAAAAAATTGTCGCAGAAAAGCAGCAACAGTATAAAGAACTAATCGAATCCCTTAGCCCAGAAGACGTATCGCTCTGGCAATTCGCAAAAAGACTCAGGAAACCTCAAATTAAGCTCCCGCCACTAATAGATGGTGCTAAAATCGCGTACTCAGACGAGGAAAAAGCCGAGGCGCTCGCAAGCCATTATGAAAAACAATTCCAACCAAACCACGATCTAATGTGTCAGGACACCCTAAGAATGGTTAGTCAAACTTTAAATAACTTCAGGAATTCCCCGGTAACGGCTGAGATTGACCCAGCCACCCCGCAGGAGATAGTAGAAATTATTAAAAATCTCAAAAACCGTAAAAGCCCAGGGCACGACAAAATCAGAAATATTGCGGTTAAAAACCTACCCTTAAACGTAATATGTTACTTGACTATCTTAATAAATAAAATATTAAAACTAAACTATTTCCCCAAAGAATGGAAGGAAGCGATAATTATAACAATCCATAAGCCTGGTGAGGATGCCACAATTCCAGCCAACTACAGACCAATTAGCTTGCTACCGACATTTAGTAAAATTACTGAGAAAATTATTCTTAAGAGACTGAACACGCACCTTAGTGAGAATGACATTATCTATCATTCCGGAGCAGTTTGGATTTCGGCCAAAGCACTCCACCACTCATCAATTGCTGAGAGTGGTAGAGTACATATCTTCTGGTCTCAATAACAAGACACCCACAGCTGCGATTTTTCTGGACATACAAAAAGCCTTTGATAAAGTATGGCACTGTGGATTAGCGTACAAATTGATCACTTTAAAAGTCCCTGACGCACTTGTCAAACTTTTAATCTCATACTTAAATAACAGACACTTTCAAGTCAGAGTAGGAGGTAACTTATCTACACCCAAGCTCATTAAAAGTAGTGTACCGCAAGGTTCTATCCTGGGCCCGACACTCTTTAACATATACCTGAACGACATCCCTAGGACTCCAAACACAGAGCTGGCACTCTATGCAGACGACAGTGCGATACTTGCAAAACACCCCTATGTCTCAGTAATGCACAGACAGCTACAACAACACTTAGACATACTCCAAACTTGGCTGAAAAGATGGCGAATAAAATTAAACCCCAATAAATGTCATTGGATTTATTTCTCTAGAAAACGTAAACCTCCGCCGCCTCTGTACATAAACAACCATGCCCTGAAAGCGGAAAAATCTACTAAATACCTAGGTGTAACGATAGATTCCCACCTAACCTGGAAACAGCACGTAACGAACTTAATCAAAAAAGCGTATATGGCCACAGGAGCCTTATATCCAATGATAGGAAACGGAAATCTAAGTTATCAAAATAAACTCCTAATTTATAAATCGGTCATCCGCCCGGGAATGCTGTATGCAGCACCCGTATGGGGATATGCCTGTAAAACTACAATAGACCTCCTAGAGACAAAACAAAACAAAATCCTACGGATTATCAGGAAAGCTCCCAGGTACTTAAGAAACTCGGTAATTAGGAATGACTTCAAAATAAAAACTGTTAGAGCCCAAATTAAAAAGATAGCGCTTAAATTTTACAGAAATTTGCCATCCGTTCCAAACGAACTGTTATTCAATCTGCATGACTATGATCATCGCAAGGCCAAATCTCGTAAGAGACCCCGCGCTGTTCTAAACATCGATAATCGGAATTAAAAGATCCCACCTTAAACATCTGATATTAAATAAAACTCGCGACTAATGTTCAAAACTCTAAGCTGCAAAAGTGCTAGGTAACCCTCAGATCTGCATCAACCCCCTAAACTGCTTAAACTCTAAATGTGCAACAAACTGCCACACTAGGAGCTAGGACAAATAATAAAAAGTAGTAAATAAAAACCTCGAACCTCCAATTAGGGTCACTGAATTAATGTCACAGTTTGACGATAAGAACCACATATTGAAACTGGAGATTAAAGGCGCTTCGCGCCTGGTGCTCTGTTTTGTACGACACTACGACCATACGACCTTTAAATCTTGTGGTGACTTTCTTGCTTACGCTTGGGCGTGTGATATCTTGTTACGATAGAGCACGTCAGGCTAAGTAATCTTCAACTTTATTGTGTGCGGCTTTTCGCCATTTTGTGCTTTCGACTTTGGATTAACACGTGTGTTTTTCCCACGTGGTTCTGTTTTTTGTGCCTTGGATTGACCCTGCTGGACTATGGAGCTGGACAGAGAAGTTTTGGAAGTGACGAGGGATGTTGCAAGGGAACTGGATGGTGATGATGCTCGGCCTCTCAGGGATGCCATGAACTCTTATTTTGACTCCCTGCCGGACGATGGACTTTCTCGCACGTGGACCCAGGAAGTGAGGGAAACAGTGAACTTCTGTGGATTACTGATCTACACGCTGACTCTGCATATCGGGGATATGCTCAAGAACGGACTCATCACCCAGGACAAGGATCAAGTCTCCCGGATTTTGGGTATGTTCAATTTTGTGAATTCTTTTATGTTAGGCTGTGACATGACTAAATTTAGAAGTAGTGATATGTATTTAATTTTTAATTCATTTGAGGAGAGTAATTTAAGATTAAACAACACTGAAATTAAATCTAAACTGTTAGAGATAGGACTAATTAAAGAGATCAAACTTGTTGATAAAACTGAAACGGTTGAAAATCCAAGTAAAAGGGCTAGGACAGAGGAGTTTCCCACTAAGGGAACTCCTACTAAAATCCAGACTGGAGAATCTAACTTAAAACCTAATGACCATGATAACATGGATTGTAATGATGTAACTGTTAAGGATGTAAATGACAAAAGTGTAAATGCAAATTCTAATGAAGTAAATAAGCCTAAGACTTATGCTGAAATTGTCGCGCAACCTGTAGTGTTAAAAAGTGCACCAAAACCAAAAACGGTTGTAAATAGTGGTAGTGATAAAAGTATGGAAGTAGAGAAAAAAGACCCAAAAGCGGAATGTTTTTTCATTAAGTTTAAATATAACTACCAGGCTCTCTTAAAAAAGTTAAATGAGATCACAGGCAACAAAGTATCTGGCAAACTCTCAGGAGATATGCTTAAATTGATACCTAATGACGCTGACTCCTATAGGGTTGTTCAGCGCCATTTGACTAGTGAGAAAATCCCCTTCCACAGCTTAAACTTGAAAACAGAAAGGCCCAAAAAGATAGTTTTGAAGGGGCTACCAGCAAACTATAACATTGAGGAAATAAAACTTACTCTAACATCCATGGGATTAGATGTAGTCCGGGTTTCTCAACTGAGAAACACTAAAACGAGATTCCCCCTACCGATCTTCTTACTCAGCCTTAGGCCCACGGAAGACTGGCAGAGGATTTACAGACTGACAAGGTTAGGATACTTGGCTGTGAAGGAAGAGGCCTTCAGAGCACGGGGCTTCAAAATTTGCTACCGGTGCCAGCAGTTCAACCACTCCTCTGAGAACTGCAGTATGCCACCAAAGTGCCTGAAGTGTGCTGAAGAACACTTCACACGGGACTGCCAGAGACCCAGGACAGAGAAGGCGACGTGTGCAAATTGTAATGGAGACCACCCGGCGAACTTCAGACAATGCCCGAAGAACCCCTGGAACAGAGGAAAGGCACAGGGGTATGCCCCCCCTCCCCCAAAAAATCAGATACCCCCTTGGAGGCAAAAGGCCCTTGGACTAAACCCCCAGGCACCCCTTCAGGACTCCTCGCACATAGTGCCACAGGAAAAAAGACACCAACCTTCAGCACCTACCAGATCGGTGCAAGAGCAGGCCCCCAAATCATCGACCTCCAAAGAATTGACCCTGGAGGAAGTAAGAGCAGATACAGATGCCATTAAAAAGAGATCGGAAATAGAAAAAGCAAGACAGGCAAAGGATAGGCTTGACAGAAAGGTTGAGGATTGGAAACAAAATAAACGAGTCAGGGGTGAAGAGATCGCGGAAACCCAGCTGTTAGTTAAAACGGGTGAAAAAAAGCAAAAAACTATCGAGTTCCAAAAGGACACTCACAAAAAAGTGCAAACCGCGGTTGAGGCTGAGGAAATGGAAGCTGAGACAGAACCGACTGATAAATCTGATGCTGAAAAGATGGAGGATATCCTCAACCTCATCAGAGGATTTATTAGCATGTTCATTCTAGACGACATAAAACATCTGTTGATGCAGTTCGCAGAGTTAGTCCAAAAAAAGAGCGATCCTATGGTAATGGTCTTTGAGGCCCTTAAAATAATCGCGGACTTTAAAAGTAACAGTGAGAATCAAACCCGTCATGTCTAGGTCCCAAAAAGAATCCTTAAAAATAATATTTTGGAATGCGAACGGCATATCTCCAAGAATAAATGAACTTAGGAACTATGTAAATGAAAATGACGTAGATGCCTTATTAATTCAGGAAACTAAAGTTAGAGAAAGTAAAAAACTAAACATAGCCAACTACATATGCTATCATAATCTTAGCTCAAATACTAATGCTAGAACGCCCCATGGAGGAACAGCAGTATACATTAAAAGAAATATTCCCCACGAGGAACTAAACAACATAAATCTTCAAGGTATAGAAAATACTAGTATAAAAATTAAAATTAATAATACTAGCCCGTTTATCCTAACCTCAACATATGTCAAAAATATGAGTAGAGTAGATGTAGCTGCGCAACTGGAACTGCTTTTCGCGCGATATCCAAACACGATACTCGCAGGCGACTTCAACGCGCACCACCGAGCGTGGGGCTGTAGGAGAGCCAATTCACGCGGTACACAGATACACAGACTGCTGAACACGACAAACACTAACATTATTGTACCGTCGACACCAACCTGCTTCTCAGGCGCCAACGGCTCATTTATAGACTTTGTCCTAACGCGAAACATAGATTACGCTCACACTATTAGTACCCTGGATGAATTCGACTCGGATCATCTGCCGGTACTGGTGACATTCGACCTGAAAACACCTCTTCCAGCCTCTTTGGGACAAGAGAGGGTCAACTGGGAAGTATTCAAAAGAGCACTCTTCGAGCCGCACTTAGCAGTACCTAACATAATGAGCACGGCGGATATTGACTCTGCCACGCACACACTCACAACAGAAATCAAGAGAGCAATTGCCTCTGCCACAACACATCGTGAGTCTCCAAAAATGGCCACACTTTCCCACCATGTCAAACAATTAGTCAGGCAAAGAAATAGAATACGTAAGACATGGCAGGCTAACAGAGACCCCGCCCTTAAAAGGGAGCTTAACAGACTCACGTGCAAAGTCAGGGAAAAAATTGTCGCAGAAAAGCAGCAACAGTATAAAGAACTAATCGAATCCCTTAGCCCAGAAGACGTATCGCTCTGGCAATTCGCAAAAAGACTCAGGAAACCTCAAATTAAGCTCCCGCCACTAATAGATGGTGCTAAAATCGCGTACTCAGACGAGGAAAAAGCCGAGGCGCTCGCAAGCCATTATGAAAAACAATTCCAACCAAACCACGATCTAATGTGTCAGGACACCCTAAGAATGGTTAGTCAAACTTTAAATAACTTCAGGAATTCCCCGGTAACGGCTGAGATTGACCCAGCCACCCCGCAGGAGATAGTAGAAATTATTAAAAATCTCAAAAACCGTAAAAGCCCAGGGCACGACAAAATCAGAAATATTGCGGTTAAAAACCTACCCTTAAACGTAATATGTTACTTGACTATCTTAATAAATAAAATATTAAAACTAAACTATTTCCCCAAAGAATGGAAGGAAGCGATAATTATAACAATCCATAAGCCTGGTGAGGATGCCACAATTCCAGCCAACTACAGACCAATTAGCTTGCTACCGACACTTAGTAAAATTACTGAGAAAATTATTCTTAAGAGACTGAACACGCACCTTAGTGAGAATGACATTATCTATCATTCCGGAGCAGTTTGGATTTCGGCCAAAGCACTCCACCACTCATCAATTGCTGAGAGTGGTAGAGTACATATCTTCTGGTCTCAATAACAAGACACCCACAGCTGCGATTTTTCTGGACATACAAAAAGCCTTTGATAAAGTATGGCACTGTGGATTAGCGTACAAATTGATCACTTTAAAAGTCCCTGACGCACTTGTCAAACTTTTAATCTCATACTTAAATAACAGACACTTTCAAGTCAGAGTAGGAGGTAACTTATCTACACCCAAGCTCATTAAAAGTAGTGTACCGCAAGGTTCTATCCTGGGCCCGACACTCTTTAACATATACCTGAACGACATCCCTAGGACTCCAAACACAGAGCTGGCACTCTATGCAGACGACAGTGCGATACTTGCAAAACACCCCTATGTCTCAGTAATGCACAGACAGCTACAACAACACTTAGACATACTCCAAACTTGGCTGGAAAGATGGCGAATAAAATTAAACCCCAATAAATGTCATTGGATTTATTTCTCTAGAAAACGTAAACCTCCGCCGCCTCTGTACATAAACAACCATGCCCTGAAAGCGGAAAAATCTACTAAATACCTAGGTGTAACGATAGATTCCCACCTAACCTGGAAACAGCACGTAACGAACTTAATCAAAAAAGCGTATATGGCCACAGGAGCCTTATATCCAATGATAGGAAACGGAAATCTAAGTTATCAAAATAAACTCCTAATTTATAAATCGGTCATCCGCCCGGGAATGCTGTATGCAGCACCCGTATGGGGATATGCCTGTAAAACTACAATAGACCTCCTAGAGACAAAACAAAACAAAATCCTACGGATTATCAGGAAAGCTCCCAGGTACTTAAGAAACTCGGTAATTAGGAATGACTTCAAAATAAAAACTGTTAGAGCCCAAATTAAAAAGATAGCGCTTAAATTTTACAGAAATTTGCCATCCGTTCCAAACGAACTGTTATTCAATCTGCATGACTATGATCATCGCAAGGCCAAATCTCGTAAGAGACCCCGCGCTGTTCTAAACATCGATAATCGGAATTAAAAGATCCCACCTCAAACATCTGAGTTTTAAATAAAACTCGCGACTATTATTTTATAAAATATATATATATATATATATTCTAAACTCTAAACTGCCAAAACGCTAGGTAACCCTTAGATCTGCATCAACCCCCCAAACTGCTTGAACTCTAAATGTGCAACAAACTGCCACACTAGGAGCTAGGACAAATAATAAAAAGTAGTAAATAAAAACCTCGAACCTCCAATTAGGGTCACTGAATTAATGTCACAGTTTGACGATAAGAACCACATATTGAAACTGGAGATTAAAGGCGCTTCGCGCCTGGTGCTCTGTCTTGTACGACACTACGACTACGACCTTTAATATTCATTCGGAGCTCAGACTTCGAAGTGTGAGGTTGTGATTTTGCGAAGCTGCTGCTTTTACCTTGTGGTGACTTTCCTGCTTACGCTTGGGCGTATTATATCAAGTTACGATAGAACACGTCGGGCTAAGTAATTACCATCTTTATTGTGTGCGGATTTCCGCCATTTTGTGCTTTTCGTGCTATCTCAACTTTGGATTTACCACGTGTGCCTTACACGTGGTAGTGACTTTTTGGATTGCTCTCAACTGACGTTATGGATTTGGACAAGGATCATCTGGAGCTTACGAGGATTACTGCAAGTGAGCTTGATGGAGATTGTGCTCGGCCTCTCAAGGATGCCATGAACTTATACACTCTGCATATCAGGGATATGCTCAAGAATGGACTCATCGAACTGGAACAGGACCAAGTCTCCCGGATTATAGGTTCGTTCAATTTTGTGTATTCTTTTCTGTCTTACCGTGACATGACTAAATTTATGGATAGTGAAATGTACGTAATCTTTAAATCACTTGAGGATAGTAATGTATGTGTTAGTAATGTTGTAGTTAAAGCTAAACTGCTAGAAATAGGATTAATTAATGAAATTAAACTTTCTGACAAAACTGAAATGGTTGTAAATCCATGTAAAAGGCCTAGGATAGAGGAGTCTCCCACTAAGGGAACGCCTACTAAAAACCAGGATGGAAACTTAAAATCTAGTGATAGTGTTGTAAATGAAAAGGTTATTGATAGTGTTGTAACTGAAAATGAAAATGTTAGAACTAGGACTTATGCTGAAATTGCTGCACAACCTGTGCAGTTTAAAAGTGCACCTAAACCTAAAGCGGTTGAAAATAGTAATGTTATGAATGTAGAAAAAAAAGAACCAAAAGCAGAGTGTTTCTTCATAAAGTTTAGAGACAACTACCAGGCTCTCCTTAAAAAGCTAAATGAAATTACAGAAAATAAAGTATCTGGAAAATTGACAGGAGATATGCTCAAACTGATACCCAATGACGCTGACTCCTATAGGGTTGTTCAGCGCCATTTGTCTAGCGAGAAAATCCCCTTCCATAGTTTAAACCTCAAAACTGAAAGGCCGAAAAAGGTAGTTTTGAAGGGTCTACCAACCAGCTATGACATTGAGGAGATAAAATTGACTCTAACATCCAATGGATTAGATGTAGTCCGGGTTTCTCAACTGAGAAACACCAAAACCAGATTACCCTTGCCGATCTTTTTAGTCAGCCTTAGGCCTACCGATGACTGGCAGAGGGTCTACAGACTCACAAGATTAGGGTACTTGGCTGTGAAGGTAGAGGCCTTCAGAGCTAGGGGCTTTAAAATTTGCTACCGGTGCCAGCAATTCAACCACTCATCTGAGAACTGCAGTATGCCGCCAAAGTGCCTGAAGTGTGGTGAAGGACACTTCACACGAGACTGCCAGAGACCTAGGACAGAGAAGGCGACGTGTGCAAACTGCAATGGAGACCACCCGGCGAACTTCAGGCAATGCCCGAAGAACCCCTGGAACAAAGGAAAGGCACCGGGGTATGCCCCCCCTCCCCCAAAAAATCAGATACCCCCTTGGAGGCAAAAGGCCCTCGGACCAAACCCCCAGGCACCCCCTCAGGGCTCCTCGCACATAGTGCCACAGTTAAACAGGCACCAACCTACAGCACCTACCAGATCGGTGCAAGAGCAGGCCCCCAAACCTTCGACCTCCAGAGAATTGACTCTGGAGGAAGTTAGAGCAGCTACAGCTGCAATTAAAAAGAGATCGGAGTTAGAAAAAGCCAGACAGGCAAAGGATAGACTGGATGGGAAAGTTAAGGAATGGAAAGATACTAAACAAGTCAGGGAGGAAGAAGAGCTCGCGCAAACCCAGCTGTTAGCTAAAACGGATGGAAAAAAACAAAAAACTATCGAGTTCCAAAAGGACACTCACAAAAAAGTGCAAACCGCGGTTGAGGCTGAGGAAATGGAAGCCGAGACTGAACAGGCTGATAAGTCTGATGCTGAAAAGATGGAGGATATCCTCAACCTCATCAGAGGATTTATCAGCATGTTTAATCTAGACGGCATAAAACGTCTGTTGATGCAGTTCGCAGAACTAGTGCAAAAAAAGAGCGATCCAATGGTAATGGTCTTTGACGCCCTTAAAATAATCGCGGATTTTAAAAGTAACAGTGAGAATCAAACCCGTCATGGCTAGGTCCCAAAAAGAATCCTTTAAAATAATATTTAAAATAATAATTCAGGAAACTAAAGTTAGAGAAAGTAAAAAACTAAACATAGCCAACTACTCTGGTTATCATAATCTTAGCTCAAATACTAATGCTAGAACGCCGCATGGAGGAACAGCAATATACATTAAAACAAATATTCCCCACGAGGAACTAAAAAGCATAAATCTTCAAAGTATAGAAAATACTAGTATAAAAATTAAAATTAATAATACTAGCCCGTTTATCCTAACCTCAACATATGTTAAAAATATGAGTAGGGTAGATGTAGCTGCGCAACTGGAACTGCTTTTCGCGCAATATCCAAACACGATACTCGCAGGCGACTTCAACGCACACCATCGAGCGTGGGGCTGTAGGAGAGCCAATTCACGCGGTACACAGATACACAGACTGCTGAACACTACAAACACTAACATTATTGTACCGTCGACACCAACCTGCTTCTCAGGCGCCAACGGCTCATTCATAGACTTTGTCCTAACGCGAAACATAGATTACGCTCACACTATTAGTACCCTGGATGAATTTGACTCGGATCATCTACCGGTACTGGTGACATTCGACCTGAACACGCCTCTTCCAGCCTCTTTGGGACAAGAGAGGGTCAACTGGGAAGTATTCAAAAGAGCACTCTTCGAGCCGCACTTAGCAGTACCTAACATAATGAGCACGGCGGATATTGACTCTGCCACGCACACACTCACAACAGAAATCAAGAGAGCAATTGCCTCTGCTACAACACATCGTGAGTCTCCAAAAATGCCCACACTTTCCCACCATGTCAAACAATTAGTCAGGCAAAGGAATAGAATACGTAAGACATGGCAGGCTAACAGAGACCCCGCCCTTAAAAGGGAGCTTAACAGACTCACGTGCAAAGTCAGGGAAAAAATTGTCGCAGAAAAGCAGCAACAGTATAAAGAACTAATCGAATCCCTTAGCCCAGAAGACGTATCGCTCTGGCAATTCGCAAAAAGGCTCAGGAAACCTCAAATTAAGCTCCCGCCACTAATAGATGGTGCTAAAATCGCGTACTCAGACGAGGAAAAAGCCGAGGCGCTCGCAAGCCATTATGAAAAACAATTCCAACCAAACCACGATCTAATGTGTCAGGACACCCTAAGAATGGTTAGTCAAACTTTAAATAACTTCAGGAATTCCCCAGTAACGGCTGAGACTGACCCAGCTACCCCGCAGGAGATAGTAGAAATTATTAAAAATCTCAAAAACCGTATAAGCCCAGGGCACGACAAAATCAGAAATATTGCGGTTAAAAACCTACCCTTAAACGTAATATGTTACTTGACTATCTTAATAAATAAAATATTAAAACTAAACTATTTCCCCAAAGAATGGAAGGAAGCGATAATTATAACAATCCATAAGCCTGGTGAGGATGCCACAATTCCAGCCAACTACAGACCAATTAGCTTGCTACCGACACTTAGTAAAATTACTGAGAAAATTATTCTTAAGAGACTGAACACGCACCTTAGTGAGAATGACATTATCATTCCGGAGCAGTTTGGATTTCGGCCAAAGCACTCCACCACTCATCAATTGCTGAGAGTGGTAGAGTACATATCTTCTGGTCTCAATAACAAGACACCCACAGCTGCGATTTTCTGGACATACAAAAAGCCTTTGATAAAGTATGGCACTGTGGATTAGCGTACAAATTGATCACTTTAAAAGTCCCTGACGCTCTTGTCAAACTTTTAATCTCATACTTAAATAACAGACACTTTCAAGTCAGAGTAGGAGGTAAATTATCTACACCCAAGCTCATTAAAAGTAGTGTACCGCAAAGTTCTATCCTGGGCCCGACACTCTTTAACATATACCTGAACGACATCCCTAGGACTCCAAACACAGAGCTGGCACTCTATGCAGACGACAGTGCGATACTTGCAAAACACCCCTATGTCTCAGTAATGCACAGACAGCTACAACAACACTTAGACATACTCCAAACTTGGCTGGAAAAATGGCGAATAAAATTAAACCCCAATAAATGTCATTGGATTTATTTCTCTAGAAAACGCAAACCTCCGCCGCCTCTGTACATAAACAACCATGCCCTAAAAGCGGAAAAATCTACTAAATACCTAGGTGTAACGATAGATTCCCACCTAACCTGGAAACAGCACGTAACGAACTTAATCAAAAAAGCGTATATGGCCACAGGAGCCTTATACCCAATGATAGGAAACGGAAATCTAAGTTATCAAAATAAACTTCTAATTTATAAATCGGTCATCCGCCCGGGAATGCTGTATGCAGCACCCGTATGGGGATATGCCTGTAAAACTACAATAGACCTCCTAGACACAAAACAAAACAAAATCCTACGGATTATCAGGAAAGCTCCCAGGTACTTAAGAAACTCGGTAATTAGGAATGACTTCAAAATAAAAACTGTTAGAGCCCAAATTAAAAAGCTAGCGCTTAAATTTTACAGAAATTTGCCATCCGTCCCAAACGAACTGTTATTCAATCTGCATGACTATGATCATCGCAAGGCCAAATCTCGTAAGAGACCCCGCGCTGTTCTAAACATCGATAATCGGAATTAAAAGATCCCACCTCAAACATCTGATTTTTAAATAAAACTCGCGACTTTTATTTTATAAAAAAAATATTCTAAACTCTAAACTGCCAAAACTATAGGTAACCCTTAGATCTGCATCAACCCCCCAAACTGCTTAAACTCTAAATGTGCAACAAACTGCCACACTAGGAGCTAGGACAAATAATAAAAAGTAGTAAATAAAAACCTCGAACCTCCAATTAGGGTCACTGAATTAATGTCACAGTTTGACGATAAGAACCACATATTGAAACTGGAGATTAAAGGCGCTTCGCGCCTGGTGCTCTGTCTTGTACGACACTACTATACCTTTAATATTACTGCCACACTAGGAGCTAGGACAAATAATAAAAAGTAGTAAATAAAAACCTCGAACCTCCAATTAGGGTCACTGAATTAATGTCACAGTTTGACGATAAGAACCACATATTGAAACTGGAGATTAAAGGCGCTTCGCGCCTGGTGCTCTGTCTTGTACGACACTACGACTCTAACCTTTAATGATCGGTGTAGTACGGAGACCTCGTGTAGTACGGACGCTCGACCAGACCTCTTAGCCATTTTGTCACAGCGATCTCTCTCTCAGATCATTGCCTTTCCTGACTCTATCATGGAGTCCGGAACCTCGTTGATTCCGACAGACAGAGTACTTCCTGACGATGTTGCTGCCATGCTTGAAAGATTTCGTGCCGGAGACCTTCCTAGATTACCTCCTGACACCCCTGGCTCCATGCAGCAGTCTCAAGACCAATGCATGACATTCAAATTCCTGATGAATGAATGGAGACTCATCCAAGCCGGAGATCCTGAAAGGAGTATCCAGACTCTAAAGGGTATGTGTTACTCTCTCTTGAATTTTTTTGAGCTGCACCCCCTTGCAAATGAGCAAACCCCCTATTTTAACGAAATCAGGCACTTTGCTGAGAAAGAAAGTCTTCTAACCCAGGACTCAACTCCTGCTAATCCTGCCTTACTACGCTTAAATTTAGATATTCTCAAAGCTAATAATCGTCTCGGGGATACTCCCCAAATCCTAAACCCTAATCTTAATGATGTAGACTCTAATAATGTATGGGATAATTCCCAAAAGTTAAACTCAAACTTAGCTCAATCTGATAAAGCACCTAATGCTCCATGGGAAAACTCCCAAACTCCTAAAAACAATTTAAACTCTACTCTTACCTTGGGAAACTCCCAAATAACTGAAATTGCCAATTCAAATACTTTAAAACCAAATGATCCTAATATTGTTAATGTAAATGATTCTTCAGATGAAATGCAGGATATGGAAGGATTCTCTCAACCTCCCCCCAAAAAAACTTGCCGAAAGGCCACACTTGTAACTTCCGCTGAGACAGCCACAACAACTCGCAACGCTTTCAATGCTTTAACAAATACAGAAGATCAGGATTACGAGGAAAATGCCTCCGCCAATAGGAACTCTTCCAATATGGACACCACTCCCGCACCTGACCACACCCCTGCTGCCTCGCAAAATCATGCTTCGGAAAACCCTTCATATGGATACGCTCCCCACCCTGAACCTTTTTATGTAAACAGCCCTAATAACTGGAGGGAATTAGTTAAAACTTTAAACTCAAAAACTACAAACCCAGTAAAAGCCCAACTAGCGGGCGAGTTTATAAAAATCTACCCCCTGTCAATAGAAGATTTTCGCATAGTACAAAGACACCTTGTAGAATCAAACATCGAATTTCACTCCATTAACCTAAAGGCCGACAGGCCGATTAAAATTTTATTAAAAGGTCTCCCCCCAAATTCACAGATAGATGAAATTGCCCATGAGCTTAACTCACTAGGTTTCAGCACCCATCGCATATCACAACTCAAAGATTACCGCACCAAAGCCCCCCTACCCATCTTTCTGACCTACCTAAATCCCACTAAGTGATGGGAAAAAATCCGAGAAATCACCACCCTCCTTGATATGACAATCAAAATAACAGACTTTCAATCCCGCGCAGTTAAGATGTGCTACCGTTGCCAGCGGTGCAACCATAGTAGTGACTGCTGCCGTCTTCCCCACAGATGTGTAAAGTGTGGAGAAGGTCATCAATCTAGAGACTGTACTAAACCCATTACAACTCCCCCTAAATGTGCAAACTGCCTTGGCCCCCATACGGCAAATTACAGACTCTGCCCATCAAATCCGTACAACAAAGACGCTTACATCCCGGGACCTTATGTCCCCCCCCGCAACTCGCAACCCGCAACTCGCGCCCCTGCACCGCAGCCTAAAGACTTCCCACCCTTCAGACCTACATCCCAAAAAATCATCCCCACTCAAAATGCTACTCCAAATCAGCCCACCCACATTTCAAACAAACAAATTCCTGCCCAACAAACCACCACCCCACCGCCCTCGACTAAAACCTTTGCCGAAATCACCTCAACCGCCACTGAGAAATCTACTCCCATTCCGGATAATCAAAACTCAAGACTAGCTAAATCTCTCGCGAAATACACTCCAAAAAAAACTCCCCTTACCGACCCAAATAACTTACCGCTGGCAAATCTTTCCATACATTCTTATATTACCCCCCCCTTCCCCTGTTCCTGACACCATTCCACAAAAATCATCAAACCACTCTGAAAAACCAAAATCAAATCTTTCATCACATTTTACTGAGATCTTAAGCATTTTCACCGAAATCAAAAATATATTTCAAAGCTTTGACATCGATATGACGAAAATTAAAAAATTCATTGCCCAAATTCGCACTAGCTTCAATGAAAACTCAAACCCCCTAAATAAACTTTTTGCGATCCTCACTGCTCTTGAAGAAGTCTTTTGTCCTGTTTCTAACACCCATGATGAATAGTACACAACATACCCTTAGGATCCTCTTCTGGAATGCAAATGAACTTACTGGCAAAATCACAGAATTCCGCGACTTCATAAATTCGAACCCATTTGAAATCCTCCTAGTACAAGAAATAAAACCTGGCCGTCATCCTCCCTCCCTTAAAATTCCAAATTATAAACTCTACTCTGCCTACAGATATCAAAATGCCACCTCCCCCTCCCCATATGGAGGAGTCTCTATCTATGTCAAAAACAATATCCCCCATTACGAGCTGTCTTCCATCAATTCCAACTTAATAGAAAACAAACTTATAAAAGTCACCCTTCCAAACCACCCACCAATTGTTATTGGTTCTGTCTATGTCAAACACAGTGGCTCTGTCGATATTATCCCCGACCTTCAAAACATCCTAAACTCAAATCTCAGAACTATCCTAGCAGGCGATTTCAATGCCCACCACCCGTCTTGGAACTGCCGCCGCAGAACTCTTTTTGGCACTCAAATTCATAACTTCACCTCGACCAATAATATCCATATTGCCGTACCTACTAGCCCCACCCACTACTCTCTCTCGGCTGCCCCCTCCACCATTGATTTTGCCCTTTTAAAGAATATTCACTACCCTCACACCACGGACACCCTAAATGAACTAAGCTCCGACCACCTCCCTGTCCTTCTTTCCCTAAATTTAAATACCCTCCTCCCTGTTTCCAATCTCCCAACCTTCACCAACTGGAAAAACTTCAAAAAATCACTCAAAATGTCCACCCTTCTAAATCCTCAAATTAAAAGCCCGGCTGACCTTGATTCAGCTGTAAGTAACGTAACTCTTGAAATTCAACGGGCCCTTTCGGATGCTACATCCACCCGCCCTGCCCCCCGCTACAACACACTTCCACCCCACATTATTAGCCAAATTAAAACAAGAAACTTCACTCGCAGGCTATGGCAATCTACCAGAAACACCCAAATTAAAACCCACCTAAATTCATTAAACCGCAAACTTAGAGCAGACATCAAAATTTTCAAACAGCAAAGCTGGAAACATTTCATTGAATCCCTTTCCCCCGAAGACAGAACCATATGGAGAGAAATAAAGCGTGTTAAGAAACCTTTTGGCCAGATTCCCCCCCCTCCGCTCCGCCACAGGAATGGCATTCTCAAACCTTCAAAAAGCCGACATACTTGCTAAAACCTACAAAAAACAGTTCAAACCCAATAATTCTACTAATAACACCCTATTTTCAGGCCCAGATTACCCGCCAAGTTGAAAATTTCATGAGCCCCCCCTCCCCACTTTTGGACCGCATCACCCCTACCACCCCGTCTGAACTTTTCGATATCATTAAAAGCTTTAAAAACAAAAAAACACCCGGACTAGACAGAATCACTAATAAAGCCTTAAAATTTATCCCCCTAAATATCCTCTTTTACCTCGTACACATCATTAATGCCATACTTCTCTTACACCACTTTCCCGACCAATGGAAAACCGCGATTATCATACCTATTCTTAAACATGGCGGCGACCCCTCAAACCCTTCTGCCTACCGGCCCATTTCTTTGCTTTCCTCCCTTAGCAAACTGGCTGAACGAGTTATCCACAACCGCCTTTTTAAATTTATTGACTCCAACAATATTATTATTCCCGAGCAATTTGGTTTCCGCCCTGCCCATTCAACCACCCACCAGCTGTTGCGTGTTGTGGAATTTGTCTCTGACGCCTTCCACAACAAACAATCAGCTGGAGCCATTCTTCTCGACGTTGAGAAAGCCTTTGACCGTACGTGGCATAAAGGACTCATCTATAAACTCATCAAAATAAATGCCCCCCCTCCCCTTATTCAAATCATAAACTCATACCTCCAGCACCGTAATTTCCCCGTACGGATCCTAAACACCCTTTCTTCTAAAAATCCTATCAAAGCAGGTGTCCCTCAAGGCTCTATTCTTGCCCCCCTTCTTTTTAATATTTTCGTTAATGATACCCCCCGCGCACCCCACTCCACCCTCTGTATGTACGCAGATGATACATGTATCATCTCCGCACATCGGAACGTTAATTATCTACATGCTAACCTCCAAAATCATATAGACCTACTTGAGACCTACTACAACCAATGGAAGATAAAAATTAACCCCGTCAAATCGCAGGCCATCTTTTTCTCTTGGAAAAGATTCCCACCCCCTCCAATTGAAATCCACGATCAGCCAGTCTGCTTCGGCCGTTCTGCAAAATATTTAGGAGTGCACCTTGACAGCCGCCTCACCTTTAATGATCACATCAGCCATGTCACCAAAAAAGCCAAAAAACTTGCCGGCGCCATGAACCACCTCCTCTATTCAAAACATTTAGACCTCAAAAATAAAATCCTTCTTTTTAAAACTATTATCATCCCCCTCCTACTCTACGCATGCCCTGTCTGGGGCTTTGCCAGTAAGTCCAGTCTGAACAATATCCAAATTGAACAAAACCGCATACTTAGAACCATCAGAAGAGCTCCAAGGTATCTGCGAAACGACGTAATAAGAAATGACTTTAATATTCCAACAATCAAACAAACCATCAAGAATATCTCTTCAAACTTTTTTCAAAACGTTCCTACCATCCAAAATGAGTTACTATTTACAATAACTGATTACGACCCTCGTCGGCAAAGAAAGCGTCCGCGAGCTGTCCTCTTCGAACCCCCTTAGGCCTTATAATTCCTTATGCCTTCCATTTCCTGCCCCTTAGTGTATCTGAACCTTTTAAAATTAAAATTTTTTTTTTATTAATTTTAAATATTTATTAAACGGGAGCTTTAAATCTAGCACTGTATCTTAATCCTTGTTCGCTCCTGCTCTCTTCCCCTTTTTCTTGCCGCCACTCTCACATAGTTGGCAGCACTAGCTTTGCTCCTCTTTGCATTTTTCTCATACCTGTGCAGCTCATGAATTTCAAGAATATCATACAAGAGTATATCATGCCGGAGGTTTAGGTCTTATCGACTCGGTACTCCACTCAACAACCCACATTGCGTACGGACGGACTCGGGGCTTGTTGTGGAATTTGTTTCTGACGGCTTCCGCAACAAACAGTCAGCTGGAGCCCTTTTACTTGACGTTGAGAAAGCATTCGATAAAACCTACCATCTTGGACTCATCTTTAAACTTATTCAAATAAAAGTCCCCTCCCCCCTCATCCTCATCATAAATTCCTATCTTCAAAATCGTAACTTCCATGTCCGTGTCCTTAACACCCTTTCAAATAATAAACCAATCAAAGCAGGGGTACCCCAAGGTTCTATCCTGGCCCCCCTCCTCTTCAACATTTTTGTTAATGATATACCTCGTTCGCCCCATACCACCCTTTGCCTTTATGCTGATGACACCTGCATCATTTCCGCCCATCGTAATATTAATTTTCTTCATGCCCACCTTCAAAACCACATTTCCCTCCTTGAAACCTATTTTAAAAATTGGAACATCAAAATTAATGCACGCAAATCACAGGCCATCTTCTTCTCTTGGAAACGTTTCCCCCCTCCCCCGCTTCAAATCAACGATCAGCCAGTTTGCTTCCAACGTACAGCTAAATACCTCGGTGTCCACCTGGACAGTCGTCTCACCTGGTGGGTACCTTACCCATGTTATCAAAAAGACTAAAAAGCTCGCCGGCGCTCTCAACCATCTCCTTTTTTCGAAACACCTTGACCTTAGTAACAAAATCCTTTTATTCAAACAAATCATTCTCCCCATCCTTCTTTATGCTTGCCCTATTTGGGGCTATGCCTGCAAAACGAACCTGGAGAGAATACAGATAGAGCAAAACAGAATTTTAAGAATCATACGGAAAGCACCGCGATACCTTCGAAATGACATTATTCGTAAAGACTTCGACATAAACACCATCAAATTTACTATCAAAAAACTTTCTGAAAAATTTTATCACAATATTCCCACTATCAAAAATGAAACAATTTTCACTCTAACAGATTATGACCCTCGTGAGCAGAAAAAGCGGCCCCGTGCTGTTTTGTATGACCCCCCTTAGCTTTATAACTTCTTTTTCATTCCATATTCTCTCCTTCAAAGTTTTTTAATTCTTTTTTTTGGCTTCATTCTTTTTTAGCATTTAACTCTTGCTCGCTGCTATTGATGGCAGCACCGGACCGCATGCGGTACCGGCTTTCTAACGTTTAATTCCTTATTTTTTAGTTAATTCCTTTAAATTTTTTAGTTCTTGGGATGCTCATGTTAATTTTCTTAAGTTTTAACTTTATTTTATTTTTACTTTTCATATCATATCTGCTCAACTTATGTCATGAATATCAAATATAGGCATTATACCGGAGGTTAAAGTCTTCGGACTAGGGACTCCCTTCCATTGGTCACACTAAGCAAGTAGTACTCGGGGCTCTCTCCCTGGAAACATCTTCGAACTCACGTCGACGCGGGACTTAGCCCTCAGGCGGAGTTACCGTGTTGTGAGGGTCGGGAGAGATGCCACCTGCCACTGCTGTTACCACCGCCACTGCTGTTACCGTCGCCACTGCCGAGATCTGATGATGCCGTGCCCTCGCCGACCGTCGACCGCCGTGTAAACGTGGAGATGATGCCTCGCTTTACTTTGTCGAGTACCGGGACCAGAAAGGGCAAATATGAAGCTGTTCCCTGGACTGACCTGATCCGGTATCATTCCGGAGACTGCGGTTCGACCGTTCCTGTTGGAGCGGGGCAATGTTTGCCCGAGGGAAACGACTAGCGGATGCCTGTGCTCTTTCTGCCATGAGTCCTTCCAAGAATTTCGTGAGGTAAGACTATTGCCTTTAGACGAGCTGTTGACTGGACTTGTGCATCGACCACTGCAGAACCTTTTATCCTTAGGATCTTCTGCCAGCATTATTTATATATATTTTACCTACAGCCTCTTTCTTCATATTGAAGCATTACCTATGCCATTGTAATTTAAATGAAATTAAATACTGTTTGAAATACGGTTAATACTTAAGCCTTTAACTTTCCCCGGGTGTGTGCATTCTCTCTGACCATACCTTTATTTTGATAAATTAGAATATATGAAATTTATATGAAATTACTTGATTATTGAATTATTATTAAGGTTCCGGCAAAGAGCCGATGATTTTTGGTAAAGAGAGGTCCAGTGGTTAAATTAGTAAATCTGTAATTGTATTGATATGCAACTCCACTTCTTGAATAATTAATAAATATTGGATTTGAACTAAAATCATGTGATCTTATTTGCGTAGAATCTGTACTGAATTTATGTGTTTTCAGCTCCTGGTGTATTCTTGAAGGTAAAGGTAATTCCTTGGTATCTTGGTATTTGTTGGGTTTCTTTCACAGGTCATCATTTGGAATTCTTCCATCTGACGGGAGGAGTGTTTCGAACCTGGGTATTTCTACAAATTTGGAGAGTTAGACTCTCGGTCTGCCGTGTCTGGCCGGTATCCGTGGTGACTTTAGATGCCCACGGAACCCGCTATGACACATCCATCCTAAAACCGCTGTATGTTTTCGTAGTTTCTGTGCATCTATATTTTATGCCAACGCAATTACAATATTTTTTAGTTTAAATGATCATCAAACTTTGAATATTTCTACCACGAAGCCTAAATTTAATTCATGCAGAATGTAAACAAGTGATTGTAAGATGAGTTGTATAAGAATTGCTGAATTTCTTTCAAGCAATATTATTTAGTTCTGGAGTCTGGAATAAAAGTGATATGAATGAAATATTCATTGATTTTACATAGAGATCCAGGCGATTTATATTTCAATGAAGTCATTTGAATAAAGCTCATTTTTTTCGATAAAGTTTTAAGTTTTCAAATATAATAAATTATTTTAGTACTTCGATTTATTAAAATATATCAGGGCTGAATATATCGCATTTTAGAGATTTTTAGATAAAATTGCATTTCAGTTGGAAAATGTTTTATAATCAATGCTTATGCATGATTGGTCTTTCTTGTTTATTATGATAATGTTATATTGTAGTCTGAACTTTTCAAATTATACAACTGGTGTACAAAGAATCTGCTGTTCTTAAATTTTGATCAGTGTTTTATTGCAACTTTTACACCAAATTCTAATCTTAAATACTATTATGTGTGATTATAAAATTAATGGAAAATTACTCATTAGAAGAAAAAAATATTTTCGATTTTGGAATTATGTATCATTTTAATACACATTTATGTAGTTTTAATACACATATATAGGGAAATGTTAAAAGATTTTCCTATATATGTATATTAAAAGTACGATCGGATTTTAAATAAGAAACTCGGATTTTTAAGGAGAATTTGCAGGAATTTTAACGACACTACTGTACTTACACTTGTCTTTTTAATTATTTGGTAAGACCTCTTCTGGAATAAGGATGTGTGGTATGGGTTCTATATTATAAATATTCTAATAGTAATACTGAAAATGTTCAAAATAAATTTTTGAGATACATTTTTAGATAAATCTAAGGTATTACATTTTGATAAATGTAATGTATTACGTCTTGATAAATGTAATGTATTACGTAATGTATATAATAACATTACATCTTTGTAATGTAGAGGAACTTTTTTTGGTTTCATATTCTTTTATAATTTACTACATAATTATATAGACTGTCGTAGCTCACTAGGTGAAATTAATATATGTGTACATTTTTACAATATTAGAAATAGACCTAGGAAATTTTTCTACAGTACATTTTTTTAAAAAATCAACTTTTAGAGCAGTTTGTCAGGACACTTAATGGTTTACCTTTACTTTTTTATAATCTTTATAATCCACGGAATATTTTTAAAATGCATACGATGTAAGTTTTTAAAATTTAGAAACTCTGAAGATCATGTTATAATATAAAATATACTTTTCTGAAATATTTATTTTAATTTTCAATTTTTAGGTACTCTTTTATCGTGTTTATATGTCCTTTTGTGTGTGCATTTTATATTAGTTGTAATTTGTTGTTGTTGTTTTTTCCTTCTCTATATTGGGCTTGCGGCTGTTGAGAAGTATTTTCCGAATAAAATAAAATAAGATAAAAATGAAATAGAGAAAATAATAAGTCCAAAATTCACAAATGTGCCCCAGAAAGCTAAAAAACAAAAATAAAAAAATAAAAAAATTACACGCATGTTATCCTACCTACTCAGACCATGAAGAACATAGATTGCAAGCGTTGTTAATTGAATTACTAAATTTTTCAGAATTTTAAAAGCTTCATAGCAGTCGGGAATTTCAACAAAGTTGAAGATTTAGTAACATTTTTTAACACTTTACATAGTTGAAAAGTGTTTATGACTTTGTAGATTCTGTCTGTCTGTCCGTTCGCACAATAACTAACTGCCGTGAAAATGACGTTATCCCAATGAAATTTTAATATATTGTTGAGACAGTCTGTGGGACATACAGGAATATAAATGAATAATATCCCTCAATTAGCTATGGATTGAACTCAGGTTGAAGAAATGAAATGCATTGAACCCTATGGAACCTTATTTTTCAAACATTTTTAAGCGGAGTTAAAATTTACAAACTGCTTCGAAAATTCTAGAAAATATTCAAATTATACCATAAAATATATAATAAAATTTCAGCAAAGTGTGTTCGGTAGTTTTTTAAATAAAATTAAAGTAATAATTACACCCATATAATATGTCCCCCACTGGGTTCCGGTCCAAATTGGGTGGCACTTCCCGGCCGTCCAAACTATTACCTTACACCTTTTTGGTACGTCGGACGGTCTGGGTCTCAACAACAACAACAACAACCCATATAATATGGTGTGGTATGGGTCTTCAACACTCCTTCAACACCCATATAATATGAAGAGATCACATGACCCATTTCAAAATAAAATGTGGCAACCAACTTTTCTTCCCAGAGTAAAAATCGTGATTCTCTTTAATTTATATTTACTGTTGCATGCGTCCTAAAACCTCTTTATTTTTGCATATTTTCTGTGCATCTATATTCCGCGCCAACGCAATTACAATATTTTTTAGTTTAAATGACCATCAGACTTTGATTATTTCTACAGCGAAGCCTAATTTTAATGGATGCAGAATGAAATCAAGTGATTGCAAGATGAGTTGTATAAGAATAGCTGAATTTTTTCCCGCAAAATTATTTCACTCTGGTGTCTGGAACAAAAGTGTATGAGTGAAATAATAACTGCTCACAGAGAGAGCCAAACGATTTATATTTCGATGACGTCATTTGAATAAAGTTCCTTTTTTCTATGAAGTTTCAAGTTTCCAAATAAGATAAATTATTGTAGTTATGTGATAATTAAAAATATATCAGCTCTGAATGTATATCATTTTAGAGATGCTTAAGTAAAATTGCATTTCAGTTGGAAAGTGTTTCATAATCAATGATTTATGCCTGATTAATCATTCTTGTTTAGATATTGGTGTTCATATTCTTGAATGGGCAACATTTTAGAGCACTATTAGCTTGGTCAATATATTAAAGACCACAGTGGCAAGAAATACTGTAAACTCACCAACTTTAGAAACATCTACAGGGATTTTTTCATTCTTGCCTAATTCTTTGAATGGCGCCGTCATTATTTTTTAATTAAATTTAGATATTAGTGGATTTTAACAATGCAAATTATATCTTTTTCAAAATTTAATATCACTGGATATTAACAGGCTTTTTGTTATCAACGAATAACATGAGCATGTCAAATTTCATGAAATTCGCTTGAGTAATCTAAGTGATATGAAGTTCAGTGCAAGAAGTAAAACTTCCAATACCTCGAGGAAGGGTCGTGATAACTGCTAAACGATCGTATTCATTCTAATTTGTAAACAAAACGCATGTTCTTAATTCTGGTTGAGTGCTGCCATCTATGAAAATTTTCCTTGCAAACGTCTAATACATTCCCTCCTCCACTCTGGAAAATTGTGTATTTCAATCATTAAGAATTGAATGGTTTTACGGAGTGTCCTTTTGGGAAACTACAGAATGTCCCTTACAAGTGTTATTTAATGGATGTTGGTAATTTGGTATTTGTTTTATAGCAATGCTAGCAGGCATTGATAATTTATTTAATACTTCCTAAAAAAATACTTGCAAATACAAGTAGACATATATTTCCGACAAACTAAATTTTGCAGTTAGATGAGCATATGCCCTGTAGATATCTGCATAAAGTTTGATGTAGCCACCCGCTCCACAAAACAAATTTTTAAAGAGAGAAATAAACAGGAAAACCAATCTTTAAAATATTTTTAGCTTTGATCATTCCAGTTGATATTAAAAATTATTTTCGTTTTAAAGTACTTTAAAATTAAAGTCTTCCTCCAACAGAGCAAAACCTTTTTGCCAGTTTCAATGAAAATATTTACTGTTTTAAATGACTGTTCTTTATTGAAATTGCATCACGGAAATTTCTTTAGAATGTCCCCTCCGAGACGAGCTGTAACTTTCTCAAAAGTCGTTTCACCTCTAAAGAAATCTCTGGTGCATAAATACATTCTGGTATATTCAAACCTTTCGATTAATAAAGTTTTGTTTCGAAGTTTTGTTTCGCAGTTGAAGTTAAGTCTTTCAGTAAAAGTATTCAGTAGAAATAAATGGAGGTATTCAGTAAAAGTTTGTCTCATTTACTGAAGCAAATGGTTTTTAGGTTTTCCAAGAAAACCTTCCATATATTTAAAAGTAAATAGAAGGAAACATTTATATTAAATACATGAATAGTTTTACATATTTACAACATAACTAAAATTCTGATATATCCAGTACATGACGTTCCCCGTGTAATGAAATAGATTTTAGTTTTTGTTCTTCGTAGCAAATCTGCAGACTAATGAGTTCATAAATACGTCCGAAGTCGATTTCATGGATGCATAAAGTTTCTATACGATATTGTTACTAACGTGTGAAATGCATTCACTGGAGTGTCTTTTGAAAACTAGACGGAGAAAATACCCGTACAGGCAATGTTTTCTATGACGTGAATCTAGAGTTACTGTTATGAGATGCATAACATGTGTTTATTAATTAATTCCTTTCTAAATTTAATATTCGGCGAATTCTAATTTAGTTTCCATTCTAACACTTGTTCTTAAAATATTAATCCAAATTAATAACGCGCCAATTCTGTATTTTGGTTTCTTGATGTTTACCCGCCTGTTTGGGTAAACCTTGGTTTTGAAATACAATCCCGCCCTTTCTACTGTAACGTACTGTTACTAGCTCAAAAAAAACTGCCTGTGCTTACGAAAACTGCCATGAGAGGCAAATATACTTTTCTCATCCACACGCCCAGTGTCCACCAAATTCATGTATAAGAGAAGGTTTGGATTTTCACAGCTGTGGTGCTGGAGTTGTGAAATATGGAAAGGGAATCTTTGGCCTGCGTTTCGGTTTTCGGACGGATGGACCGCCCCCGCAGGGCCGTGATCTCTGACCTGCCAACGGAGGGAGGAGAGAAGACCCTTTTTGGAAAGATGAGTTCGATTTTAGAATTCGACGGAGCTAGTCGCTTCTCCTTCTGCAGCTCACGAACCTGAGTTCGGCCGAGAGCCGACACTTACAAGGAATATGCTATTACAATTGCCTATTTGTACATAGTTGTAAATATTTCTTTTTTATGCATTAAAGTCTTATTTTAAAAATTTAATCTGCTGTTCCTCGTGTGCTCCTCGGCACTACAACGCTACTACGGTACAGCATATAAAAAAATGGTGGCAGCGGTCTTATGTATTGAGCTGTGGAAGTGGACGGTCATCGGAAATCGACTGACCAGAGCGTAAGTCCAGTTACGCTGATGAGGATCGCCATGATCCGTATGGAACAACTGTTCCTATGCTAAAGTGGGCATCCGTCCCTGAAAAGGTCATCGATAGTAATCGGTTGACCAAAGCGTAAATCTGTTGCGCTGAAGTGGATCGCCAAGATCCCTTGTTAAGAAAGGACATCTGTTCCTGTTTTTATTTTGGACATCAGTTCCTGTGTTGGATCGCTAGATCCCTAGCTAAGAAAGGACATCTGTTCCTGTTTTTATTTTGGACATCAGTTCCTGTGTTGGATCGCTAGATCCCTAGCTAAGAAAGAACATCTGTTCCTGTTGTTATTTTGGACATCAGTTCCTGTGTTGGATCGTGACATCTGTTCCTGTTTTTATTGGGGACATCAGTTCCTGTGCTGCATCTGCAGATCCCTTGCTAAGAAGGACATCTGTTCCTGTTTTTATTTTGGACACCAGTCCCTGGTTGGATCACCAGATCCGTGTTGTGAAAAGAAGACATCCGTTCCTCTGTTTTGGGAGCACCCGTTCCAGAGACCTGTAGAAAAGTCTTACTTCTGTGCCGGACATTAGTTCTGTGCGCGTTGTGTTGTGATTAGAAGAAAACCATGCTTATAAAAAGTGGGAACATCTAGTTCCAGTTTTCTTGTGCGGATCCTAATTGTGTTTGTGAACTCTTGTACCGAAGATTCATTGGAAGAAATCCTTACCTTTTCGGCATTGTGAAGGTCAACGTCTTCAAAAGGGGTGAGTACCTTGATTTTACAAAAGGCAGTGACAGTAGTTAAATTTTATAGAATTTTGAGCATATTGTCAGTTCTAATTTAGTTGACATACATCTCTTAAATATTAAAATCTTAAAATTTTAAAGGATAAGAATTTTGTTATGCTTTGGTTATTAAATTGTGAAGAGTAGAATTGTATTGAATAATTAAAATTTAATAATTTGAAGGTTAATATAATTCATGTATAATAATCGAATCTGTAGTTCTTTAAGAAAGGTGTTTTAGTTAAAATAGCATTGAAAGTTTCAATACTGCCAAATTGTTGTTACAATTGCCATTTGTTGTTTAATTATAATTGTATGAAATCAGTGTGTACAACGTAGGAATTGTTTATTTTGTATCAATTGGTTAAATTGATAAGGGAAAAAATGTCGTTTTTGGGTAAAGCTAAGAAAGAGGATTTGTTCTCGCTGGTATCTGAGTTAGGAGAAACTGCCTCTTCAGATTTAAAAGTAGTGCATTTAAAATCAATAATCACTAAAAGTGATAACTATGAAGAAGAATTTGTAAAAGCTCTTCTTGAGACTATTGTTAAAACTCGAGTAGAGAAAGAAGAGTTAGAAGCGGAGGTTAGACGTGAAAAGGCAGCAGCAGAGATTAGGCAATTTGAAGCCCAAAATCGCAAAGCGGAAATGGAATTTGAGCTCGAAAAATTGAGAATTTCAACTGTAGAAAAAACGGGGAATTCAGAAAAGGGAAATAAAAAAATTCAGTTAGACTGCAAAAATTAGTCCAAAAATTTGACCCCAATTTAATTGATATTAGCTTGTACTTGGTCATGTTTGAAAGGCAAGCAAAGCGGGTTAGTATTGAAAAGTCTGAATGGGTTTCTCATTTGATGGCACTTCTGCCCATCGATATTGTTCAGATCATTATGAGAGAGCCCGAAGAGCAAACGGAAGATTACAATTTTGTTAAGAAAATTTTATTACAAAGGTTTAAACTAAGCCCCGAGAAATTCAGAGTTAAATTTACGCAATATCAAAGACGATCGGATAGCACGTGGAAGGATTTTGTGTTTGAGTTAAAAAATTATTTTGAGGAATGGTTAGAGGGTTTAGAAATTGATAGTTTTGAGAAGTTAAAAGATTTAATGATCACCGATCAGTTAAAACGTAGAGTTAGTAACGAAGCTCGGGACCACTTCTTAGACCAATGGACGAAATTCACTTCTGCATCTGAATTAGCTGATAAGCTAGACGATTTTGATAATGTCCGGAGGGTTGTAAAGAAACCCATGAAAAGTGGATTTTACGAAGAAGGGAAAATTGAGGAATTTCGTAATGAGAGAGATAGGAGACGTAATTATCCGGAGGATAAACAACGTGCGGGAAAACAAAGTAATGAAAAGAATGAGCTCTTCGATAAACGTAAGGAAACTCGTTGTTTCGAGTGTGGAAATTTAAATCACCTGAGACCTCAATGTCCTAAACTGAAAAGAAAAATTCCCGAGGTTTTAACAATAAACCATATCCAAAGTGATAAAACGGAGGAAGATTGGTCATCCCCTTATCTGAGTAAGGCATATGTAAATGGACATAAAATGACAGTACTCCGAGATACAGGGTCAAATATAGATCTCGTGTGTCGTAAATATATCACACCTGAAATGCTAACAGGAGAGGTTGTGTTTGTTAAACAGCCATTAGATGACAATTGTAAGTGTTTACCTCTTGCTACGGTAGAAATAAACGGAGAATTTGGGCGTATCAAGACAAAAGCCGCTGTTTTTGCTCATAAATTAGATTCACATCGATATTTATTGGGAAACAGAACCGCTGCTTTACTAAAAGACAAAAAATGTTGTAATCAGTCGGAAATGGTTTCTGCAGTAGAAACTAAGTTGGAAAAAGAAAATAAACAAAATTCGGAAGTAGATCTTCTGGATAAGGAAAGGGGAAGTGTCCTGTCCCCTCACCTAACTGAAGATGTGGGAGACCCCATCATTTTACCCCCCGTGAATGAAGGAACCATAGACGGAGCCAAAGAGCTCGAATCACTTGATTGCTTCTCTAAGGACAGAACAAAGGGGATTCCCTTGCTAAAGTTTGCACCCCGCGAATTTTCGGGTTTTCAGAAGGCGTGTCAGACGCTCAGAAAAGAGATTTATCGGATAGCTTTGGAAGAGTCCGGGGCGAACTCCAAGTTGGAGTATGTTGTGGGGAATGATCTGTTATTTAGGATGAAGGGGAAAATCTTGAAAACACCTGAAACTCTAAATTATGAACACTGGGTTGCTTCTAAGGAGGGAGACAATCCCGTAACAATTTATGGTTTTGAGTGGGTAGATCGGTTGTGAAAATGTAAAGAATTGGGAGTCCAATGGTTTGGATCGTGTGTAATTGAGAATGAAGTCTCGGAAACAAATCATATAGTTAAACTAACGGGGAAGAAAGAGAGATCTCAAATTGATCTCAAATTGATTAATATATTAAAACCATATCATACTAGACCTGAAGTAATAAATTGCTTATCTTGTGAAGATAATCGGGAGGAGTTGATAAACAATGATGTGGATTTTCTTTATTTAGATTCAAATTCCAGCATTAACGATTTTTCGGACGTAGTTGAGAAAGATAATTTGCCCGAGAGATTAGATCGCCAACAAAGCGATCAGCTACAAGACCCTTTAACTAGGTATACCAAGACCTTTTCAAATGAACCAGGTAAGCCAGATTTAGCCGAGCAGGATATTGAGCTCATTAGTAACAAACCTGTCAGGTCTAGGCCGTATAGGTCTTCGCAACGGCAAAATGAAATTTTAAAGGCTGAAATTCAAAAAGTGTTAGAATTACAAATAATTCAAATTGGAGAATCGGAGTATACGTCGCCCATAATAATGGTGGAGGCACCTGGTACAGATCCTCCACCTTGTATAAATTATCGTTGGTTAAGGAAAGTAATTAGGACAACTGCCATATAAAGGGCAAACGTCTTACATATTTTGATATTTTAGGTTATAATTTTATTCCTTATTCTTTTATGTAACCTTATATTATTCACTTATGTTCCTTAATGATTTTTTTGTTAGTTATGGTATTGTATTGAAACTTGCTGCTTCTCTAATTGTAACTATAAGTTAAGTGTTTTTGATGTATGTGCAAGCTAATTAGGATATTTGAGTAGGCATTGGTGCAGGGTGCTTGTCACTAGCCCTATTGTATAATCATGGTACTTTTGGAATGCTGATGTTTTTACTCATGTGTAATATAATTATGTTTTCATAAACTACAAGCCGTAGAGAAATGCTTTTTATCTTTTCTCTCCCTTACTGGATAGAAAAGTTTTCTGGGGGGGAGGAAGCTGTAACGTACTGTTACTAGCTCAAAAAAAACTGCCTGTGCTTACGAAAACTGCCATGAGAGGCAAATATACTTTTCTCATCCACACGCCCAGTGTCCACCAAATTCATGTATAAGAGAAGGTTTGGATTTTCACAGCTGTGGTGCTGGAGTTGTGAAATATGACACCGGGAAAGGGAATCTTTGGCCTGCGTTTCGGTTTTCGGACGGATGGACCGCCCCCGCAGGGCCGTGATCTCTGACCTGCCAACGGAGGGAGGAGAGAAGACCCTTTTTGGAAAGATGAGTTCGATTTTAGAATTCGACGGAGCTAGTCGCTTCTCCTTCTGCAGCTCACGAACCTGAGTTCGGCCGAGAGCCGACACTTACAAGGAATATGCTATTACAATTGCCTATTTGTACATAGTTGTAAATATTTCTTTTTTATGCATTAAAGTCTTATTTTAAAAATTTAATCTGCTGTTCCTCGTGTGCTCCTCGGCACTACAACGCTACTACGGTACACTACGTATACCTCGGATTCGCATTTCGTATTGAAATGCATTGGAACTACTTTCTGTTCCGTCATGAGCGCGCGCAATCATAGTAAGACGCTTCGGCGAGAATATGGTGATCAGTTCAGTTGGCGATGTAACTTCTTAGCAGTAGGTCGCGTTTAGCCACGAGGCTTGAAATGGAACATTTGTTCTTAAAATAATATAAACGATATTGATTTAATGAAAGAATAAATCATTCTAGTCGCGTGTGAGATGCTGCTAGTTTAGAAAATTACATGTTATCGCTAATTTTGAAGTAAGTAGTAAATTCTAATTTCGATTCTCATTATGTTAAATAAATGTCATTAAGTATATAGAAAGTTCATGCTCACTTCCGATCATTATTGTAATAAATTTGAAGTCATGGAATCTTGCATAAATTACATGGAATATGAAAATCTCATTTAATAAAGAAGAATTAATTGCTTGAATGTCGTCTTTCATCAGTCCTGTTGACACGCCACTCATCCATCATTATCTCCAGATGTGGTCATTCCATCCCTGTCACTCTTGGTCCAACTTCAACTAATAGGAATTATCTAAAATACCGAAGTGACTCCCGTCATCCCAAATGCCTTCCCACCTTTCCCAATGTGCTAAGTCTTCACACATCGATTCCGGTAACGACAGCCTGCATCACTTGCGCTTCCCGCTTTACCTTAGTGGTCAAATATATGCTATCGGAAGCACATAATGTACTGATACTCGATCCGACCAGATCGGTACATATGATGCCCTGACCAGTGGCACAGTGCCTATGGTATCAGTACATTACCATGTGCTGATGTTGGGAAGAAAGGCTGCCATATTTGGCGATTTATCGCCAATTTGGCGACTTTTCGAAGGATTGAAAAACACCTCGAAATAACCAACATTCTACAAGATTTGAAACATTTCTAAACGTTTCTATGAAAGTCTATAAAAAGAGTCATCACCCATTTGGAGAACAAGTTAACGTGATATGAGCAATATTGAACTGTGACGTTCGTCAATGTTTTGAAAACAGTAGCTGCTATTTTGGGAAATGAAATACGTCAATGTTTCCAGAATAGTATCGGTTGTTTTATAAAATTAGTGGAGCATTTACGTGCTGTTTAGCTGTATATTGTTCCTGTTTACGCTGTGCTTGTGAATAAACGTGTTAGTTATCCAGAAATTTGGACTCATTTTTGTATACTTAGAACACACACAAGATTTCAGAGGATACGTCGCAACAATAAACAACTGATATGTTATTGTTCAATTTGAAGCACTTCTTGGAATTGAACATATAATTGCTTGTTAGTTAGTTCACTCAATAATATTTGTTTTTTAAATGTTATTTATGGATGTTGCTAGTTTGGCATTTGTTTTATAGCAGTGGTAGCAGGCATTGATAATTCATTGAACACTTGCTAACAAATACTTTTAAATACAACAAGCAGACATAAATTTTCGAGAAACAAAATTTTGCAGTTAGATGAGCATACGCCCTGTAGATATTTGCATAAAGTTCAATTTTGCCACACGCTCCACAAGGCAAATTATTAAACAGAGAAATAAACAGGAAAACCAATTTTTAAAATATTTTTGCCTTGATCATTTTAGCTGATATTAAAAATTATTTTCGTTTTAAAGTATTTTAAAATTAACTCCTTCCTCCAACAGAGCAAAATCTTTTTGTCTATTTCAATGAAAATATTTACTGTTTTAAATGGCTGTTCTTTATTGAAATTGCATCACGGAAATTTCTTTAGAAGGTCTCCATCGAGTCGAGTTGGAACTTTCTCAAAAGTCGTTTCGCCTCTAAAGAGATCTGTGGTGCATAGATAAATTCATATTCCAGCATTTTGATTAATAAAATTTTGTTTCAAAGTTTCTAGGTATCCCATTTCGAATATGTGGACACGTTAGAGATTTTGTGTAGCTTGTGTTGTAATTGAAGTTAAGTCTCTCTATGAAAGTATTCAGTAGAATTTTGTGTCATTTACTGAAGCAAATAGTTTTGCGTTTTCCCTGGAAACCTACGAAATATTTAAAGGTAAATGGAAAGGAAAATTTACATTAAGGGCATAAATATGTCGAAATATTTACAACATAAGTAAAAATCTAATGTGGGCAACACATGACTTTCCTTATATAATGCAATGAATTTACTACTTTTACAATAAAAAAAATAGGTTTTTCTTATAGTAGATACTAATATTCTTTCCAAAATATTGAATTTTCGACAAATAATCGTCATTTTCATTGATTTAGCGTCATTTTTATCCATTTGGCGAGATTTTCGTTAATTTGGCAACATTTCAAAAAGTCACCAAGTCGGCGACATTCCGCCAAATTCGTCGCCAAAATCTCGCCAAGCGTTTTGGACGGAGAAATAAGTTTTTCTTACAGCGGATAAATGACTATTGGCGTTCAAATACAAAAGTATTACTCAAAGTATCATTTTTCATGAATGGAACAAGCTAGATCCACGAGAATAATGTCACCCAATTTATCGCATGGTATTACATATGAAAAGTGAACATGTTTCTCAATAGGAAATATTTTTTTTTATTTTATATGACTTTTTAATAATTTTTTTGAAAAATGTGCAATATCTCGAGAACAGTTCATGTTAGCGTTCCAATCGTTTCCTAATGTAAAATTACATAAGAAATGTCTATTTTCGTAACTTTATTAGCGGTTTTGATTTTTTGACGATTTTTTTAAAGTTTTACTCAAAAATTTAGGGGGATTCTGAACATTCAATTGCGTATAAAAACAATAGGCTTCCAGTGTTAAGGATTGTGATTTTTGTACCAAATTTGGTTCGAATCGGTCCATTCGTTCGCCAGTTATCGTCTCCACAGACTCACTGACACACACACACACACTTTCACACACACACACACAGACATCACTTCAAAAATGCTCGATTCGTGATCAGGGATGCTTGAAATGTGCTCTCCCGTCGAAAACTCGAATTCGAATTTTCGACCCCGTCACAATACTTTCCTTATACATTATGTATATAAGGAAAGTAAAAATTGATGAGTTACTGTTCAACATGAGACACTTTTTGGATTTAGAAACATAATAGATTAACAGCTAGTTCATTCAAAGCTATTTGTTTTTAAAATGCTATATAAAGGAATTTTGCTAGTTTGATCGTTTTATAGCACTGTTAGCAGGTATTGTTCATTCAGTAAATACTTTTTAGCAAATACTTTGAAGTGCAACAAGCGGACATAAATTTTCACATTTTTTTTTAATACAGCACATTTCCATATCAAAACTTTATTAATGTTCAGTATCCACTTTGAAAAGAAGAGCTTGCAATTTCGTCCCAGTATTTCAACGGTGGAGCGTCGGTTGCACTCTGGGATAATGGGAGCCGCACTCTGGGATAATGGGAGTCGATTTCAATTCGAGCAGATAACGTCCACGAAGGAAGCTAACCTGGGAGATAAAAATAACATCAGGAGGCTAGCCAAAATATCAAGACGTGGTTAGTCAGATTGTCAGTTGTACGCCAATCTGACATTACAGAGTGGAGAATTCAGAGCCCACTTCGAAAATAAGAACTTGCAATTCCGTCCCAGTTTTTTCAACGATAGTGCGTCAGCTGACCAGTTTGAAGATTCAGGGTTCGATTTCCGGTTAGGGCAGTAATTTTCTTTACAAATGTACTACATAATTTTTCTCTTAAGATAATGAGTATTTCAATAAACAGTTCTGAATTCTAATATAATCTAATCTAATGGTGTATATAGATTCGTGATGTATTTTTTATGATTATATCTATAAAAAATCTGATGTGGGCAACACATGACTTTCCTTATATAATGTACTGAATTTACTGCTCTTACAGTACAAAAAATAGGTTTTTCTTATAGTAGATATTTATATTCTTTCCAAGATATTAAATTTTCGAGTATTAGTCGTCATTTTCATTGATTTAGCGTCATTTTCATCCATTTGGAGAGATTTTCGTTAATTTGGCAACATTTCAAAAAGTCGCCAAGTTGGCGACATTCCGCCAAATTCGTCGCCAAAATCTCGCCAAGAATTATGGACGAAGAAATAAGTTATTCTTACAACAGACAAATGACTATTGGCGTTCAAATACAAACGTATTACTCAACGTATCTTTTTCCATGAATGGAACGAGCTAGATCCACGAGACTGATGTCACCCAATTTATCGTATGGTATTACATATGAAAAGTGAACATGTTTCTCAATAGGAAATATTTTTTTTTATTTTATGATTTTTGATATTTTTTTTAAAAATGTGCAATATCTCGAGAACGGTTCATGTTAGCGTTCTAAAATTTATGCCAATCGTTTTCTAATGAAAAATTACATAAGAAATGTCTATTTGCGTAACTTTTTTAATGGTTTTGATTTTTTGAAGATTTTTTCAAAATTTCATTCAAAAATTTAGGGGGGTTCTGAACATTCGATTGCGTATAAAAACAATAGGCTTCCAGTGTTTACGGATTGTGATTTTTGTACCAAATTTGGTTTGAATCGGTCCATTCGTTCGTCAGTTATCGTCTCCACAGACTCACTGACACACACACACACGCACATACTTTCACACACACATACACACACACAGACATCACTTCAAAAATGTTTGATTCGTGATCAGGGATGCTTGAAACGTGCTCTCCCGTCGGAAACTCGAATTCGAATTTTTGACCCCGTCACAATACTTTCCTTATACATTATGTATATAAGGAAAGTAATTACTGAAAAGTACGAATTTATCAGGATCCAAAATTTATTCACATAAATATAATTCATCCTTGAATTTTACTTTCTTAGTCCCATAGAAACGAAAGTTTATTAACATTTTACTTCATAACGTTTAAATTCTACAAAATCAGTGCCTAATGTGGAGGATTTAAAAAAAGAAAATGGCGAATATAATCATGTCGAATATGCAAATACTGTTGGACGTAGTATCATGAGAAGTAGTACTTGAAAGTTTTTCAGACTTGAGCAAAGTCAGCTTAAATAAGAGGAAATCAAACAAGAAAATGGCAAAATTACGATGTTATCGATCAAGCATTTAGACTAACCACCATTGAAGAGGAAATCACAAAAATTCGTACTCCAAAAATTAAATAAAATTCCAAACTAAGAGATTTGCAGCCTATCAATCGTGTTGGAGATACAAATGCGTTGGACTGTAATGAACGACACTTTATGTTGAGAAGCAGTCCTTGGCAGTTTTTAGACGCGTGCAAAGTCAGCCAGAAGATGAGGAAATCAAACAAGAAAATAGCGCAAGCTATCATGTCGGAGAAACAAATACTGTTGGACTGTCAGTTTTTCGGACTCAATCAAAATCAGCCTACAGAAGAGGAAATCAAACGAGAAAATGCAGAAAGCAATCCTGCCGGAAATATACATACCTTTGACTGTGATGAACGGCACTTGATCTTGACAAGCACTCCTTAACAGTTTCTCAAACTTGAGCAAATTGTTTTAAAAATTGAGAATAATGAAATCTAGAAATAATCAAAGAACGGGGAAAAACAGAGAAAATACCTTTTAAACGCAATTTCATAGTTGTGCGAGAAATTCAGCAATTGTTTTTGTTATTATATCCCCTACAATACATGGTAATGTATAGGGAAAGTGTTGGAATCGTGTTGAAAACCGAAACTCGAGTTTTTGGCGGAACTATACGTTTCGAACAATTTAGAATCCGAAAAATTTAATTTTAGCTTCACGCCCGTGTGTGACGGCAATGTATGTATCCACTCTATTTAAGAAAAATATATTAATACTCGTATACCAGCCATTTACAACCCCGTTTCGTGCAGATCTAATGGATAATGTGATACATATACACACTTAAGAAAAATTCTGAATATCAAAATGCCATTTCAAATTGAAGCATACAAATGACGTACATTTGAAAGTTATGTTAGCATTGAAATTGCGGTATGTAAATTTGTTTCATTTTCGATCACTGTTTGTTACATTATAAACTCTTTCAGCCATTTTTAGTTAATTACAATTAATTATAGTTTTATTTTTCAATAGTTTTATTTGCAGAATATCCAACAAACTAATTTCTGTGACTGAAATGTAACGTGTTTAGCATAGTTACCACAATGAAATCTAAAAATTTAAATAAATTCAGTCATAAAATATAATTTTTAAAAATCGTCTGCTGTAATTATAAATTGAAGAATTTCAAGAACAGTTGATAATAGCTATATTGATGTTCGATGCGCATACACATTGAAGATATTTCCATAACGTTCGATGTTGCCACGCGCTCCACAACACAAATTTTTAAACAGAGAATAAACAGAAAATCCAATCTTTAAAATAGTTTTAGCTTTGATAATTCCAGATGATATGTAAAATTAGTATTTCTGGTTTTGAGTACATTAAAATTAACGCCGTCCTCCAACAGAGCAAAACCTTTCAGTGAATTTCAATAAGAATATTGAGTGCTTTAAATGGTTGTTCTTTTTGGAAATTACATCACGGATATTCCTTTAGAAGTTCTCCTGAGAGACGAGATGGAACTTTCTCAAAATCGTTTCACCTCTAAAGCGATCTCTGGTGCATAAACAAATTCTTATATATTCCAGCTTTTTGATTTGGCTCTTCCGAGTTTTGTTTCAAAGCTTGTAGCCGAACCATTTCGAATGTGTCGTACATTAGGGATTTTGTTTAGCTCGTGTCAAAGTTAAGTCTTTCTATAAAAGTATTCAGTTAAAATAGATGGTGGCATTCAGTAGAAGTTTGTGTCATTTACTGAAAAAAATATTTTCCTGAAATCCTACGATATAAAGGTAAATGGAACAAAAAATGTACATTAAAAGCATGAATAGTTTTACATATTTACAACATAACTAAAAATCTGATATGCCCCTGCGTTCCCTGCGTAATGAAATTGATTTTAATTTTTCTTAATATCAAATCTGCAGACTGATGAATTTATAAATATTTCTGAAATCAAATTCATGGATGCTTAAAGTTTCTACCAGATATGATGCAAAACAATTGATGCGTTATTCTGCAATTTGACGCGCTTCTTGGAATTAGGCACAGAATAGCTTGATAGCTAGTTCACTCAATGCTACTTTTTACTTTCTTTATATACATAATGTGAAAGGAAAGTATTGTGACGGGATCAAGAATTCGAGTTTTCGATGGGAGAGTACGTTTCAAGCATCCCTGATCACGAATCAAACATTTTTGAAGTGATGTCTGTGTGTGTGTGTATGTGTGAAAGTATGTGTGTGTGTGTGTGTGTGTGAAAGTATGTGTGTGTGTATGTGTGCTTGTGCGTGAAAGTATGTGTGTGTGTGTGTGTGTGTATGTGTGTGTGAAAGTATGTGTGTGTGAGTCTGTGGAGACGATAACTGACGAACGAAATTTGGTACAAAAATCCCAATCCATAAACACTGGAAACCTATTGTTTTTATACGCTATCGAATGTTCAGAACCCCCCTAAATTTTGGAGTGAAATTTTGAAAAAATCGTCAAAAAATCAAAACCGCTAATAAAGTTACACAAATAGACATTTCTTATGTAATTTTTCATTAGAAAACGATTGACATAAATTTTAGAACGCTAACATAAACCTTTCTTGAGATATTGCACATTTTTAAAAAAAATGACTAAAAAGACGAGAAATTTACAAGACAAGTTGGCGACTTTTTGAAATGTTGTCAAATTAACAAAAATCTCGCCAAGTGGATTAAAATGACGCTAAATCAATGAAAATGACGACTAATTGTCGAAAATGCAATATCTTGGAAAGAATATAAGTTTCTACTACAAGTAAAACCTATTTTTTTACTGTAAAAGTAGTAAATTCATTGCATTATATAAGGAAAGTCATGTGCTGCCCACATCAGATTTTATTTTACTTTGTGATTCAGTTAATTAGTGATTGTGTGAATGCCATTTGCTTTTTTTATAAAATAGCTACCCATAATTTTGATCGATTCAATTTTACTTTTTTTATTTTTATTGTGATATTTTTAAGTAAACATTAATTTAATTAATTTATCGGTAATTGGCTGTTATATCAACAATCCCTTTAAACAGTGGTTCTCAGACTTTTCAACTCATGGCACCTTGGGATATTACAATGCATCCGTACAGTAGGTGGAAGCACTACGATAGACTCATTACACCTCCCCCCCCCCCACCCGTACAGTAGGTGGAAGCACTACGATAGACTTGTTACACCTCCCCCCCACACACACACACCATCCCACTAGGCTTCATGAAGGGTATAAGGTTCTCAATACTAAATCAAGTAACATATTACTACGTAATTTCGCGGCACACTAATGTACCACAACACACCCTTTAAAATTCAGTGCTTTAAAGGCTAAGAATAAGAGAAAATAAGAAACCGAGAATTCGTCGATACAAGCACATTAGAACTCGGTATAAGATGCTTTGCTTGAAAAAAAAACAGCTCTTGACAGTTGCACAAATGAGGGAGGCTATTTCGAAAATGGTCACAATGTTAAAATCTTGTTGTCTGCAAAGAATAGAAATACATTTTTGATAGAAACATAATGTCAGTGCTATACATGAATTGGAGCAATTTTTCTTATTACCTTCCATGCCTAGTTGGAGTTCCAACGTCTGCGGAAATGGAAAAATGATAGCGAAACTCTTTTTCTTTCTTCTCGATGAAGTGGAGTTTCTTAAAATGTATTTTTTGTTACCTTAAAGTCGAAAGCATTACGTAAGGAAGATTAAATCTTTTCATTGCTCCCCCCCCCAAAAAAAATGGTTTTTTTTAATCTAAAAGACTCAATAAATCACAGTATAGGAACTGTTCATCAATTAGGAAAGGACATATTTCGTCTGATTTACACAATGAGATGCGTAAGTGAACTAATCTGAAAAAAAAAATAACGCATTGAATAAAAAATACATTTCGATTCCGAGACAAAATAACTAAACAAATAATTCAAAACACGTATGCTTAGATTTTATGCTGATGTTACAAAATTGACTGAAGTTTTTAGATCTACTGATTTTAGACTTTTATGGAAACATTAAAACTCGAAATATGGACTAGAGAAAAGAGGTATATTTATTTGTTTCATTTTCAGATACAATTATACTATCAAAGCATAACACGCATTTCAAGGCGAACTTTTTTTAGGAAAACAACGTCATATTCGTATTACATACTAGAAAAGCCACGAAAACCAAGTGAGTACTATATGTAAAGACTTCTCTGGTGACATGTACAAAAGGTATTGGCGCGCAAGGGTGCAGGCTCTTCAAGCTGTCTGACAGTTTTGGATTTGCGTTTTTGGCTACCGCCCATGTATTTCCTATATTTGTTTTATTGTTGTTGTTGTTGCTGGTTCATGTTTCTTATTTCTTGTAATAGTTTTTCTCCTGTATTTTAGGTGTTGTGTATTTGTACGCCAGTGAATGATTTGTATCAAGTGCTGCTGCTAGAAATAAAAATAAACATATATAGACTATATGATCGTACATTGAAATAGTCAACGCAGGAATTTCAAAAAAGGAAAATATTTTTGCAATGACTTGGGGGCTCCATTCCTTGCTCAGAACACTCGTCAACCCCGTAACTCGTTTTGAGAGTGGAGAGGCTTTGCTGCTTACTCACTGGAGCTCCATGAGATTGCTTTACGAGCTCTTTCGTGCCACATGCTACGCAGGCGTAATGCGCCGTTGGGATCCGACACTTGTTGGTTGTCATTCACTATACCCCGCATATCTCTTTGGGAGCCTTTTTAATCCGATCGCCGTCGTGCTCCCAATCGGCTCGACAAATTAAATATTTGCCTATACTGAAAAAAAAAATCAATTCAAAAATGCATAAACAATATAATAACTAATAGAACATTCGTCTCATAGAACACTCGTCAACCCCGTAACTCGTTTTGAGAGTTGTTGTTGAAACCCAGACCGTCCGACCTACCAGAAAGGTGTAAGGTAACTGTTTGGACGGTCGGGAAGTGCCACCCAATTTAGACCGGAACCCAGTGGGGGAGGCATCCACAGGGACCGTACCCTCCTTCCCCTACCACCAACCTCTCGGAAGGACTTTCGGACCCACATGTTTAACGTGATCGTACTCCGCATGAACACGGCGGCAGTTTTGGCAGTGGCTGGAATCGAACCCGGGCCTACCGAGTGCAACTCCAGCGCGCTTCGTTTTGAGAGTGGAAAGGCTTTGCTGCTTACTCACTGGAGCTCCATGAGATTGCTTTACGAGATCTTTCGTGCCACCTGCTACGCAGGCATAATGCGCCGTTGGGGTCCGACCCTTGTTGGTTATCATTCACTATACCCCGCAGAGCGCTTTGGGAGCCTTTTTAATCCGATCGCATTAGTGCTCCCAATCGACTCGACAAATTAAATATTTGCCTGTACTGAAAAAAAATCAATTCAGAAATGCATAAACAATATAATAACTCATAGAACACTCGTCAACCCCGTAACTCGTTTTGAGAGTGGAAAGGCTTTGCTGCTTACTCACTGGAGCTCCATGAGATTGCTTTACGAGCTCTTTCGTGCCACCTGCTACGCAGGCGTAATGCGCCGTTGGGGTCCGACCCTTGTTGGCTATCATTCACTATACCCCGCAGATCGCTTTGGGAGCCTTTTTAATCCGATCGCCTTAGTGCTCCCAATCGGCTCGACAAATTAAATATTTGCCTATACCGAAAAAAAATCAATTCAGAAATGCATAAACAATATAATAACTCATGGAACACTCGTCTCATAGAACACTCGTCAACCCCGGAACTCGTTTTGAGAGTGGAAAGGCTTTGCTGCCTACTCACTGGAGCTCCATGAGATTGCTTTACGAGCTCTTTCGTGCCACCTGCTACGCAGGCGTAATGCGCCGTTGGGGTCCGACCCTTGTTGGTTATCATTCACTATACCCCGCAGATCGCTTTGGGAGCCTTTTTAATCCGATCGCTGTCGTGCTCCCAATCGGCTCGACAAATTAAATATTTGCCTATACTGAAAAAAAATCAATTCAGAAATGCATAAAAAATATAGTAACTCGTGGACTAACTAGAAATTTTAAATATAGACTCCGCCACCCCCTAACCTTCTTTTACAAATGTATCTAATTACATATGTCTGTATGCTACAATTTTTGCGGTAGACACAGAAAATCTGGAGGGATGCGAAATTTGTCAAACAGCGTCGGAGGCGGGAGGAGGCGTTAGATACTTTATTTTACTATAGAGAGGAACAAAAGAGAAAATCGCACTATTATGTAGAATTTCCCGAGCAATCTTCTAAAAATTACCAAATGATAAATTAAACATACTGGAAATCATCTTTCATTTTCATCACTGGATGGCAAACTTCCAGGCTGAGATTAAATTTATCTGACTTGGCTCTCTTCCAGGGATTTTCCACGGCGTTTATAATTCTCTGAATTTTGCACGTTTTCAATATGTTTTTACCATGGTTAGACACCATGAGAATCATTTCTACCGGAACAAGGAATGTAAATTTGAGTAAGATAGTTCTCGTGATACGAGTTGATCCTGAATAACAAAAATACAAATTTGACCTGTCAGAGACAGGAGATTCTGGGCAAACCGCTCAGAGATAAAAAAAAATATCTGATGTGGGCAACACATGACTTTCCTTAATATGCAATGACTTTCTTTCATGCAACACATGACTTTCTTTAATGCAATAAATTTACTACTTTTACAGTTTAAAAAATTTTTATTCTTATAGTAGATACTTATATTCTTTCCAAGATATTGAATTTTCTTCAATTAGTCGTCATTTTCATTAATTTAGCGTCACTTTCATCCATTTGGCGAGGTCTTTGTTAATTTGGCAACAATTAAAAATGTCGCCAAATTCGTCGCCAAAATCTCGTCAAGCTTTATGGATGGAGAAATAAGTTATTCCTACAGTAGATAAATGACTATTGGAATTCAAATACAAAATTATTATTCAAAGTATCTTTTTTCATGAATGGAACGAGCTCGATCCACGAGAATAATGTCACCAAATTTATCGCATGATATTTCATATGAAAAGTGAACATGTTTCTCAACAGTTAATATTTTTTTTTAATTTATGGGATTTTTTTATAAATTTATTTTAAAAATGTGCAATATCTCGATAACGGTTCATGCTAGCGTTCTAAAGTTTACGTCAATCGTTTTCTAAGGAAAAATTACATAAGAAATGTCTATTTGTGTTACTTTATTAAAGGTTTTTATTTTTTGATGATTTTTTCAAAATTTCACTCGAAAATTTAGGTGGGTTCTGAACATTTGATTACGTTTAAAAACAATAGGCTTCCAGTATTCACGGATTGTGATTTTTGTACCTAATTTCGTTTGTCAGGTATCGTCTCCACAGACTCACTGACACACACAGACATGCATCATTTCAATAATGTTCGATTCGTGATCAGGGATGCTTGAAACGTGCTCTCCCGTCGAAAACTCGAATTTGAATTTTCGACCCCGTCACAATACTTTCCTTATACATTGTATATAAGGAAAGTAATAAAAGACACATTAAAAATAAAACTTTATTATGTCAACAAATGAATTTCCTTAAATAACTGTTGTACTTAGCTTTGTAAATTCAGAACGCCATAACTGGTAATATATTAAGATAGTAATATATTAAGAAGAGTGCAGTATACAGTAGTACACTATACAGTATACAGTATAATAGTAAACTGCTATATACATAACAGTATACTGCTACGATAGAGGTCCATAGTTATATCGATGAGCTACTCATTGTTTCTAAGCGTTCGTCAACATGAAACAGCTGATTATAGCAATCACAGCAAGGAAACTTCTTATATGGCGAAATTTTAAAAACAATGGAAAGAGACAAACTTTGCAGACTTTAAAGAAAATGTACAGAAAAAAGAACTATGTAAGAATGTTTTCTGGATAACAACAGACTTTATGTAATAGGGTTGGTGTAATAGGGTTGGTCTTATTCTTTTCTTCGTTAAAAATTACATATAAAACAAGAATTTAATAGATATATTTCAGCATACATAGTTTCTTATTTTAGATTTTGTCGATTTTTGCGGACCATTTTGCAAAAAAAGGCAGGTTACTTTTTTCCGAATCGTACCAAAATCTAATCAGCACCAGGGTGACCCACAGGCGACTTATCTACCAAATTTTGTGAAATTCGGTTCATTAGATTTTCAGCTAGAGTGGATACAAGCAGTCGCGGGCCATTTCACAAAAAAGGCTGTTTCCTTTATCCCGAATCGTACCCAAAACAAAATCAGCACCAGATTCGCCCACAAATGACTTACCAAATTTTATGAAATTCGGTCAATTATTTTTTTAGTTAGAGTGGATACAAAATCTGCACAGACAGACACACAGACAGACACACAGACTCACAGATACACAGACACACACACAGACGTCACGCTAAAAATGTTTTTTTCGTATTATAGAGGTCTCGAAACGTGTAGATCCGCCGAAAACTCGAGTTGCGATTTTCGGCATGATTCCAATACTTTCCCTATACATTACCATGTATTGCAGGGAAAGTGAAAACGAATTCCTGTATGAGAAAATCGAGGTGAGCTACAGTCCAGTTGATTTACACTGAATCTGAGGACTCCATTTTGTGAAGGTTAAAAAATAATATCTTCCATTAAAGTACTTAAAAAACATCCTACCCACAATACAGAGCAAAGCATTCAATTCCAATGAAAACATTTAACATTTTAAATATCTGTTCTTTATAGTAATTGTATCCAAGTATTTTCCTTCAATGCCTCCTCCGAGACAAGTCGGAACTTCCTCAAAAGTCGTTTCACATCTAAAGAGATGTTTGGTGCATAAATAAATTGTAATGCATTCCTGTCGTTCCACTAATAAAGTTTTGTTTCAAAGTTTCTTGGTGTACCATTTCCAATTTGTCCGGTCGTTACGGATTTTGTTTATTTCTTGTAGTTGAAGAAAAGTCATTCTAAAGGAGAATTGGAAGCATTCAGCAGTAGTTGATCATGTCGTATAGTTAAGTAACAGACTAAGGTGTAGATGGAAATGAATATATAGATAAATAAATTAAATATTATTCGAAAACATAATTTATGTTTAACTGTTGTAGCAAAAAGTAAAAAATAATGTTAGCTATCACAACATTTTTAGTCATACGCAACTAGAAATAAAACCGTCGGGCACTCATAAAGTATGTATGTTTGGACAACATTAACAGATTTAAGGAACAACGAAAATGATAACGTAGAAATGACATATATAAGAATAATAACATTCAATTCATTTAAATTTTTCTTTGACGATTTCGAATTTAACAATCCCTCATTCTTATACACTCTATAACAAAAAGAATCTGATGTGGGCAGCACATAACTTTCCCTGCAGACTTATTTCCACGTTCTCTTTATTTTAATTAAATTTAATTCACTTTTAATTCAATTATCGTTCTCATTTGTTAACTGAGCTTATTTTCAAAGATGCTGTAGAGAAAACACGAAAAAACTAAAATATCTCGAGAACGGCTAGTCCTAGTGTAATAGAGTTGGTCTTAGTATTTTCTTCGTTAAAAATTACGTATAAAACAAGCATTTATTGGATATATTTGAGAGTACGTAGTTCTTTATTTTAGATTTTGACGAGTTATGAGGACCATTAGGCTAAAAAGGGCAGGTTACTTTTTTTCGATTCATACCAAAATCTAATCAGCACCAGAGTGACCCACAAATGACGTATCTACCGAATTTTGTGAAATACGGCCCATTAGTTTTTAGCTAGAGTGGATACAAGCTTTTGCGGGCCATTTCGCAAAAAAGGCGGGTTCTTTTATCCCGAATCATACCCAAACCTAAACAGCACCAGATTCGCCCACAAGTGACTTATATACCAAATTTTATGAAATTCGGTCCATTAGTATTTTAGTTAGAGTGGATACAAAATCAACACAGACAGACACACACACAGACAGACACACACACAGACACACAGACACACACACATGCGTCACGCTAAAAATAGTTTTTTCGTATTCTAGAGGTTTCGAAACGTGTAGATCCGCCGAAAACTCGAGTTGCGATTTTCGGCATGATTCCAATACTTTCCCTATACATTACCATGTATTGCAGGGAAAGTGAAAACGAATTCCTGTATGAGAAAATCGAGGTGAGCTACAGTCCAGTTGATTTACACTGAATCTGAGGACTCCATTTTGTGAAGGTTAAAAAATAATATCTTCCATTAAAGTACTTAAAAAACATCCTACCCACAATACAGAGCAAAGCATTCAATTCCAATGAAAACATTTAACATTTTAAATATCTGTTCTTTATAGTAATTGTATCCAAGTATTTTCCTTCAATGCCTCCTCCGAGACAAGTCGGAACTTCCTCAAAAGTCGTTTCACATCTAAAGAGATGTTTGGTGCATAAATAAATTGTAATGCATTCCTGTCGTTCCACTAATAAAGTTTTGTTTCAAAGTTTCTTGGTGTACCATTTCCAATTTGTCCGGTCGTTACGGATTTTGTTTATTTCTTGTAGTTGAAGAAAAGTGGCATGATTCCAATACTTTTCCTATACATTACGTTGCATTGCAGGGAAAGTAAAAATCGACGCATCAAGAAGGAGTTGCCCGATTGTGATAAAAATTGGTGGATGTGAAGAACATACATAGAAAAAGAAACGATTAAAATTTCAGAACAATTTAATGATTTAGAGTTTGACCGTATACAAAGGGAGGAAGCCAATAAGGCGTTAGTACACCTCTGGCCTGGATGCAAGATGTCAACCAGCGTGGCATAGAATGATAAATTTCACGGATGGTGTCCTGAGGAATGTCTTGCCAAATTGTCTCCAACTGTCGGGCTAAATCGTGATGGTGGCAATCGCCTTCCCATAACATCCCAAATGTGCTATGGAAGAGAGATCAGGAGACCTAGCTGGCCAAGGAAGTGTTGAGCAAGCTTGAAGATAATTCATGCAACACCTGCCGTATGCGGCGGGGCATTATCTTGTTGAAAAGTAAGTCCGAGGTTTCGCAAAAGGAACTGTAACAAAACCCGTCGTAGAATGTTGTCTACGTACCGCTGTGCTGTCAGTGTGCCAGAAATAACTACCAAAGACGTAAGATATCCGTAGTCGATGTGTAACAGAAATTCTGATCATAGATTCAGAATCGCTCTTTATATACACTTGCTGAATGCGCAGTTTCGATGCGCTGGAGCTTCCACTATTTATTTATTGGACACCAAATTTTATTCATTTGCATATTCGCTCAAAATGTCTTTGCATACGAAATTTCATTACAATCGGACAACTAATTCTTGGTGCTTCGATTTTTTTGTTATAGAGTATATATGCCCCACTTCCATTGTCCCAATACAATTCTGTTATGGGCGCGCAACGGCTTTAATTTTAATCGCACATGATCAAGAATGTTGTGACAGCCAAATAGTATTTTTTTATCCTTTAGTGCATTTTACTAAAAAAATCTAACTTTAAAAGATTTTTATAACATTTTATTTCATACTTTATAGTCTTTTGTAATCAATGTTTCCTCAGATATCCAACCAAACCTTTTTAAAAAAATTTATTGAATTTGTCATGATCGAAGACTTTCCGTCGGTATGTCTGTTTCAACTTCTTTGATAGCATTTTCTACATAGTTCCCTACATTCTAAAGATCTGGAATTTGGTACACAGCTTAGTCCAGTAGAACATTTTAATATGTCAACCTATGGTGGCTTCTCGGAGAATAGAACCGTAACGTTTCGCGAAATGGCCCGCAAAAATCTCATTTGTTTTACATAATCCCATTGTTGTAAGATAGTTAAAAGCAGTTTAATACGCGGTTTCATTTCTATGTTCATAATAAAAGAGAAGTTTTCTATGTAATTTCATATATTTTGCGTTTTTGTGATGAAATATATGGTTATGTAAATATCAATATGTTAATGTAAATCTAATTGGTTTCATTAACTTGATCTTTGCAATTAAATGCTACTTGCGCTGTTTTACTCAATGTATGTACAATGGGAAATCGAGAAATATCCCTTTGTGGGACGTATTCGATGTACAGGAATGCGTATCATACAAAAATTCTCTACCATGCGGCATACCAAAATATAAGCCAACGCAGAAAATGTAAGTCAAGTTCGGCGAGAAATTAGCCAACCTGGAAACCCAAATTACCGTTTTACTGCCATTTTCTTAAAATTACTAAACGAAAAGAGAGGTTGGGAATTAATAGACCCTAGCCTGTTTTTCTTACGGTAGACTTTGTCTTGGAAGTACTTGCCCGCCTCCCACTTACCTCTGTCCTTACTTAGCCGGACGGGGGCGAGGGGGGGGGGGGTGAGTTACTTCTAAGTTGACCGCATTTGTTTGTACTTTTCTTTTATTTGGTGAAGGGAAATAGTGTTTATGTTTATGTTCATTTATTACCTGCAAAGTTATGCAGAGGCCACTGTGCTGTATGTAGCCGCCTTGGCCAACCCTTTTTTGATGACAATAAATATTCTGTATGTGGTGGGCGTCGCCGTTCTGTCGGTGGCGCGTATTGCCTGGTTGGTTCCTCTGCGGGCGGGTTCCTGGTCTGCTGGTGGGCGTTTCGGTCGTCTCCACCGGCATTCCTCTTTGGGACTGGCGGCGGTTGTCCTCGCTCGACGGGGCGTTGGTCTGCTGTCCCCTTGGTGTCCCGGGTGGTGCGCTCGTTGAATTGGTGGAGTCGGTGACTTTCTCCGTCCGGCGAGACGGAGTGGCCCGTTGTCCAGGCTTGTGTTGGGAATCTCTCTTTTCTCAGCCGTGCAGCAAATCCCTTTAAGCCTTCGCTGGCAAGGGGCACGGTCTGGTACGCAGAATAGACCCTGGCTAAGATTCTACTCTTCGACTGTATGAAAAAACGATCTTCCCTCATGAGTTCTTATTGGAAATCTCCCGTGAAAAAACGCGCTATTGTAGGGAAAATAAGGGAAATGTGCTAAAATTTACTGAAATTTTTAAGAGTGCACTGCGATGTGACATTTACGGAACATTATGGGCATGAATCCTGGGAGCGGGTCAACTCAAATCTGATGAAATGTTGTATTGTCATCGCAAATACGTATGAGTGTAAAATTTAAAGAAAATGGGCACGGTAGAAGTGGGTTAAAAATTGATTTCAATATTTGACCCAAACAAGCAATCAGAGAATTCTGATTTAGCAATACGTTATTCTTATATATGTCATTTCTGTGTTATCAATTCTATTGATCCTTAAAATTCTGTTTATATCCAAATACAATTCTTTTATGGGCGCCCCACGGTTTTATTTTTTGTCGCATATGACCAAGAATGACGTGATAGCTAAAAATTATTTTTTTTTTACTTTTTAGTGCATTGTATTAATACAGTATAACTTAAAAATATGTTTATAACATTTTTTATAACATTTCCTAAATAGTAGCATGCAATAATATATAGGTGATTAAATAATAAAACTAGTCATAATGAATAAAACTGCTGCTTGTGAGTATATAGCTTTCTAACACGTTCTCGAAAAAAGAATGAATACGCGAATTAGGTGACTGCAATTGTTTAAAACACGTTTTTAAGCCATCTTCCGTAGATCCAAAAACTGTGTGTGCTCTTAACAAATACTATGAGCACGCTAATTGTAGCTACCATTAACACGCTGTTTTGGGGCGGTGAGGAAAATAGTTCTCGAAGGAATTGTAGTCAACTAAGTAACATGTTTTCTTTAAGGAAAGTTATAATAAATTTAGTATTTAAGCCTGTCAAAAACAGGGACTTTCTGTTTCTTTGGCGACAAGATGTGCACTAATAAATAATTGACAGGCAAATTAATTTTTCCAATATTTTTTTAATTTCTCCACTAACGAAAGATATATTTATTTGAAATTCCATATAATCACTAGAACAACACTCTGGTGCAAAATTGATGTTTCATTTATTATTTATTTTCAATAAATAGTGTTTTGTTTCGAAGCCATCTGTAACTATACCCTTCTCAGTTAACCATACCACTGTAGGGATTTTGACTACTCTTATAGTAGTTGAAGTTAAACACCTTTACAAAAAGGATTGGACGCAAAAAGTTGCTGTTATTTACGTCGTTAGAATTGAATAAAGTAAATTGTTTCGGTTTCTCTGGAGACAAGGTGTGCACTAATAAATAAATTACGGGCAAATTATTTGCTTAATTTTTTTTAATTTCTCCTCCAAAGAGTTAGGTGTATTTGAAATGTTGCAGAAGTTCTTAATGATTGATTTAATAATTTAATTACCCTTTCCTGTGATCTCTTATACCAACATCTGGTTACTAATTAAATACCCCAGAAATAAACTGTCATGTTCAATACCAAAATACATGCTTTAAAATAATATTACCGCTAAAATTCTCAATTTCATTTAAATGAATACTGGTGCTCCAAATAAACATAAAGCCAAAACTCACGACGCCATTTAATTAGTAACCAGATGTTGTGATAAGAGATCACAATTAAATCAAGGAAGGACAATTAAATCATAGAATCAATCATTCTGAACTTCAGCAATCTCTTATTGCAAGCATCTAGTTATGGATCGTACAGCCTCATGTAATCTTTTGGTCAATTAACTAAATATTATATTGTTATATTTAATGTAGGTGTTTCGTATAATGGGGAAAATAAATTTTAAAAAATACAATGCGTAATGTTAAAATAAAATAGAACACTTATAAATAAACTACATGAGAGGCCTGGGAACACATAAATATAAAAAAGTGTTTTAAATATTCATGTTGTTATGACAGTTAATGAATTTTATGATTACTTACCATCATCTTTTCATAATACAATCCTATTCTTAATATGCACGTCAATGCATAACAAGAAAGATCAATCATGCTTAAAGCATTGATTATGAAACACTTTCCAACTTCAATGCAACTTTATTTAAAAAAGTCGAAAATGCAATACATTCCTCGGTAATATTTTAAAACTTATCACAATACTATATTAATTTATTATATTTGAAAACTTAAACCTTCATTGAAAAAAATGAACTTCATTCAAATGACAGCATTGAAATATAAATTGCCTGGTTTAAATATCTCTAAAATGCGATACATTCCACGGTAATATTTTTAAAACTATCATAATACTACGATAATTTATTATATTTGAAAACTTCATCGAAAACAACTGAAATTCATTCAAATGACGTCATAGAAAAAATAACACGCCTGGATCTCTCTATAAAAACAGGATTTTATTCATAACTTTCTCCCATTCATTTCATTCATCACATTACTATAATAATTTATTTTATTTAAAAATTAAGACCATGGAGCTACAAGTAATTAAACTCTTATGCTTGAAACTTCATCGAAAAAAATCGTCCTTATCTTTTTAAATCAATTAATATTTCATTCATATCAGCCATGCAGCCTCCATGGACTAAATTATTTTGTGTTAAAGAAATACAGTAATTCTGATACAACTCATTCTACATATTTTGCTGTTTACATTTTACATAGGTGAAAAATAGGCTTAGTTGTAGAAATAATCAAAATTGGATGAGCATTTAAACTCAAATGTATTGTCATTGCGTTGTTTCAGTATGTAGATGCACAGAATTTAAGCAAAAATAAAGTAGTTTTAGGACGGATACAACACTCACTATGAATTAAAAAGAACTTTAAAAAATCGCGATTTTGAAACAAGATGGATGCCATATATCATTTTGAAGTGGGTCATGTGATCGTTTCATATCATGGTCACGTGATCGTTTCATATAAGAGGTGTAATTATTATTTTAATTTTTATTTAAAAAACTACTGAATATATTTCGCTGAATTTTTTTTTATATATTTTATGGAACAATTTGAATATTACCTAAAATTTTCGAAGCAATTTGTGAATTTTAAATCCGCTTAAAAAATGTTTGAAAAATTAGATCCCATAGGGCTCAATGTATTTCATTTTTTCAACCCGAGTTCAATCCAAAACTAATTGGGTGATGTTATTCATTTATATTCCCATAGGTCCTACAGACCGTCCGAACAACATACTAAAATTTCATTTTGATTAAGTCATTTTTACGGCAGTTATCGTGCTAACGGACAGACAGACAGACAGACAGACAGACAGACAGAATGAACAAAGTCATAAACACTTTTCAACTTTGTTGTAAAGTGTTAAAAAAAACTGAAAATAAAATTGTTGAGAAGACCTAATTACTTGCTGATTTTTTTTTTCTTTTATAACATCATTCATTGAAGACGTGCATATTGAAGTCCTTTCAGATTCTCACTTGAAAGTTTATACATTTTACAATATGAAATGCTGTCTAAATTTTTTCTAGAAAGAAAAGTTTTGTAAAATAAAACAATAACACGTCTAGAGAGAAAGAAATGCCAGCTGAATAAACAAAATCATCTTTATTTGGAATTCACAAAAATGCTCATTGCATACTTCTTCATTAATTCATATATTTGCAGGTGAAGAATTGTCATGAGTCTACCACTCATGATTAACCTCGATTCTGCAACCCAAACTTTTTTACACAAATATATTATCCATTGTAAACATAATAAATCACAATTCATTAGGAAAATAATTCACAAAATATAACCATGCTTAAATTCTTTGATCTAGCAGTATACAAAAATAACATTCCTTTATTTGACTGATTATTTGTAAAAAATACATCGCTTCATTTTCCTTTTAAAAAAAACCATGAACAATGGGGATTTGTCTGTATTCACAATTAAAATCATTCAAATAATCTGACTTCAATCTTGAGTCAAAAGGTTTGTGGAGCTATTCATAGTTCCATACTGTATCAACTTTATCAGGATGATTTAATATTGATTTTTCTATTAAGTAAATGATAGAATGGCCAGTTATAAAGATGACAGTGAGGGACTCCAATGGCGTTCCCCCTCCCCCCACGTAAAAAGAAACACCTCTTACACCATTCACAGATTTTTAGAAGCGTGAACCAGCGTTCTTTCTCAAAAAGAGAATTTGCGCGCCATGCGTTGGACGAATTTCATTGGCCCACAGCCTTCACGCAGTTGCCACTGGCCCTGCGCTTCACAACTCATAGCAAAATATATGTAATTTTCAATCTCGAAAGCTACTTACTCCCATTAAGACGAAAACAATTATAAATTTTTCCTACAGCAATTATAGCTAAATTTGTTTTAAATATTCAATTTCCCATATATCGTTGTTTGAGAAGCTATATTTTTGACTCAAAAAGTCTTTCCAGACCCTCGAGAAGCCCCCCGGTGACTCAGAAATTCGAATCTTTGACATTTATAGTATACAGGGTGTCCCAAAAAGATTGAAACGCACTTTAATTCTTTATTAATACTTTACCTGTTGGAGATAAGTGAGCAATGTAAATTGCAAAAATGTTGAAAGTAAGGTAGGAAATAAGACTACGTTAATGAAATAGTCCTCCCATTCATTTTCAAAAAGTTATACTTTTATACGACCCCCTTAGACAAATTTGGTCAATCAAAAAATTTTTATTTTTAATGCAACACGATCATTAAAAACAAGAAAGATCAATCATGCATAAGCATTGATTATGAAACACTTTCCAACTGAAATGTAATTTCATTTAAAAATTTCTAAAATGTGATTCATTCAGTGGTAATATCTTTTACATTATCACAGTACTACAGTAATTTATTATACTTAAATATTTAAAACTGTATCGAAATATAAATCATCTGATTCTTTATGCAAAATCAATGAATATTTCATTCATATAACTTGTATTCCAGACTCCAGAGCTAAATAATTTTGTGTGAAAAAAAATTCAGCAATTCTTATGTAATTCATCTTACAATCGCTTGAGATATTTGCATTCTGCATATGTTAAAATTAGGCTTCCTTGAAGAAATAATAAAAGTTTAGGGATCATTTAAAATTACAACTATTGTAATTGAATAGACACGGAATTTAGATACACAGATAATATATATGTGTATGTGTATGTACTCAAAGTATTGGAATCGTGCCGAAGATCGGAACTCGAATTTTCAAAGGATCTACACGTTTTGGGACTTCTAGAACACGAAAATCTAGTTTTAGGAAGACGTCTGTGTGTGTAAGGGTGTATCTGTGTATGTTTCTGTGTGTCTGTGTGGATATTACATCCACTCTAATTGAAAAACTAATGGACCGAATTTCATACAATTTGGTAGGTATGTTTTTGTGGGAAATCCTGATGTTCATTAGATTATAGTACGATTCGTAATAAAAGAATCTGCCTTCTTTGCGAAATGGCCGCAGAAAATGCCTTTATCCACTCTAGCTAAAAACTAATGAACCGAATTTAACAAAATTTGGTGTATAATATTTCAATAACCTACAAGTGATTTATATACCAAATTTAACAAAATTTTGTATATAAATCATTTGTAGGTTATTCTACTACGATTCGGGAAAAAGGAACGGGCTATTTTTGCGAAATGGCCAGCAAAAATCGTTATATAAAAAAATAAAAGACTACGTGTGCTCAATTATATCAATTAAATTCCTATTGTATATGTGATTTTTGACAACAAAAAGAATAAGACTAACCCCATTACTCTAGGACTAGCCGTTCTTGAGATATTCTAGTTTTTTCGCGTTTTCGCTACGCCACCTTTGACAATAAGTCCAGCTATCAAATGAGAACCAAATTTAAGTTTAACGTGTAAATTCAATGTCATTTAAAATACTTATGTTGTGCAGATAAACTCAAATTATCATTGAATAAATAAAGAGAACGAATATGAGTCTGCAGAGAAAGACATGTGCTGTCCACATCAGAATTTTTAACAATATTACAACAATGATTTATAGAAGTGAACGGGGATTATTTTCAGGCCATTTCGAAAAAATGTATGATCTATATTTAAAGATCCATCAAATTTTTGTCGAATAAAATGTTCATCAAATTTAAGCTGTGTACCAAATTTTAACTCTCTAGGACGTAGGGAAGTGCATTTAAAATGCCATCAATTAAATTTATCATGAAGAGTTATATAAAATTTTAAAAAAATGAAAAATTGTTATCTACCAAATTTATTTTAAAACATGAAGCCACTTCCATATGCAAAACGTTTAAGCAAATGGAGAGATATTTATTATATAATATCTCTCTCTTTTCTTTCTGGAAGATATCCCAAAGTCAGAATTTAATTGAATTTGTTTTTTTCCCTATATTAAATAATTTTTTTAATTAAAAAACTACTTAACATATTTTACTGAATTTTTTTTTATAAATTCTATGGGATAATGTGAATATTTCCTAAAAATTTCGAAGCAATTCGTGAATTTTAAATTTACTTAAAAATTTTTTGAAAAATTAGGTCCCATAGGGTTCAATGTATTTCATTTTTTCAACCCGGGTTCAATAAAAAACTAATTGGGTGATATTATTTATTTATATTCCCATAGGTCCTACAGACCGTCTGAACAACATACTAAAATTTCATTTTGATAAACTCATTTTTACGGCAGTTATCGTGCTAACGGACAGACAGACAGACAGACAGACAGAATGACCAAAGTCATAAACACTTTTCAACTTTGTTGTAAAGTGTTAAAAAAGCATATCTGTATCTTTAAAATTGAGCGAGTTATATTTAATTGAAAATTGAACACTGTGAATGGGGACTCTATATCAAATAAGAAATGTAAATTTGTGACATATCACAAAAAAGATAAAACTGGATGATAATACATAGAATACCCAACCGCGTAGTGAGTACCATGCTTTATATGATCTCTGGCTGTGTAATGCTTTATTTAGAAGCATTTGTGATAAAAAATTTTGACACATATTAACGTATTTTGAAATAAACAATTTCCATCGTCAATTTGTTTATGAACCCTATTTTCACTGATGAAACAGCCTTTCACATGCTACGGAAATGTGGTATAAGTCAGAGTTTTAACACTTTACAACAAAGCTGAAAAGTGTTTATGACTTTGTTCATTCTGTCTGTCTGTCTGTCCGTTAGCACAATAATTGCCGTAAAAATGACTTAATCAAAATGAAATTTTAGTATGTTGTTCAGACGGACTGTAGGACCTATGGGAATATAAATGAATAATATCACCCAATTAGTTTTGGATTGAACCCGGGTTGAAAAAATGAAATACATTGAGCCCTATGGGACCTAATTTTTCAAACATTTTTTAAGAGGATTTAAAATTCACAAATTGCTTCGAAAATTTTAGGAAATATTCAAATTGTTTCATAAAATATATAAAAAAATATTCAGCGAAATATATTCAGTAGTTTTTTAAATAAAAATTAAAATAATAATTACACCTCTTACATGAAACGATCACGTGACCATGATATGAAAAGATCACATGACCCACTTCAAGATGATATATGGCATCCATCTTGTTTCAAAATCGTGATTTTTTAAGTTCTTTATAATTCATATTGAGTGTTGCATCCGTCCTAAAATTACTTTATTTTTGCTTAAATTCTGTGCATCTACATACTGCAACAACGCAAATACAATATATTTGAGTTTAAATGATTATCCAAATTTGATTATTTGTACAACGAAGCCTATTTTTCACTTATGTAAAATGTAAACAGCAAAATATATAGAATGAGTTGTATTAGATTTGCTGTATTTCTTTAACACAAAATAATTTAGCCCATGGAGTCAGCATGGCTGATATGAATGAAATATTAATTGATTTTATAAAGAGAAGGACGATTTTTTTCGATAAGTCTTAAGCATAGAGTTTAACTACTTATAGCTCCATGGTCTTAATTTTTAAATAAAATAAATTATTATAGTATTGTGATGAATGAAATGAATGGGAGAAAGTCATGAATGAAATGCTGTTTTTATAGAGAGATCCAGGCGTGTTATTTTTTCTATGACGTCATTTGAATTAATTTCAGTTGTTTTCGATAAAGTTTTCAAATATAATAAATTATCGTAGTATTATGATAGTTTAAAAAATATTACCGTGGAATGTATCGCATTTTAGAGATATTTAAACCAGACAATTTATATTTCAATGCCGTCATTTGAATGAAGTTCATTTTTTTCAATGAAGGTTTAAGTTTTCAAATATAATAAATTAATGTAGTATTGTGATAAGTTTTAAAATATTACCGAAGAATGTATTGTATTTTAGACTTTTTAAAATAAAATTGCATTGAAGTTGGAAAGTGTTTCATAATCAATGCTTTAAGCATGATTGATCTTTCTTGTTTCCTTTGTCCTAATTCAGTTGATTTTAAAGATACAGATATCTGGGTTTTTTTACTGATCTTGTTGCATTTGAAATAAAAATTTTCTGATTGACCAAATTTGCCTAAGAGGGCCGTATAAAAATTTAAAAAGTGTAACTTATTGAAAATTAATGGGAGGACTATTTCATTAACGTAGTCTTATTTCCTACCTTACTTTCAACATTTTTGCAATTTACATTGCCCACTTATCTCCAACAGGTAAAGAATTAAAGCGCGTTTCAATCTTTTTGGGGCACCCTGTAGATTGTGGGACAGAGCCTAACGGACCCGAATTTTCGATTTCCCCCCAGAGGCGAAGATAATGGGGGGAGGGGATGAAAAGGTATTTCCAAACTCTGTGAAAAACACCCGATAACTAATTCTAAGTCATCAAGGATAATTCTAAGTCATCAAGGAGGGGCTTCTGGAGGATAAATATATACTTTTTCAAACCCATTTTCTCCAGGGGCGCGGTAGCCCTGTGGTTAGCGCGCTGGAGTTGCACTCGGTAGGCCCGGGTTCGATTCCAGCCACTGCCAAAACTGCCGCCGTGTTCATGCGGAGTACGATCACGTTAAACATGTGGGTCCGAAAGTCCTTCCGAGAGGTTGGTGGTAGGGGAAGGAGGGTACGGTCCCTGTGGATACCTCCCCCACTGGGTTCCGGTCTGAATTGAGTGGCACTTCCCGACCGTCCAAACAGTTACCTTACACCTTTCTGGTAGGTCGGACGGTCTGGGTTTCAACAACAACAACAGAACCTAACGGAGCCAGATTTTCAATCAAGAGGACTCTTTTTGACGCTAAGCACAATATATTGTTATACAAAATAAAACTCGTTAAAAGTTGCAATTTTATGTTTTAAGAGTTTTACTTTTCCTGTCTTTGACGGCTTTAAATGCTAGACTTTAACCACATGTACGAATCAATGTCTCTAACGTTCGAACATATTGGAAATGGTGCAGCTTAATGTTTCGAAACAAATCTTCATTTTCCAAAAGAAAGGAATGTATTTGAATTTATTTTGGAGGCAAAATAGATAGATATCTATTTTAGAGGTAAAATGGCATTTCAGAAAGTTCTATCTTGTCTCAAATTGCAAAAGAACTCCACGTATTAATTCAAATAAAGGAGAAACGTTTAAAAAAGCTAAACTTTTTATTGAAATAAACGTGGAAGGGCATATGCTCTGTTTCAGCATTTAGTTTGAAAAGAAATTTAAGCGAAAAGAACTTCGAATGTCATCTTTAATAATAATAGATTCGAAAGCAATATGATTCTTGAAAAATAACATCTTGTTTTCAGTTAATAATATTTTGATACAAATTTTAAAATATTTTGTCAGGTCAAAAGTTCGAATTGGAAAAGTTGGAATTATACATTTTACATATTGTTGTATTTCATTCGAACTCTTTTGACATGATGTCTGTGTGTGTGTGTGTGTGTATGTGAGTCTGCGTATGATTTCTTTCGTTCTATTAAAACAATGTAATTTTATACGAATGTTACAATCTGACAATAATGAAAACTTATTAATTTCTCAAAAAACATACATTTGCACACACACCCCCACCACTAGAGCTGTTTTAACATGTGTTGAGGCCCCCGGCATAGTAATTCATGGGCCCCTGCTGCTCCTTTGGGGGACGGAATAGAGGAGGTTGACCTGGGGAGCGGGCAAGAACATGCCTTTTTTCAGGAAACATTTCTGTCGAAAATCGCTCGTTATGTCGCATTGTTTGTCGTACTAATTGTTTCACCCAACATGTGTATGTTTTATGATACAAACTAAATAAACGTATTTATTCCATAACAAAGCGTTTTACTTCAGCTGTAAATTAGATTGCAATACATGAGAATGAGATACAGAAACTTGCTATACAATATTTGCCTTTCTGCATTTCTTTTATTGTTGTTGTTGAGACCCAGACCGTCCGACCTACCAGAAAGGTGTAAGGTAACCGTTTGAACGGCCGGGAAGTGCCACCCAATTTAGACCGGAACCCAGTGGAGGAAGCATCCACAGAGACCGTACCCTCCTTCCCCTACGACCAACCTCTCGGAAGGACTTACGGACCTACATGTTTAACGTGATCGTACTCCGCATGAACACGGTGGCAGTTGTGTCAGCGTGCAAATTCAGCGCGCATACCTCAGCGCGCCCAAATGTGCCAACAGCACGCGGTGTTCCCAGGTGGTCACTCACCCAAGTACTAACCGCGCCCGATGCTGCTTGACTTCGGTGATCTAATGAGAACCGGTGTTTTCAGCACGGTAGGGCAGTTGGATCTGTATGTAAGGGTGTCGAAAGCCCAGGCCAACCGACTCGTCCGAAGACATAGAGCAACAAGATGGATGGCCGGGTATGTAAGGGTGTGAAAGCCCCAGGCCGTCCGGCTCGTCCAGAGGACTTAGAGCAACAGGTGTTTTCTGCACGGTAGGGCCGTTGGCCTACATTTCTTTTGTGCAAAAGTTTTTAGAATACCACTAAAATCAATCCCCTCCAACACCTTGCTTTCAATGCTCATAAATAGTTCAGCTTAAATAGTTTAGTCTCTCCTCGATCATTCTGCTCTTTCAATCGTCTTTGATTAACTTTAATTTCGAGAACCTTCGCTCCCCACTTGTGTGAGTAACCATCATTGTCAGAAAAATCCGCATGGCGATTTCAACATTGGGAAAGGCGGAAAGAAGAAGTCTCGTACTGGTATGCAAATGATAATACAAAAGTGGGATGTTGAAAGTCGTTCTCTTCGGATCATGACCGCTGTCCTCATGGTTGACATACTTCATCACGAATGACATACTTCATCATGGATGACATACTCCATTTCTTCCCGCTCTTTCTGCTGATTTTCAGATGGTTTATATCGGTACATTTCTCGTAGGGTTTTACCTTTTCCTTTATGTAGTATTTGAGATGGATGCTAACAAATATAAACTCTTCCTTGTCGATATCGCTTTTATAATAGGCTGCCAAATTTTCGCAATGCTGTCTAATCTCTTCTTCTTCTTCCAAGTCGTGAATTCTCTCGAAAAATCCAAATCTCTCGAAAATTATATCATACGCTTGAAGACGCTTTTTTAAGTTTGACGTTAGATAGTCAATTATAGGAAGGAAACTTTGAACCTTGAATTTTTCTTGACCTTCCAAATGCACGTCAGGCGCATTTCCATCAAAGAATGCGATCCGATAGCTCCGATTTTTCTTGCGAGATCCTGTATTTTTGTAATCCTGGTTCGAGTCGCCGGACTTTTCTTTTGCTTTGGCTTCATATACCTCAAACGTTTCTCGCTTAGCTTCAATCTGGGAAATTAATGAGAGGATGAGCTTGAAAGCTTCAGATAAATCCATTTGTTCGTGCTGCAGGAATGTGCTGGTGTTGCTGGTCTTGACAGGATGTCGTTCTACAGGATGGTTAAGAAGACTGTCTCCAATCTGTCCATTTGCTTTCGCAAAACGCTTGCAGCAAGACTAGCAGCTTGCTTCTCCTCCACATCACGTTGTTTCGTAGTTGATGAAGCACCTGGCATTACTGCCTTTATCTTCGGTCATGAGGGATTGCAGGTGTTGTGGCTTTGACATTACTTGTATGAGTCCAAATATGTCGTTGAGGATTGCCTCCAAGTGATCATGGCGTCGTCGAATGAGCTGGCTTCAGTGCGAAGAAGCACGTGGAAGAGTCCATCTGCTTGCAGGTGATGTGGGAAGTAACCATAGAAGAAACTTCTCTGCTAGCCGGCCAAAAACTCGTTTTTGGCCGGCTGGACTTTTTCCTTAGGGAGGGGGGGGGGAGCGCATCAGTCGTTTCGACTTCCTCGACGTTTAGGTTATTGAATTTATTTTGGGTTGGGATTTCCTCAACGGCTTTAGGGTTGTTTGAAAGTTTGAGCTTCTCACTTATGGGTTGGCTTGTAAAACCCTCTAGTTTGCCAAACATCGCGTGTTTGTAGCTTAAATAGAGAACATCTACCGGTTTGGTCATCCTATCCTTGTACATATGGTACACCAAATTATAAGTAGTCCTATTGACAAGGGTGTTATGGTTAGGGTGCTCGGCTAGCAAATTGGAATCTGAAATGGTACCTGTTAGGATTTTCTTCAACATCTTGGCTCGCTCGAAGTCGATGCCTTTCTCTTCCAGTTCCTCCTCGAGTCTAGCGATGATCCAGTCATAGATCTTGAAATGGCTGTATATTTTTTCACTCCATAGAATATTTCTTCAATTGGTCGCACGTGCATCCCAAAGTTCTGATGTATGCTGCTTCGTAGACGGCTGCTGTTTGCGATCCATCCTCCTCAGAGTCCGTAAGGTCTTTATCCCGGTCCTGGTCCTCCATTATCTGGTCCCAATCCATCTTTTTTTCTATCTCAGCTTCCTTGATCTTTATGTTATCCAGGTCAACTGTAATCTGGTTGCGATCCATTTCATGCTTCTTCATTAGGAAATCCCATCCACTGGTTCCTCCATAATGTTTCAGTATTTGCACGTCCAAAGCTACTGGCTTCTCCGCTACCTGTTCCGGCGTAAGTTCACTGTTTGATATAATACTTCTTCCATTTCTGAAATCCTTCTGTTTCCACTGGCGAAATGAAAAGCTCATCCACACTTGAAATAGTTCTTTGCTCATCCATCGTAATTGCTTTGCCCGACGTGGTCTACTGCTCCTCCACATCGTCGATGAAGATGTCGAATGCTGCATTGATCTGATCATAGCCGTCGTGTAAGCATGCAACTGCATCTGCTCTCGCAGACCAGCGAGTCGCCGACAAAGTTTTTATAACCTTCTTCTTAGGGCCCAAGGCTGAGACTAGAACATTCCAACGGTGTGGTGAAGCCGAAAAGAAATTATACAGGTTTTGGATAAAATCACAATAAGGAGAAGCTTCTACACAGCTTTTCGCTGCCTGGACCCCGACCAGATTCAGCGAATGTCCTGCACAAAGAACGAACTAAGCGCACTCGCTTTCTTTCTTGATTCTTTTTTTCAATCCTGAGTACTTCCCAGCCATATTGGATGCGTTATCGTATGACTGGCCTCTGCAATTTATAAGTGGAATCCTGTGTTCCTTTAAGAACGTTATGACTACTTCGGCAAGATATTCTGCTCCATGACCACGGATAGGGATAAACTGCAGAAACATTTCTATCGCAACACCGGCTTTCAAATAACGAACGATGAATGCCAGCTGGTCAATATGGGAGATGTCGGCTGTCGAATCAACGGAAATCAAGTAATACTTCGCTGCATTAATTTCAGAGACAATAGCTTCTAAAACCTTCTTTCCCATGCTTTCGATGAACTCCTCACGAATCGTGGCTGAAAGATAAGAAGGTGTTCCTTTTCCTGCATTTCCATATTTGTTGATGTGTTCTTGTAGCAATGGATCGAACTGACCTAATAACTCCAGAATACCCAAATAATTCCCATTTTTAACTGATCCAATCTTTCCATTGTCTCCTCTCAACTGTAAGCCTCTCGATGCCAGAAACTTGATTACTTCCTTACTTCCACGATCCTTTTCAAAACTTTCTGCCTGTAGTCCTGCTCTTTGTTCAATGAAACTTGCAGTTCGGTGTCTATACGCCCAGTCACTTTTTGGCGCCTGCAGTAAGTCATCAAAGTTTTCCTGTGTTCCTGACTGTTTTCGTGCTCAGCTAATGCTTTTGTTGAATGTTTCCAGTCATGAAATCCTGCTTCTATGAATGGCGATAAAACTGAAGGAAAAAGCTTGCACGCAAAACAATAGACTGTTCCCTGTAATGGCGAGTACAGAAGCCAATTGCGGTCCACAATATCTCCATTGTGTACTTTCCGCTTGAACAGGTTGGATGTCAAATACCTCGTATACGTTTTAGTTATATTATTTTTCTTATACGTGTAAATTCTGGTTGATTGGGCAAAATCGCTGTCTTTGTTTTGACACGAGGAAGGTCCTCTCTGTGTCCAGAATTATTGCAGGTGATTGCTTGTAGGTGCCCATAAAGCTGGGTCAGTATAAGAAGTTGACTCGATTCCTCTGGTAATTTCTTAAGAATGTCGGAAGTCAATTCTGCTGGACAGCCTGGCTTTCCTGAACGTTTAAGTCTACTTTCACGATAAGACGCTCCTTCTTCTCGTACATAGGTAGTAGAACAATTCGATTTACTAGTTGGTCTATCGGGTTCTAGAGTAAGGAAAACTGGGGAACCAGTACGTGATGTGTGGGGCCTGGTAGATGCAGCGTCGGTATTTGAAGATGACTGAGTCGTTGTATTCGTTTTTAAGAAAAATTCTGAAACTTTCGGAAGCTTGGCAACTTTTACTTTTTCCTCTTTTGTTCTTCTGCGTTTTGAAGCACCGCTCTCAAATTTTCTCCCGGACATGTTTCTCTGCAACTAAGTCTAAAATAAATTTGAAAAATAAGCGATCGTAAATGGCTGGTCCATCAAAATTCTACATACGCTGTTAAAAAAAATCACTTGAATAATTCCTTTTGAATTTTTATAGACTAATTACTAATAGTGATCACTATATATATTATTAATTTTATAAATAATAATTAGTCACTAAATGTTAATCACTAGCTTACTATAATAAATACTAGTCATTAATAATTACTATTTTATTTCAAAATCACGATAAAGTACGAAAAAAATGATAATTAAAAAAAATGTATAGTGGGGTATATATGTACCCCACTATACCAGTTATTTAATTTTTGTTAATTTTCTTTTATGAACAAAAGCAAAATAGAATGAATGGATAAAATTTTACAGAACAAAAATTTATTAAACAAAATTTATATTTTTCGCGAGGGAATCTGACACTATTTTTATAGAAAATAGCCTCTGCATGCCCCCCCCCCCCCCCCCATATGCACCTCTGATAAGTGGCGACAATCCCATCTTATTGGAATTATTAAAATCTTATTAAAAAATTAAAAGGAAGCAAAACGAAAGGGATTAAAACATACAAAAGTCCTTACCCCGTGATTTCACTCCAGATTCACCAACCACGTGGTCAGCATAAAAATCACTGTCATCAGTAGAATCGAATTAAATCCATAGTACAAACTAGTACATTACTAAAATTCATTATGGAAACGTTTACTTGACAAGGAAAAAATAATCGAAAGCAATACATGCATGAAAAAAACATATACATGCATATTACATTATGCAATGCATCCAGCACAAAAGCTGAGATGCAGTGTTGCCAAGAAGTTTTGCTGGTAAGCTCCTAAGTAGTATTGCCAAGTAGTAAACGGGAGTAAAAAAAAGTAATTTGCTTGAGCTCTTTGTACGTCGTATGTCCCACTGTTTACGCTTGTAACTTGGCAGGTCGCCAATTACTGCACTACTGTTGCCAAATAAACTATTATAAAATATATACAACATAAACAAATGTGTGAAAATAATAGCCAAATGTCGCCAAATAAATCGCCAATATTGTCGCCGAGATGGGTTTTGAAGGCCCCCTCGGCAAAATCCGGGTTCGTTCATGCGCTAAAACAGCAATGCCCACCACACACACACACAAACTAATCAATGATACTATTTCAAAAATATGAAATAAATCAGGATAATCCAATATACTAAACAAACAGATTATTTTATACAACTTTTCATAAGAAAAACTAACAGCAGTCGTTTTAAAAAGCTACCATAAACTGTGATATGACGTATTATTTAATACAGTTATTAATGTATTTTAATGAATTTTAATAAGTTTTATATTTATATATTTTTAATTTTTCATACATTTTAAGGCATTTAACAACCATATGAAGTTATATCCTCTTATCTCGCGAGGCTAGCCCCTGATCTCACTCCCCGCCCCCTGAACCTGTCGTAGCTCACTAATCTCATTATTTATAGGCTCACAAATATTGCTATTTATAAGTCAAGCCTTATGTATATATGCAAAATTTCAAGTTTACAATTTTAATGGTTTAGGCTGTGTAATTTATCTCTCAGTCAGCCAGTCTCACTGACCAATGAAGTCTTTTAAAGAACAAGATTTTAATTTTGTAAAATGATATTTGAATGAAGGTATAAATGATTGTAAAACTTGGTATATCAATTTATCACAATGTAGCTTTCTGCATGAACAGTTGAAAAATGATGATGCCTGCAACAACATTTTAGGGGATAGATACTTAAAAACTATGGAATTTACTTTTGATTAAAAAAAATCATAATTTAATTCATCACGAATTATTAAAAAAAGTTTCAATTCAAATTTTATTTTTTTTTTCTGATTTTATCTATTGTCCTAGAAGGACTAAAATAGTTCTGTAAAACCCCCAATATGCAGAAACAAAATTTAAATAGAACATCTACAAAAAAAAATTACCGCCTTTTCTGAAGAAAGTATGAGAATTCGAACAAAAACGCCGAAGAATTCAAGAAAGGAAAATATAGAAAAAAGAACACTTCAGTAAAAACTATTTCTTTGATGAAATGAAAGGAGTGAAAAATATTTATTTGACGAAGAGAAATAAAAGTATCTTTTAACACAGCAGATTTTTTTTTACTCTCTACTTTTGTAACATATATTTTTTTTTTAATTTTAAAGATTTTTTTTTTGAAACTCGATGGACTTTCCTTTATAAAAATAGTATTTGCTTAGGGCCCCCAACCTCTTTAATACTTTCATTAAACATATTGGCCATTATTAAACTTTATACGCTGTATTTCGTCATGCATCGTGAAAAATATATTTAAAATAATATGTTACGACACTTTTAAGAAAGGTAGGGAAGGTGTGGGGAAAGTAGCCGCGATGGGAATTTTTACTTTCCCTGCAATACATGATAATGTATAGGGAAAGTATTAGAATCATGCCGAAAATCGCAACTCGAGTTTTCAACGGATCTACACGTTTCGAGACCTCTAGAACACGAAAAATCTATTTTAGCTTGACGTCTGTTTATGTCTGTGTGTCTGTCTGTCTGTCTGTCTGTGCAGATTTTGTAACCACTCTAACTAAAAAACTAATGGACCGAATTTCATAAAATTTGGTTGGTAAGTCACTTATGGGAGAAAATAGTGCTGATCTTTATATCCTTATAAAAAATGTCTTTAAAATAATATGTTACGACAATTTTAAGAAAGGTAAGGTAGGTGTGGGGAAAGTAGCCACGATAGGAATTTTTTCATCTTCAAATGTGCCACTTTTACATTCACTTCAATACATGGTAATGTATAGGGAAAATATTGGAATCATGCAGAAAATCGCAACTCGAGGTTTGACGGATCGTCGAAAGCTCGAGTTCGACGGATTTTCGTCGAAAGATAATTTGCCCCGCAAGGTGCCTAATGGCGTCACGAGCAAAAAATGTTGTATCGCAGGCTAATTTTCACAACGATTGAAACTATTAAGTCGCGTGATCATTAAATCATAAATAAACCCCTTCTATGCATGATTATGCCAAATTTTGTCCCATGCTGTCACGTTAAAAAATAAAAAATTTCGAATAAAATTCATAGTTTTCCCTCGAATTTAAAAAAATTCTATCTAGTTCTAGATTTTTTTGATAACAAAACCGGATATAAAGCTTCTTTAAAATAATATATTAGCATTTGCGTCTGCTATCGTAAGCACAAAAAATCGACCACAGCCATACAGACAGACAAACGGACATCACTCCGAAAATAGCCAAAACGTGTTCAGGAGGTCTTAAAACGCATATTGGCATCAAAATCTCGAAATCGAAAATTTTCGTGAAAACAATACTTTCTCAATACTACGTATGAAAATGTAAAAATCTATTGTAAAAAATTCTATCGACTCGTTTTCGAAAATAAAATAACTAACTTTTCAGAATGTTTCTTTATCTGTAAAGATATCTCAAGGAAATGTCCTTACAATATAGACTATATTGCATAAAAAATCCACATATACAAGAACAGGTTAAATTAATGTCTAGATTAGAAAGTGAGGTGTTTGTAAGAATCTTACGATTGCAACTATTATGATTTTCGCAATTGAAAGACTAAGACTTGTTCGTAGTTCTTTCTTCCGTGTGTTCTTCTTTGCGTTTAGAGTATAGTGATCGATGCAGAAGAACGATCTCTCTTAGTTGGTTCTATACAGTTTCGATTTGTTTCATGACACAGAAACTACCGGAAAAGAAAAGTTTTGTCGTTTTATTCAGATCAAGAAATGTGTAACGAAAGTAGGAAAAATGGGTTAAATAAAAATTGTTACACTTTAATTAGTATACGTTATTTTATTACTTTGATATCTTACCTGTATATGATTTGCCAACTATATTCAAATCACAATATTCCCTTTACGTATATCTTGCCAGATTTTCCCAATATAATTTAATGATTTTATGATTAAATTTAATGATTTTAATTAATTTAATGATTTTAATTTATTGATTAAATTTGATGATTAAATTTTAGGATTTCATGATTTAATTTAATGATTTAATGATTTTTGAGATATATAGATAATGTATTTCTTATTTTGAAAAATCCTTTGTTCCATCCGATTTCCGCAAACCTTGTCCAACTATTTTCATTATACATTTGATTTGTATTAGGAAAACTAGAGCAACTTAAATAAGCACAAATAACACAATAAGCACCATACACCTGTTTCGAGGATCCCTTCGTCAGTGCAAGTGAACCAACAAACCCGAAGTCGAAACGAGGAAATAATTATATCCAATTTCCAATTATTAATTTTTAATTGATTCAATTATTATTCAATAATTAATCCCATTATTATTCAGTAATTCAATAATTAAGTTTATTTATTTATTATCCTTTTGTCCTTTTCACAAAGTGCATTTTACTTATTGATTTTAATTTGTTTATTTAAATGTTTGTACAGTTATATACTTCAGAGAATTTTTTTTTTAGAATTTAGTATTCTATTTTTAGACTTGTTTAGAGTGTAGTAAAAATACAGCTAAAAGCATAAAATAACTTAAATATAGCTATATATGTGTAGATTTTCCTTTAGAAACAATTTGCTGCCTTCTCTCATTTAAAAAATCTGTTTCTATGCTTTTTATTGCGTTTATTGGCGCATTATAATGTTTTCCGAGGACAACATAAAAAGAATCTTGACTATCCTTGTAGAAAAAGTACACGTAAAATGTCGATATAATTTAGAATAGTCTAAATTTATTCGAGGAAGAAATGTATACTGCATAATATATCAATACTTATCCTACCTCTTTTTAACACTTGCTAACATAGCTGAAAATTGTTTATAACTTTTGTCATTCTGTCTGTCTATCTATTCATTCGCACGATAACTACCATATTTTTATCAAAATGGAATTTTGATGTTGCGACGGTCAATAAGACATATGAAGGAAAATGGATAATATCACCCAATCAATTTCGTATTTAACCCGAGTTGAAGAAATTAAATACATTGAACCCTATGGGACATAATTTTTAAAACATTTTTAACCGAAGTTAAGATACACATTGCTTCGAAAATTTTATGAAATATTCAAATTGTTACATAAAATGTGTAAAAACCTTTTCAGCAAAATATGTTGGGTAGTTTTCAAATAAAAATTTAAATAAAAAATGCAGTCATGATATATAAAGAGATCACGTGGGCGTATTTAGTTTTAAAAAAATGCACGCATATATGCACAGATTTTGTTTTTGCTATTAATTCTTCAAACTTTTCACTATTCAGTCCCCGTTTACTATATTTAAAGTCGCGTGAATAGGAATTTACCCCTGAGACTGTTTATTGTATTTTGAATACAAGATTTTAACTCAGAAATGATTTAGTGATAAATGTGTTGACATTTTGAACATTAGTAAAAATACCTGAAAATAAATTTTACATTTTTCGTTATTTTTATAAAGATAATTGAGTTGGAAACTTACACAGTATCTGTATATTGTATATAATAATATTGCACCGACAGAAATAAAGCAAATTAAACAAATAATTACATAGCTACAGAAAAAAAATTGTACTTAACTATTTACTCCTTTACTTACTTTAGCATTCGGACTTCTTATTGTACCAGATAATCTGACTGAATGAAATTTAAATTAAACTTAAACCCTTTGAAAAATGCATGGGTCATTTGTTTTAAAATTTCTGTAAGTCCCAATAATTTTTCAAGTCGGCGCCTATGGGCAAAAGTGACTTAAAATACCGTTGCCTAATCCGCTAAAGTGAAGGTCAAAATCTTTGCCCTGTTGGAATGTCAGTAAGAATAGAAATGGCAGATCATACCCTCAACGGATTCCATATAGATTCATCGCAAGATTTACGGATAACATAAAAAGAGAGAAAAAGACCAAGTGATATTCGACGTTATATTCCAGTCAAATACTCTATTTCATTACTTGGAGATGATGCGTTCATCATTGTTGGATTTCGGATCATCGATTTAAGTTTTCTTCCGCAGGAATCACTCAAAAGTGTAAGACGATATGATCAAGGCTTAATGAAGCCTTTCATATCCAAAAAAGAAAAATATGATATTTTAGTTAATACTTAATGCAGCAGTACTGAATTTTTTACTTTCCCTGCAATACATGGTAATGTATAAGGAAAGTATTGGAATCAAGCTGAAAATTACAATTCGAGTTTTTGACGGAGCTACACGTTTCGAGACCTCTAGTATACGAAAAAACTATTTTTAGCGTGACGTCTGTGTGTGTGTCTGTGTATCTGTCTGTGTGTCTGTCTGTACAATGTATGTATCCACTCTAACTAAAAAACTAATGGACTGAATTTCACAAAATTTGGTAAATAAGTCACTTGAGTGAGACCCTGGTGCTGATTAGTTTTTGGTAGGATTCGTAAAGACAGAACCCGCCTTTTTTTGTGAAATAACTCGCAAAAATTGCCTGTATCCACTCTAGCTGAAAAACTAAAAGACCGAATTTCACAAAATTCGGTTGATAAGTCGCCTGCGGGATACCCTGGTGCTAATTAGATTTTGGTATGATTCGGAAAAAAATAACCTGCCTTTTTTTTGCAAAATGGCCCACAAAAATCGTCAAAATCTAAATTAAAAAACTACGTATGCTCAAATACATCCATTAAATGCTTGTTTTATACATAATGTTCAACTAAGTTTGATTTAATATTTGACCAACCCAATTACACTAGAACTAGCCGTTCCCAAAATATTTTAGTTGTTTTGTATTTTCTCTACGCCACCTTTGACAATATGTCCAGTTACCAAATGAGAATGAAAATTGAATTAAAAGTGAATTAAATTTAATTGAAATAAACAGAATGTGGATATAAGTCTACAGGGAAAGTCACGTGCTGCCCACATCAGATTTTTTCAACTGTCCCCCTGGGTATCTCTTAATTTTAATTATTTATTATTCTTTGGAAACACTTCTGTAAAGTTTGACTTATTTCCGTCTCCGTTGTTTTATCATGTGGAAACTAGACTTATAGTATTGTAAGACTTCTTTTGTATTTTGAGACACAGTTTGTGTGTTAGCTCCAAATTCGGCTTGGGTGGATTGTTTTACGATCTGCTTCCTAATTGTATTTCCTACCCAGACCGCCCGAAAGGTGTAAGGTCAGTTCAGATGGCCGACAGTGCATACATTTTAAAAGTTCACTCTCGCCTTAATAATTAATAACGTTTATCAAATGTACTAGATGTGCTATAAAAATTAATGGAGGCTTACAGTTTTTCCTTTATCTCTGTAATGCCAAGTTCGATTTGTTACAAGCACAGATTGTATTCTAAATTTTCACTTGATTGTACAATTGTATAGAGATATTGTTGTTGAAAGTATTGTATACAGAAAGTGTTGTTGAAAGTAATGTATACAGAACGCATTTTTGATTGTATGGAGAATTGTATGAAGTATTGTATGGAGAAAGTATTGCATAGTAAATGTGTTGTAGAGAAAAATAAAACTTTTTCTATACAGTAGTATGTGAAAATATTAAAACCGAAATGATTAAAAAAAACTGTTTATCGTTCACAATATATTCCACAGAAAAAGCCTTCAGATTGAGAACAGAGAGTATGAATTTTGGAATTAAGAAACTGAATCGTAGGAACGGCACAACTGCGCCAAAATTTGATAAATGAGATTCTGACTCAAGACGCTCTTTTCTGACATCTCGAAATAGGTTATGTTATTCTCTGGAAGAAAACTTTACTGCATTACAGAAAAAGAGAATAGAATTTGAAATGTTTCGCATGCAAGATGTATTTGATGGGGTTTTTTTAAATAAATTATTTAAAATGGATTTTTAAAGTTATCTGCGCATTTTTTTTAATACTGCATTTGTAACACTTTCCAACATTGCAAGATTTAAGAATAATATAAAAAGAGTGTAAAAAAACAAGTGACATTCGACATTACATTCTAGTCAAATACTCTGTTTCATTTTTGGAGTTGATTCGTTCATCATTGTTGGATTTCAGATCACTATTTTAAGTTTTCTTCCCCAGGAATTACACAAAAGTGTGAGACGATTTATGATCTAGGAAGTCTTTCAAATTCAGAAATCCAAATTCTGAAATTCAAAATTTCAAATTCAAATTCTTTGAAGCTTTTCAAATTCAGAAAAGAATGTGTTATTTTAGTTAATAATTTGGGCAGTACTTCATTTTTCATACTGTCTGTCTGGGTATCATGCAATTTCTTTGATTTATTTTATTTATTTATTATCCTTCGGAGACACTTCCGTGAAGTTTGGACTTATTTTCATCTTAATTCTATTATTTTGTGGAAACAGTCTCGTAGTATTGGTATACTTCTATATTTCGGAACACTCCTCTTTGTGTGTATTTCTGCATTCAGCTTGGGTGAGTTATTTTATACGACCTACTTTCTGATTTTATGTCCCACCCACATCGTTCGACCTATCCGAAAGTGTAAGGTGATTGTTCAGATCGCCGACCGTGTCTACGCGGAGTACGGTCATGTTAAATCTGTGGGTTCGAAAGTCCTTACATGAATTTGGTGCCAGGGGAAGTAGGGTAGGGTCTCTGTATCTGTAGATGTCACTCCCACTGGGTTTCGGACTAAACTGGGTGACACTGTCCCAGCTGCCCAAACAGATACCTTACATATTCTGGTTTGTCGGATGGTCTGGGTCGAAAGAAAGCAAGATGGCCGAGAGAGAACCATCTAGTTTTGACCAGAACACAATGGGGATGATAACCACAAGGACCGTATCCTACATTGCCTAACCCATCATCTGTCTGTTGGATTTTTGAAACTGCAGATTTAACGTTCCCATCCTCCGTGTAGTCATACGGAAATATTTTAGGCGGCGTCAAGGATCGAACTGCTTTCTGATTTGCAATTCTATACTTATCCTTGGCTTTCTGCTGCCTAATTGGTGGGTTCTACATCCATATTTTCTGAAGGCTTGTATATATGACCCGGTAGTTCTTCCACTTGTATCCATTTTTTCTTTTTGGCTTTAGGTTTGTTCATCTTTCAGTTAGTGATAAAACATAAAAGAGATACAAAGCGTTCTCGGAAAAGCTGTATCCTACATTGTAACTTAATTTTGTACGTACTACGTTGCTTAATTTGACCCTATTCTTGATTCATTCATATTTTGATATTATTTCTAGGAATTAATGGAACAAAATATTACTGTGGATGGGAATCGTGAACCCAATACTTAAATCATAAGCTTGAATCATAAGTAGCTTGAATCATAAGCTCCTCCTGGATAATGCGCTATGGTGAAAGCCAACTACTTAGCGTTAACATAATGGAAACGGAGGTGGAAGTGGAAGATTATGCTTGCTACATTTTCCATAAATATTTATTGCAAGATCCAAAGATAACAACGAAAGAGAAAAACATCACGTGATATTTTGAGTTTTTTCTCCCGTCTGATACCCCCGTCCATAACTTTGTGGATTTGATTTAGTAATATATTGATATGGTTTTCAGGAATTATAGGAATCTTGTATTATTACTGCGGGTGTAAGTTCAACATTTTATAAAAGTGACATGAATCAAGAAACGATCTTGGCTAATCTGGTAAAGTGAAAGTCAAAGACTTCGGTCTACCAGAACGACAATGTGAATGGAATATGGCATCACATCTGTCTTTTTCTTTGCAGTATTTGAATACATCACTGAAATGAAAAGAAAAAAAATCACATGATATATTCACTTCCTGTTCTATTTCAATACTCGGCTTCACCACTCAGTAAAGCTGATTCCTCGATGGCATGATATTATTTCTAGGACTTATAGGAATCAAATACGACTGTGGCTGTGAAATGTCAATCCAACACTTGGCTAGAGTGACTTGAATCATAAAATACTTTTGGATAATCCGATAAGTGAAAGCCAATGACTTCGCTCTGCCAAAATAGCAACGGAAGTGGCATGATATATTTACTATCTTTTCTTTTACGAGATTTAAAGATAATAATGAATGGAAGAGATAAAACAATCACATAATATTTTGACTTCTTATTCTGTTCTAATGATAGGCTGTACCACATAACTCACTGATATCATTATATTGCTTCCAGGAAATATAGAATTCGAATATTACCGTGGGTGTGAGTTACACATTCCACTCTTAGGAAGAGTTACTTGAGTCATAAAATGTCCTTCAATAATCTGATAAAGTGAAAGGCAACAACGTATTCCTTACAATATAGAAATTGAATTGGAATGTATAGATCGCGCTGTCTGCATTGCTCTTCAATATTTTCTACAAGATTTAAAGGTAATACGAAGAGAAAGTAAAATACCACGTCATATTTGATACTTTTAGTTATGAGGTATATTACTAGTGTAATGGCATAGCTGAGGTGACCAACTATGTCACTGCAATAAAACCGCCACGGCATTCCATGAATAACCCCAGTCTGGGGAAATATTCAAAGAAATATTCACCTATTTTTAAAAGGATGAAATTTGACATAAAAAAATGTATTCCTTAAAAGCCATTTTAAGATAGGACCACTTCAAATTTTACCCATAAGTCCTTAAATTCTAAGATAACAATCAACATTTCAATTTCTTCTAATTATGATCTGATTTGATTGATATCCAGTTTAAACACGTATTTTCAGTTGCTGAATACGATATCAAAATTATACTTAACATTTAGCGACCGTAAATATCGTCGCCCCTTAAAAATCAAGATGCCAGACAGAAACTCAAATTTTCTTATTTTTTGTCAGATTTGATTGATTTTTGATTTCCTTAAATACTTTCATCATTTATAATAATTATTTCATTTTGTTTCAGATTTTCAGGGGTGTATAAATATTTGGGGATCTACAGAGAAAGTCTTCCACCGTGATTCCATTTTGATGTCAAAAAGTTTTAGACTAGCTTACCCAAGATAAAGCGATTTAATATCCGTCGAAAATAAGACCAGGACAAATTAGAATCTGTGTAATTGTCAAAATATGTTAATAAAACACAGTTAACATGTCAGAATGTAACAAAAGAAGATATGTAGAAAAAAAAGTACTTATAAATCATTGACAGAAAACTTACTCAAGGTTCAAGATCTTCTGAAAAAATGTAGATCAAACACTTGCAGTCTCAAAGTAAATACAAATAACTGAAATTTAACATTTAATTTAAATGAAACTTCCTTTCAAGCACAAAGGTTTAGTGAAATATGTTTATCATATGCTCTGTCAGGTGCTGTTGTTGAGACCCAGACCGTCCGACCTACCAGAAAGGTGTTTTATATTTACACTTCAAAGTTTGAAAAATTGGGGGAGGGAGATCAAAAGTGCTTTCAGAGTTTCCCCAGAAGTCACATCTTTAACTTAGAAGGTTGAATCTTACATATAGTACCGACTACGGTACAGAACACAATGAAGCCGCACTTTAGATTTACACTTCAAAGTTGGAAAAAATGGGGAAGGGAGATCAAACGTGCTTTCAGATTTCCCAGAAGCCACACCTTTGACTTAGAAGGTTGAATCTTAGCAAACACATGGTACCGACTACGGTACAGAACCCAAAGCCGGACTTTAGATTTACGCTCCAACGTTGGAAAAAAATGGAGAAGGGAGATTAAAATTACTTTCAGATTTTTCTGAAGCCCTTGACTTAGAGCTGAATCTTAACAAACATATAGTACCGACTACGGTACAAAACCAAAAGGAGCCGGACATTAGATTTACGCTCCAATGTTGGAAAAAAAATGGGAGAAGGGAGATTGAAAGTACTTTCAGATTTTCCAGAAGCCCCAGCTTTGACATAAAAGGCTTAATCTTAGCAAACAATTCCTCCCCACGCCCCATATACATGCTGATTCCCTATATTCCATCCTCCTATATAGAGTTTACTCATCTGACATGAAAAGCAACATCTAATTTGTGCAACGAATACATGTCTCATTATTTCTAATAAACTGAATATCCATATTCGAATAAACTACTTCTATTTCAAACGAATTTAACTCGTTCTAAAGTTTCTTAACTCTGAAATTTGAATGTTGCTAAAAAGAAATATCACGATATCAACAAACGCCATCTTGGAAGTACATTTCATACGTTACAACGCATAAGAAAATACCAGCCAATAAGAAGGGAATATTCAGACGACGTATGTTTTCTTACGTCTTGCGGCACATGAAATTCAAACGGTAATTCGATCTAAAAATATTTAAAAGAAAAAATGATGTAAAATTTGTGACACTCATTAATTTACTTTTGTAAGTGAATTTCAGATGTTTGTGTTTACTGTGTAAAGAACAAGGTATTGAATCGCTTTTGGTAACCAATAATACTAATGCCATCAATCATGCAAATTAAAATACAATAAAACAAAGATAGAATAAACACAAAAGAATTCGTAAGAATGACACCACTCATAGCATATATTCATCATTGAAGGGAAAACAGTCGAGTACAGAATCAGGTCAACTACAAAAAGCACTATCTATTTTCTTTGAACAAGAATCTGGCAAAGAAAGTGTACAAGCAGCAAGAACACTCCAAATAAATAGCCGGATACTAGATTGTGCACATCTGTTAGAGTAGGCTGAACTACTGGACCATATCGGCACAAGATATATGCTGACGCTAAATGGAATCTATATAAATAAAATTGAAAATACATCTGTGGGTTTGTTTTTTTGCCTCATCATCACGAGAGAACGGCTGTACTGAATTTCATGAAATTTTGTGGGTAGCTTTGAAATAGCATCACTTAAAATTTTGTCCATGTTTCAAATTTCTAGAACCAGGTGTTGTCTAGATGTTAACAATATGTTCATATTCTAAACGATTTAAAATTGGAAAATATTGAATATTCATCAATTTTGGCCTATTTTCGTTAAATGACCGTTTTAACCAATTTGGCAACATTTTCAAAAGTTTCCGAGATGACGATGGCCAAATTTATCACCAAGATCATCCTATATAAAGATACTCGATACTTATTTTAATTTTTGTGCAGCTTCTTCGATAAATGTATCTCAAGTCATTCTATATCTCGATAACGGCTTATGCTAGCGTTCTAAAATTTATACCATTCTTTTTCGAATCATAAATTATGTAAGAAATGATTATTTATTCAACATTGTCAAAGGTCCTGATTTTTTTCAGTGATTCTTTTTCAAACATTCATTCGAAAATTGAGGGGGGGGGGGCCTCCAAACATTCAAGATAGTAGAGTTTAAGTATTTACTGATTGTAACAATCGTACAAAATTTCATTTGAAACGCTCCATTCATTCGTGAGATATCGCACCCACAGACTCACGAGCATACACTAACATACACACACACTGACATGCACACACACTGACATACACACACACTGATATACACACACAAAGATATCACTTCAAAAACATTCAATACCAATTCGAGGAGGGTTGAAACGTGCTCTTCGGTCGAAAACTGAAATTTGAATTTTCGATACTTTCACAGTACTTCCTTTCTCTATACGTTATATTATGTATGTGGGGATAGAAAAGTTTCTCAGATGACTAACAAATATAATATATACACGAATTGCTGATCCACTTTGTAAACAGGATTGTAGAGGGCCCTACTAGTCCAGAAGGTCCTACTAATCTAGAGGATCCTATTAGTCTAGAGGGTCCTACTAGTCTAAAGGGCTCTATTAGTCTAGAAGGCCCTACTAGTCTAGATGGCCTTACTAGTCTAAAGGGCCCTACTAATCTAGAGGACCCTACTAGTCTAGAGGACCCTACTAGTCTAGAGGGCCTTACTAGGCTAAAGGGCCCTACTAGTCTAGAGGGCCCTACTAATCTAGAGGACCCTACTAGTCTAGAGGGCCCTACTAGTCTAGCGGGCCCTATTGTGAGTGATAGTAAAAGAAAAAGAAGGCATTTTCAAAGTCCTTACATTTTTATAGCATAAAGCATGCAAGATGAAATGACATTATACCTGTGAAACATAGCAGCGTTCATTAAACTCTGCCCATTTGTATGGAGATAATGGTGCATGCCCAAACACGCAAAAAGAAGATTGTACAAACGCAACTTCACGCATTATGAAACATCACCATCTCCTCAAAATTCTAAAAAAAAAATTAAATATTTCGAATAATGGGGTTTCTAAATCGCCGCCATCACCACAAAATACAGAAAGCAAAAATACTCGTAGAGTAATGGGGTTGGTCTTATTTGTTTCGTCTTTAGAAATTAGGTATAAAACAATCATTAATTAATACACTTAAGCATATTTAGTCTTTTAGTTCTGATTCTGACAAATTTTGCGGATTTTTAAATGAAAGAGTCAGGTTCTATTTTATAATCCTACCGCAATTTTATCAGTACCAGAGTAACCCACAAATGACTTATCTACTACATTTTGTGAACTTTCATCGAGAGGTTTTGAGCTATTATGGATACATACAGTGCACAGGCGCACAAATACACAGACAAACACACAAAGATAGTATCATGCTATAAATAGTGAATTCGTATTCCAAAGTCGCCAAAAGCTGCAGCGATTTTTTACTCGTCTCCAATACTTTTCTTATGCACCACAATTTATTGTAGCAAAGGTAAAAAAAAATCTTGATAAGAATCACAAATTGTGAGATTATGAAGAGTCAATTTTGAAGCTATCTTTCAGCTTCCATTATCTTCTCCTTAATAATTTGCATTAGCACAGGAAAATATAAAATTGAAAAGAAAACTGTTAAAGGAGCTAAATTATATTTCATTAAGTACAAAGAACTGGAACAATCCAAAGTCATTTCCGCAGAGGGACGTAATTTCCTTTTCATTTCCGACTCCATTTTCTCCGGAGTAAGGAAGCGGCAGAAGAATTTTAATCTTCCCGCATGCGTGTTTGTGTGTATGTATGCGTGCGCATGTGTGCGTGCGTGTGTGTTACACAATCCACGACTCATATTTTCTAACAATATCTGAAGTTGGCTGTATATAACTTTTCTTGAAGTCTCAAATCCATTTTACTTTCCCTACACTATTTAATGCATAGGGAAAGTATTGAAATTATGTCGAAAATCTGAACTCGAGTTTTCAACAGATTTGCACGTTTTAAGCATTCTATAACAGTGTTTCTCAATTGCCAGGCTGATGGACCAGCACCCTGTCATTAATTATACCGGGCTGCAAGAGACTGTCTTGGAATTTGTCATTTTAGTTTTCTAAGCATTTTTTAAACATAAATATTTCACTTTGGAAATATTCAAAGGAGAATAATATTTATGAATGCTTCGAAAAGCTCAGAACCAGAACACCTACTGATGTTGGCAAATATCAGTGACCAAGCCGCATATAAATTTTAACATGAATAAGATACTGCTCATATGATTTCTATGGTGAATTCCAAAGAATAAATATTTTTCTCTCTCAATGCCGTTATTTTTTTTTTCAAACCAACATCAGTAAAATCAATTTAGTAATACAATAATTCATTTTATACTGAATAATAATATAAATTTGTTGTGATTAGAATGGGATATGTCAATGAAAATCAGCAAGCTTTAATTGAATGATATTGGTTTGAGGGAATTACAATACGCTGCACGATTTCATGAGTCCAGTGATTGATGACTTATTTCAATGTAAATTTATATTTGCCATAGCACCACACCGTATATATTCATAAATATACTAATACGTTTTGTGATTATGGTATTATTAATTATTAATACTTGTGTTAGTGTAATGTATTGAGTTACAATAAGAACTAGAAATGTATTTATGACAAAATGTGTTGAGACAGGGCCCTACAACACGTAAAAACTACTTTTAACGTGGTCTATGTGTGTGTGTGTGTGTCTGTGCGTGTGTGTGATTGTGTGTATGTCTGTGTCTGTGCAATGTACTGTCGTGATGAGTTACTTGGTTATTATATCACAATACGAAATTTAATTATTTTATTTAGACTATTCGGCCAAAATAATTTATAAGAATTGCCATGGAAATCCGCTCAGTGGCAATATGTGGCAGGGATTTGGTAGATCGAGATCAAGTAATTCATTTTATGAAAATTTATATTCTTTAATTTATTTTTTATTCTTTAAGCAATTATATAATGATATATTTTAATTGTTCTATTCAAATTGATTCATGCAGCATGTTTATCACAACATGCATGCATCTACCCGTATTCAAAAAATAATTGATCGAAATTCGTTTGATAGGTAAGTCACGTGTGAGTTACCCTAGTACTGATTTGATTTTAGTACAATTCCGGACAATAGAACTGTTTTTTTTTCCTTTTTAACTGAAAAATTGACTTCAAAAATCGTGAAAATATGTAATAAAAGATCAAATGTGCTTCAATGCATTGATTGAATGCTTGCTTTACATGTAACTTGTGACTGCGAAAATAATACGATATACCTCATTACTCTAGAATGAGCTGTTCTCGAGATATCAGTTTTTTGCAACGCCACTGTTAGAAAATGCGTCGTTTCCAAATAAAAATGAAAATTGAATTAAAACTGCAAATTGGATATAATTCCAAATAAGTACCCATATTAGTTTGTGTAATTGAACTCAATTTAATGAATTGTAAAAGAGAAATTGAATTTGAATCTGCAAGAAACGCCATAATCACACATCAGATGTTTTTCTTTATATGCATTAATTCGAATTTTCTCGCACAAAATGTAGCGCGTGAAATGGATACTTATTCAAAATCAAACCAAATTTAAAGTTTTAAAATTGTTTCGTTTTTCATTTGGGGCCATGGTATATATATTTCTAAATAACATCAAATCTCTGAAAATTTTTATATCTCGAGAATAATTTTTTCTAAATAAGCGATTTCCTCTGGTATGTGCGAACTCAGGATAAAGCTCTTGCATAAACTATAACATAACTTAATATATAGCTGGTTCACAAAATAAACCTCATTTTATTATTACTGGTATCCAGAATTTCAAAAAGTGAAATAGAAATAACAATATTTTTTAGAAATCTATAAAAGGAGTAGGAATTCCTATCTTACATAATAAAAGAAGGGCTTTTAAAGGCATTTTTATAAAAGAAGACCTTTAAAAATTAGGCTAAGCCTAATTTTAAAATTCTTACTCGGCCCGAAAATGCTAAGAATTGATTCAATACGAGCCCGAGAATTTTTCAACATAATTCACCCTTTTGGAATACGTATTAAATTGTTGTAAATACATTACTAGCTAAAGCTAACACACTGATGCCTCGTATCATGATCATAATTTGCTATTTAAAAAAGTAAACACAAATTTAACTAGATATTACGTGCAACAATTCAAATTGGCAGGTGAAAATTGCGAAGAGCAAAGTTTTATTTTGTGACTTCGAAAAGCCTATAAAGGTGTCGGAATGAGCACGCAGGCATCTTTTGATAAAAACAACAAATTTATTCTTAAACCGCAGAAATCATAAAATAAACTCAATTAACGTAATTTACTAATAATTAATCATAATGTACATGATCCACCATTCCTATCATTATCTGCATCCACACACGCCACGCTCCACGTACCAACTCGTATCATCTCCCTCCATCTCGTTCCATCTCGTGCTTCGCCCTTCGACTTTTTATAACCTGGTTGCCAGCACCCTCTACCGTCCGCAATCCGCGCGGCTGCTACTTAAATTTAGACTCTTCTTTTCCCGTGGAAGTCCCTACTTGAAAAATAAGAAGTCGAGAATAGAAATTGTTAATCCTTACTTTGGCTAAATAAGTCTTCAATTTCCTATCTGGAATTATTATTTTTCTGTATCCAGTTTTAACTTACCCATTTTCGCACTCCATATTAACAAACTTTTATTACTTAATATGGAACAAGGAGAGTGTCATTCGCTAATTGAGCATTTTATTTTATATAAAATTTCAAATTTTTCTGTTTCAATTTTGATCTATTTTTGATCTATTTGAATATATTTTATTTGGTATTATATTAACATTATGAGTATTCGATACATTTTGACATACATCTGATGAAAAGTCATTGAGATAGCATTTAATATCTGTACATTTTTCTCTTGCCGTCTTCAAAATCATATTTATTGGAGCAGACGATTTCAAAATTTCGAAATTTACCTCGAAAGCAGACGTTTTGATAAAATAGTCCTGACCATGGAGCTAAAAGTAAGAAGTTAAAACGTCATATTAAGAAAACCCCAATATCGTTTCAGACAATAATTCAGGTAGCGTTGGGGTAAAATACATAAATATTCCTGCATTGTATATATTTCTATGGCGAAAGGCTTAAAATATTTATTTAAACTGTTAATTTTGTAAAAATAAATTATTATCTCAATGTAAATTAGACCTGAACAATAAAGAATATTTCTACATATTCAAAATAATTTTGCCTTTCAATTTAATTTTATCTGCATATATTCCGTATGCTATTCTACAACTATGAAAAATACTGGTTAATTATACTCATAGTTAGTGAACCGTTAATTTAAAAATAATCAAAAACACATATTCTAAATACTATGACTTTCTGTTGTGTCAAATACAGATGGCGACTACTTTACTAACACTAGCGACACCTATCTATAATTCTCAAAGCATTATGGCATTTTCAAGAGTTTCAGCAATAGGAGTTTTATCTTCTTTCTACCTCCATGGTCGTGACTGAAAACTGTTTCAATCGTCTGCGTGTTGCATGTTAATTGGCGAATTATTGTCCGCGACTGCGAGTAATGTCCAGGTCTACGCCAGGTAAATTTCCTTGTATATTTTATGAGTGCATTTTATCTATTTTATTATGATGGTACAAAATCATCCTCATAAAATATAATATCGAAAACTGACACATTACGTTTTCCCTTGAAAAATGCCATCATTATGATGTCAAGACTTTATAGACACATTCCTTAGGAGGGTCATATTCCCCCATTCATTGTTGTAACCAGTATGAACTTGGAACCTATATGAACACGGAGGAAAAATCTGATGTGGGCAACACATGACTTTCCTTATATAATGCAAAGAATTTATTACTTTTACAATAAAAAGTAGGTTTTCCTTATAGTAGATATTTATATTCTTTCCAAGATATTGAATTTTCGTCAATTAGTCGTCATTTTCATTGATTTAGTATCATTTTTATCCATTTGGCGAGATTTTCGTTAATTTGGCAGCATTTAAAAAAGTCTCCAAGTTGGCGACATTCCACCAAATTCGGCGCCAAAATCTCGCCAAGAGTTATGGACGGATAAATAAGTTATTCTTATAGTAGATAAATAACTATTGGCGTTCAAATACAAAAGTATTACTCAAAGTATCTTTTCTCATGAATGGAACGAGCTAGATCCACGAGAATGATGTCACCGAATTTATCGCATGATATTACATATGAACAAAGTGAACATGTTTCTCAACAGTTAATATTTTTTTTTTAATTTGTGGGATTTTTTGATAAATTTATTTTAAAAATGTGCAATATCTCGAGAACGGTTCATGCTAACGTTCTAAAGTTTATGTCAATCGTTTTCTAAGGAAATAATACATATGAAATGTATATTTGCGTAACTTTAAAGGTTCTAATTTTTTGATGATTTTTTCAAAATTTCACTCGAAAATTCAGGGGATTCTAAACATTCGATTACGGTTAAAAACAAAAGGTTTCTAGTATTCGTGGATTGTGATTTTTGTACCAAGTTTCATTCGCATCGCTCTATTTGTTCGTGAGATATCGTCTCCAAAGACTCACTGATACACACACGCATACTTTTACACACACATATTTTCACACACTCTCTCTTTCACACAGACATCATCTCAAAAGTGTTTGATTCGTGAACAGGGATCCTTGAAACGTGCTCTCCGTCGAAAACTCTAATTCGAATTTTCGACCCCGTCACAATACTATCCTTATACATTATGTATATAAGGAAAGTAAAAACTAAACATGTTCATTCAAAATCCCCTCCCTACTCTGGTAGAAATATTTTGAAAATTTATGAAGTTTCACATAAAAATTCATTTCTAATCAACAAATGACACCAGCGACACATTTTTGAAGCAGTGCATAATATCCATTAATCCCCTGTAAAATTATTAAAATTGGATTATCATCAACTTTTCCAATAATTGTAAAGTGTTTATGGCTTTGTTCATTCTGTCTATCAGCCCGTTCGCACGATAATTGCCGTAGTTATCAAAATGAAATTTTAGTTTGTTGTTGAGACGATCTGTGGGATATATGGGGATGAAAATAAATAATACCACTCAATTAGTTTCTGATTTAACCTGGGTTGAAAAAAAAAATGAAATACATTGAACCCTATGGGACTTAATTTTTCAAACATTTTTAAGCGGAGTTGAAGTTCACAAATTGCTTCGAAACTTTTAGGAAATATTCAAATTATCAAGGCAAAATGTGTAAAGAAATTTTCAGCAAAAGTTTTTATGTAGTATTTTAAAAAAAAATTAAAATAACAATTTCACCCATGAAGATATCACGTGGCTCATTTCGAAATAAAATATGTCATCCATTTTTCCCCTACGTAAAAATCGTGTTTGAAGATATTTTAAATTTATATTACTTTTCTTATATACATAGTATAATGTATAAGGAAAGTATTGTGACAGGGTCGAGAATTCAAATTCGAGTCTTCGACGGGAAAGCACGTTTCAAGCATTCCTGAGCAGGAATCAAACGTTTTTGAGATGATGTCTGTGTGTCAGACCAGGATCCATAAATTTTGGGCCTCCCTGCCAGAAAACCGACCAATTTTTTCATGAGTACTTGAGTACTTTGCCAATTGCGTTACCAACATGCAACACATTTATATATATATTATATATATACTGATATATATATATATATATATATATATATATATATATATATATATATATATATATATATATATATATATTATACGAATATAATACAATTTAGTATACTACTAAATAAATAATAAGCATATAAATATTCGAAATGTTGGCTCAAAGTTGCCGAACTCCATAGAATACTAACATAGCTATCTAATTGGAAAAATGGAATACATTACAAAAAGCGTAAAGTACCACAAATTGGCTGGGGGTAGTTGTAACCCCCACTCCCCGGTTAGGCAATGTTTTACACCGTTGCAACACTCCCGGGAGCTGGTAAATTACCCATTATTGCTAAAAAAAATCATATAACCAACATAAAAATACACAAGACCTCACACTATACAAAAAAATCTGATCTGTGCAACAAATGATATTCCTTATATAATGCAATGAATTTACTACTTTTACAGTTTAAAAAAATGTTATTCTTATAGTAGATACTTATATTCTTTCCAGAATATTGAATTTTGTTCAATTAGTCGTCATTTTCATTAATTTACCGTCATTTTTATCAATTTGGCGAGATTTTTGTTAATTTAGCAACAATTAAAAATGTCGCCAAGTTGGCGACATTACGCCAAATTCGTCGCCAAAATCTCGTCAAGCGTTATGGACGGAGAAATAAGTTATTCTTACAACAGATAAGTGACTATTGGCGTTCAAATACAAAAGTATTACTCAAAGTATCTTTTTTCATGAATGGAACAAGCTAGATCCACGAGAATGATGTCACCCAATTTATCGCATGGTATTACATATAAAAAGTGAACATGTTTCTCAATAGGAAATATTTTTTTTTATTTTATATAACTTTTTTATAATTTTTTTGAAAAATGTGCAATATCTCAAGAAAGATTCATGTTAGCGGTCTAAAATTTATGTCAATCGCTTTCTAATGAGAAATTACATAAGCAATGTCTATTTGCGTAACTTTATTAGCGGTTTTGCTTTTTTGACGATTTTTTCAAAATTTCACTCAAAAGTTTAGGGGGTTCTGAACATTCGATTGTATATCAAAACAACAGGCTTCCAGTGTTTATGGATTGTGATTTTTGTACCAAATTCCATTCGAATCAGTCTATTCGTTCGTCAGTTATCGTCTCCACAGACTCACTGACACACACACACACACACACACATACTTTCACACACACAGACAGACATCACTTCAAAGATGTTTGATTCGTGATTAGGGATGCTTGAAACGTGGTCTCCCGTCGAAAACTCGAATTCGAATTTTCGACCCCGTCACAATACTTTCCTTATACATTATGTATATAAGGAAAGTAGAAAGACTCACTATAAGAAATATATACTACAGTTAGACAATACATTAAAATGCTTAAAGACTATTAATAAACACGTACTTTTCCGGAACTAATTACACTGAGTATGGTGTCTTCACACAGTTTACTTATATTACTAATTTTTGAAATATTTGTATTTGCCTTCAGCTATGGTTATGTTAAAAACACTACTTGCTACTTTCCATAAAAATCTTATATCCTTGTTTTATTGCTTCTGCAAAATAAATCATTATATTATTATCCCTATCTATTGAATTTGAATTTAATTACTTTCCTTATATACATAATGTATAAGGAAAGTATTGTAACGGGGTCGAAAATTCGAATTCGTGTTTTCGACGAGAGAGCACGTTTCAAGCATCTATGATCACGAATCGAACATTTTTAAACTGATGTCTGTGTGTGTGTGTGAAAGTATGTGTGTGTCAGAGAGTCTGTGGAGACGATATCTCACGAACGAATGGAGCGATTCAAATGAAGTTTGGTTTCGACGAGACAGCGCGTTTCAAGCATTCCTAATCACGAATTAAACATTTTTGAGGTGATGTTTGTGTGTGTGTCAGTGAGATTGTGGAGACGATATCTCACGAACGAATGGAACGATTCGAATGAAATTTGGTACAAAAATCACAATCCGTGAATACTAGAAGCATATTGCTTTTAAACATAATCCAATGTTCAGAACCCCTCTAAATTTTCGAGTGAAATTTTGAAAAAGTCATCAAAAAACCAAAACCTTTAATAAAGTTGCACAAATAGATATTTCTTATGTTATTTTTCCTTAGAAAACGATTGACAGAAATTTTAGAACGCTAGCATGAACCGTTCTCGAGATATTGCACATTTTTCAAATAAATGTATCAAAAAATCCCATAAATTAAATAAAAATATATAAACTGTTAAGAAACATGTTCACTTTTCATATGTAATATCATGCGATACATTTTGTGACATAATTCTCGTGGATCTAACTCGTTCCATTACCGATAAAAGATACTTTGAGTAATACTCTTGTATTTGAACGTCAATAGTCATTTATCCACTGTAAGAATAATTTATTTCTCCGTCCATAACGCCTGGCGAGATTTTGGCGACGAATTTGGCGGAATGTTGCCAAATTAACGAAAATCTCGCCAGAGAGATAAAAATGACGCTAAACCAATGACGACTAATTGAAGAAAATTCAATTTCTTGGAAAAAGTATAAGTGTCTACTATAAGAATAACATTTTTTTAAACTGTAAAAGTAGTAAATTCATTGCATTATATAAGGAAAGTCATGTGCTGCTCATATCAGATTTTTTTTTACTTCTTATTAAGTTATTTGAGATGATGTTTCTGATCACATTTTTGTGCAGGCTATATATGTGATTATATGATAGATTTGTGCAGACTATAATGATATAGTGCGGATTATATGTATACTTTTTGAGAAGAAAAATCTTCATTCTTTCCTATGGAGTTAAAATTGAAAGTGTGCGATAATATTTTGGATCACTAAGGTACCTATTTAGGTGAAAATCCCTTAAAATAGAATTTTAACATCAAATAACTAAAAAAAAAACTGATTTAAATTTCAAAAAAATCTCAACTAGGCATTTCCTCTCGGTAGTCGAGGTAACCCTGTACCAAACGCATTGCTGGTCAACTCTTAGATTTTCCGTTACAGACGATATAAACTTTTAGACAAACAAGCAAGATAGACATATTCTCTTATTATTATACAGGGTGATTAAAAAATGATGGGCCAAACTTTAAGAGGTGGGAAGTACACATCAAACCAAGCATTTTTCGTCATAGTGTACCGGGTCGGAAATGAAACTCAAAGGCGCCAGTGGATGCTTAATTGTGAAGCCGGGGAGGTGAGGCGAAAACACAAGAATGACTTAGAAGTTATAAAATAACATTTAATAAACAATAATTACAGTAATACTTCAATAGAGTGACCGCCAACCTGAATGCACGTTTCACAGAGGCGATGGGGGGATTGGCGAACTCTCTCGAATAGATCAGGCATGTCGCGGACTTCGGCAGCAGCGGCCGAAATTTAGCGACAAGTTCCTCTTCAAATTCAAGAGGAGAGTCATAGACTAGACTCTTGAGATAACCCCCCCAAAAAAAAAAGATTCATGCATGAAATGCATATCGGCTTTTTGCCTATTTGTAAATTCCTCCATCGTCTCTAAAGTTGAAGCTGCGAATAACTGCTGCAAAGTCGTACATTCGGTATTACGAAAATTTACATAACGGTTCTTCTTCTTTCCCAAATCGTCTAAATTGAACTAAAATTATTCCCACGCTCCGTTTTCTCCGTGCATAACCAAGCCATTTATACAATGTGGGTGTAATACGATCTGAATAAACTCCTTTGATAGCCCTAAATATATTCCTTTGATGCACCTTAAATACACTCCTTTGATAGCCCTAAATAAGCGCTGGATAAATCGGTGACAGAGCGAGAGAATAAAAATACTTGAAGTCGCAATAAAAATTTTCCTTTATCCCCGAAGTAAAATTAAAATAAATATTGCTATCTCATTAAAATTTAAATAAATATTGCTAATTTTCATCCAATATAATTCAAATCTTAGCACGATACTCATAATGATAATATAATGACAAATTAAAAGCAATTTAGACGAGATCTTTAAAAATTCACAATGTTCTCTAGCATTGTGAACAAAACTAAATTAAATGCATTTCGTTTGGAAGTAGTTGCCGAGACGAAATTAATCAAAACGCCCGTTCTCAAATGTCATTTACAGCGACAAAAAAATGAATAAGTTTGATTGGAAAAAATGGTGGAAAATGGTATTTCTCAACTTCTTTATTTCATAACTTTTAAACTAATTCAAATTTTAAAAATAATTCGCCGAGATGCATATTACGGGACTTAAAAAATCTCTATAGCAAATTTCATCGTGATCGGACGCTTCGATTTTCCTTTGCAGACGACGATGATCAGTCTTTCATGACATTTTTGGCCGGGGGTGGGACGAATGAAACTTGAGGGTGGCAAGTTTTCTATTTGTCCTATATGCCCTAAGAGCTGTCACATAAATAGAAACAAAGTGAATATAAAATGTCTCTAGGGAGGGGCGATATATCGTCTCCAGGGGGGGGGGGCATCACCCCCACGATGTATGTATAAAATAAACACTGCGATAATGACAGAAACACAGAAACACAAACATCTTTTGTTATGTAAGAAAAAATAAATGATATTTCATTTGAGACACCAAGTCCAAATCCCTAAAATAATAACTTATTTACATCCATTCAAAACACTGGCATTCAAATCTTCACTTATTACCTACAGAACCGCCAGGAAATAGCCAACATGTTTTCATCTTGCAAATGGAAGGAATCCAAAAGCGATGTATAAAATACATTCAACTTCTATTTCTTCAACAAAAATTCCATTCATCGAATCTTATCAAGGTTCCGGGTGGAAAGCTATTTCCTCGAGACATCGAGGTTCATTTTCCTTTTCTTCCCTATGACAGGGAAAATTTACGAAAGTCATTAATGACTAGCAGCTAAATGGATATATTTTGTCCCGAATAGAATTTCGGATCTTATCGGTTGGCACACTCTATGAAAGAAAAACAGCTTGAGAACAGAAATTTCGTATAGAGGTTATAAAGGACTGACTGCTCTTTGCTTGAGTTGTTATATTTAATACATTTTAACATCAAAGAACGAAGTTCCTGGTAACTGTTGACGATTCATACTGCCGCACAGTGGGCCAGATGTCAATTCTCTGGAAAAAAAATTGTATTGTTTAGGGGGGTTATGATATCTGAAATTTTCAGGGCGTGGTTAACATGGTATTCGTCGTTATTTAGCCAATATTTGACTCAGCTGTCATTTTCGGTAAAACCTGTAGTGAAAACACCTCAAAAAGGTTCGCTATAGGTTCCAAAGCGATTTATTCAATTAAAACACATATTTTTGAAAACATCTTTCAATTCGGATACATTTTCGATTCCCTAGAAATGTCAGAGTCATCATTTGAAAAATTATCATTCAGCAAGTTATCATTAAATAAATTATCATTAAACAAGTTCCTTACAATGTGCGTCATACTTATATTGTCGACATGGAATCTTAGAAATAAAGTAGTTTAGTGAGACATTGAAGATACTATGTTACCACTTACCAGGGAGCCATTTCTCAGCATAGGCAATGTAGGCAATTGCTAGGACCCATGAAGCTATGGAGGCCCATCTTCGTGCAGTTTTGCTCTGTAAAAGTTTTATGGGGGCCCTAGAATTTATTTTTGTCAAGAGGTCCCGACACGTGTTAAATGGCCCTGTATTTGACACAAGAATGTGATACAAGAGCACTAAATTTTGACAAGATGTGTCGATGGAGGCAGGATTTTCAGGAGTTCATCAAACATTGAGCTGGATATATTTAAACAAGAAAGATCAATCATGCTTAAAGCATTGATTATGAAACACTTTCCAACTTCAATGCAATTTTATTTAAAAAAGTCGAAAATGCAATACATTCCTCGGTAATATTTTAAAACTTATCACAATACTACATTGATTTATTATATTTGAAAACTTAAACCTTCATTGAAAAAAATGAACTTCATTCAAATGACGGCATTGAAATATAAATTGCCTGGTTTAAATATCTCTAAAATGCAATACATTCCACGGTAATATTTTTAAAACTATCATAATACTACGATCATTTATTATATTTGAAAACTTCATCGAAAACAACTGAAATAAATTCAAATGACGTCATAGAAAAAATAACGCGCCTGGATCTCTCTATAAAAGCAGGATTTCATTCATACCTTTCTCCATTTCATTCATCACAATACTATAATAATTTAGTTTATTTAAAAATTAAGACCATGGAGCTACAATTCATAAACTTTATGCTTAAAACTTCATCGAAAAAAATCGTCCTTCTGTTTATAAAATCAATTAATATTTCATTCATATCAGCCATGCAGACTCGATGGACTGAATTATTTTGTGTTAAAGAAATACAGTAATTCTAATACAACTCATTCTACATATTTTGCTGTTTACATTTTACATAGGTGAAAAATAGGCTTAGTTGTAGAAATAATCAAATTTGAATGAGAATTTAAACTCAAATATATTGTCATTGTGTTGTTTTAGTATGTAGATGCACAGAATTTAAGCAAAAATAAAGTAGTTTTAGGACGGGTACAACACTCAATATGAATTAAAAAGAACTTTAAAAAATCACGATTTTGAAACAAGATGGATGCCATATATCATTTTGAAGTGGGTCATGTGATCGTTTCATATCATGGTCACGTGATCGTTTCATATAAGATGTGTAATTATTATTTTAATTTTTATTTAAAAAACTACTGAATATATTTCGCTGATTTTTTTTATATATATTTTATGGAACAATTTGACTATTACCTAAAATTTTCGAAACAATTTGCGAATTTTAAATCCGCTTAAAAAATGTTTGAAAAATTAGGTCCCATAGGGCTCAATGTATTTCATTTTTTCAACCCGGGTTCAATCCAAAACTAATTGGGTGATATTCTTCATTTATATTCCCATAGGTCCTACAGACCGTCTGAACAACATACAAAAATTTCATTTTGATTAAGTCATTTTTACGGCAGTTATCGTGCTAACGGACAGACAGACAGACAGACAGAATGAACAAAGTCATAAACACTTTTCAACTTTGTTGTAAAGTGTTAATAAAAAAGAAGATCACACCGGTACTTGTTGTTATAGTGAGTTCAAGTTGCAAATAATTTCCTCACAACAAACCTAGACTTGCGGCCTTATAGTTTAAGTTCGATGTTTTGTGAATAGATGCCAGTTGTGTGAACAACTAATTCTTAATTTGTTACCGCTGATAACGAAAATTGGGTCACATTAGAAATTTATTTGTTGCCATTGCAATAACATTTGTGATGAGCACTAAGAGGGGCGAAATCGATCATCGATGCTGGTTGCTGCATTGGGAGATTGGATCACTGCTTTGGAAAAACCGCTTACATTAATTTTTCTTGTACATACGGGTTCTTTACTATCTAATCGGATCTTTAATACCTGGCATCGAATTTGAAAACAATTTTCCATAAATATTTTTAACTTTTCATTTTCATACGAATCTAATCTAATCCTGTACATGAATAGTACATCCAACAAACCCTATACACATATCAGGACAAGTCTAAAATCAATCAGCAAGATAATGATAACAGTTAGATTGTCATCTGAATGTTCTGTACAAAACCATAAGATATGATAACAAGTATGGTAGTTTTTGGAGCCATTGAGTTGCGAGAACAATTCACCTTCTGGTGCTACATACAGTATATTACAATTATGAAGTCTTCTGTAAAGGAAATGTAATTAGTGGGGAGATCAATAAATGCGCTTAATTAACTGTAATTGATATACTATTTGCAACACTATTATATTAACAATTTAGTAATTTATCTTACGAAGAGATATGTGTTGCCAACAGTAATTAAATTTGTCACTTATTTTAATACTCATTCCTCAATATAATACTAATAATTTTAGGTTCTTTAACGTTGTACTGATAATTTTAGAATCTTTAAATCTTTTATTTTCACATTCAGTAGTGAAATATTGTAAGTCCATATATATAGCTTGCTGGCACTGGACTTTCGGTACCACTTTGCGGATATTCCTCAGCTCTACTTTTAACATTGGGTCAACATTGCGTCCTTATTTTTGGGATAGTTCATGTCAACACTTCATTGGATCTTCTGCTTCTGTTAAAACGGGTATTTTTTTTTATTCCACCCACAATGCTTTAGGGAAAGAACTGTGGCCATCCCTGAAGTCCTAATTGGGTCAGAGAGAATCTCGCGCTATGTCTTGGTAGCAGCCTGTGACTATATCCATTTTGGTGGCTGCTCACGTGGCTGTTCTCTAGATGTAAATTGTTATCGCTGTAGCCATAAATATAGGCATCTAAAATATATATTTCTGGTGACAACTATAAGTCATCTTTGTAAACTTGCTAGGCGCATCTTTGTTGACCCAATGGCAACTATCATAAGCCTCACACATTACATTTGTATATTTTATGGCATCACAATATCTTAGCACAATCACACATAATAAATTTTAAGCTTGTATAGTGTTTGTGTTTCTCATACTGCACTGTCTGTAATGTGAACATTTCATAAGAAGAACATCCGAGAATAGCCAACTAGTATTTCTCTTTCTAATAGAAATTACTACGTGGAACACATATATACACCAACCACTTTTCTGTAACAAATTCCAATTCAAACTGTTCAGTATTCCAAAAAAAATCTACTTCCTCAAAGTTATTTGGTTTATTTACCACCCGTAAAAGGGAAAGTTCCCAGACATACAAGCCAGTAACTAAATTGTAATATTTTACCAACAAATAAGAATCGGATCTTATCCGTTGCACAGAATTTGTTATTTATAGTGATTTGTTCTTTCAAAAGCGAAACAAATCTGCATATAAATCAATGACAGCGCTTTTCAACTCTGCATCAAATCATTTACAATACGAAAATTCTGATACACGTATGAAATAAGCCATGCAGAATGAAATACTATAAATTATATTCTGCTTGTCTTATTCAAATCCCCGGCAATATATTCTTGTACTTTTCAGATACAGTTATCTTAGACAACTCTGTAGCATGAATATTCCATAAAAGGAACCCCCAGACAATTGCTAACAGGTCCTCGTCCTATAAATAGAAACTTTTATATGGAATGCATATAGTATACATCTACACAACCAACTATTTCTGCAGCAAAAATTATATTCATTGAAACTTATCAAGTTCTGAGTGAAAGGTTATTTCCTCAAAGACATTTCGGATCATTCCCTTTCATTCCCTTAAAAGGGAAAATTCAGGGAAATCAACTACCAGTAGCTGAATGTACCATTTTGCCAAGAATATGGAATTGCATAGTTTCGGGTGTGCAGAAATGGTTATTCAAAGTCGAATAGCATTCGATGTTTCAAAAAAATATAATTCGATAAATGCATGGCGTATTAATATGCAGTTCTTTTCAGCTTCGGAATTGCTAAAATTGTGCTGAAAGATTTAATCTGGAACAAGATTACAGGAATATGATTTCTGTATAATTCGTGTTTAGCTGAATTGTGTTTTGAATTATATCGTAGATTATTAATTATTCAAAATAATTGGAACTTAACTAACCAACATCATTAAACAAGGTTATTAAGATAGTTGACCTCGTTCTTCGAATATTGGGAACTAATTTTTAATTCATACTTCCAATTTAAAAAATTTTTAAAGTTAAATGCGAAATTCTCTCATATAATTTTTTTTTCGGTGGGTGGTATATTAATAGAAATATACGGAGTCTAAAATTTTATATGATTCCTTAAGCAAAAACGTTCAATTAGAAAGTATTACGTTATGTAACTATCCAAAAGAAAACTAGCCAAACGTTACGTTTGGTAACTAGCCAAAATTAACTAGCCAAAAGAAAAACATCGGAGGCGGCTCCAGTCAAAATAATTTTGGGTGATTGAAATTTGGTAAAATAAAATTCTAATAAAGTTCAATAAGTTTATTCGATTTTTTTAGACTTATTTATTTTATTTACAGGGTTTCAGAGCGCTACAAATGACTTGCTAACTGTTCATAACTGGTTAGCACATTTAGTTTTCGTCTCGATTTCATCTGGATACTTTGACCATGGATTTCAAGTAAAAGTATCACATTATTTTACTAACCTTCTTGACGATATATAAATTAAACTTACTGTGGCAACCGAATAGAAAAGGAACTTAAAGTTATGATTAACATTATTTATCATTACGTTTTGCGTTGTGTTTGCAATAACCCTCCAATTATTCATCATTAACATATCTATCGTTATCTCTTAACATGGTCTCAAATTCATATAGTGGATTTATTAACTAAATCGTACATTGCTTTATTGTGCCGCTATAAACCCTCCAATTATTTAACCTCTGCGTGAGTCCTGTAAAGGAATTATTAATTAATATTTTACCTAAAGGATTGCACCAATTTAACTTTAACAAAAACATTTATTAAAAACATAAAATACTTATTAAATTCAATTACGATAATTACATGCTTATTAATCATTTATGAAGATAGCATGTGAGAGAAGATAGCATGTGAGACCCTTAACCATATACCTAACGTATTTAATAACCTGTGGATATTTGAGGAACACATACCTTCAATTTGGGCCTTTGCAATAGACCATAATGCTTGCAAATACTTGGTTGCACTGAACACATCCTAGATCTCCCTTATTTGGGAACCTCTACGCAATACTCTACTCCTTTAGTATTGTCGTTCTATCACAATGGCAGGCAATTCTCCGCATAAGTCATAACGTCACAGTCGTTGCACACATCTACTCAAGTCATGATTTCAGCTATCTGTTTAAAGTGTATTCTCTTAAGTCATGTTGTACAAGTTATATAGTTCGTCGTTCTCGGGTCACAGGTTGTGGTTCCCTCTTTTTCTCTCGGGGGTGTCATTTCCCCTAACCTTCATTTGCCGCATTCAGTGTGACGCCACAAGCTCCTTTTCCATTGGTTACTTATTTAACCAATGGAACCATTCCACATGCTCGTAAGGGCCAACTCTGCCCCTCTGTCATGGCACCCTAAATTTATGGTTTTCTGACCTTTAGGTTCACGGGTTGTAAAACTCAGTGCCATCCAGACTGCAAGTATTGTTCGATGTTTCGTACACAATAAATATTCTCATAAAACTGTCTCATCAAAGTGTGAGATCAATTTCTGGTCTCACACACAATATATCTGATGATATTTTAGATTCAAATAAATCTATAAACTTGCCTGGTGGCATATAAATAAATACTTGAATACGTATATTTTCATCTATCCTGTTTAAACCACATCAATCATCAAATATCTTTAGAATCCCCAAGTTCATTTAACTTCCTATTTTTTTTTCTTTTAATAAAACAAAATATCTCTTACTTGTGCACAAATCTTCTTTCCCACTCATTCTTGCTTGTTATTCATAGCAACTTAAGTTTCACTTTTATTTTCACTTATAGTTTTCACTTTCACTTTTAGTTTTTGGGATGTAAGCAATGCAAACTTAAAAATTGAAATATTTCCAATCTACTTCAACAAGACAAGACGATTACTCGAAAATTATAAGAACATTTTTAAAACAAATTATTGATCTAGAAACTGAATTTGCTAATACTTATTTTTGTCGCTTGCTATTGATATCTATCTGTTACTGTTTCGAATATATTTCGAGTAAAAGTAAGCAAAAATTTAAAAAAAACTCGCTCGGACAGATACATTTTAAAGATTTTCAAAAGAAAAGTGCAAAATATTAAATTATTGAAATTATTTTGAGTATTCATAATCTCTACTATATTCCCATCAACGCAAGTAAAAATGGTTTACATTTTCATCTATTAGGTTCGGAGATGTAAACTTGTGAAGTGTTTACTTGTTGCCTAACGCTCCGATTTTTGCCGTAAATACCCCGAGCTCAGATGGTATTGACACTAAAAAAAATCCGGCGCAATTATCTGCAATAATCATGAAGATATTTCCATTCGAAATAATGTAAAAAAATCTGAAGTGGGCAGCACATGACTTACCTTATATAATGAAATGAATTTACTACTTTTAGAGTAAAAAAAAATAGATTATTTTTATAGTTGATATTTATAATCTTTACAAGATATTGAATTTTCGTCAATGAGTCGTCATTTTCATTGATTTAGCGTCATTTTTATTAATTTGGCGAGTTTTTCGTTAATTTAGCAACATTTAAAAAAGTCGCCAAGTTGGCGACATTCCACCAAATTCGTCGCCAAAATCTCCCCAAGCGTTAAGGACGGAGAAATAAATTATTCTTATAGCATATAAATGATTATTGACGTTCAAATGCAAAAGTATTACTCAAAATATCTTTTTTCATGAATGAAACGAGCTAGATCCACGAGAATGATGTCACCCAATTTATCGCATGGTATTACATATGAAAAGTGAACATGTGTCTCAGTAGGAAATATTTTTTTTTTTTTATTTTATATGACTTTTTGATAATTTTTTTGAAAAATGTGCAATATTTCGAGAACGGTTATGTTAGCGTTCTAAAATTTATGTCAATCGTTTTCTAATGAAAAATTACATAAGAAGTGTCTAATTGCGTAACTTTATTAGAGGTTTTGAATTTTTGACGAATTTTTCAAAATTTCACTCGAAAATTTAGGGGAGTTCTGTACATTCGATTGCGTATAAAAACAATAGGCTTCCAGTGTTTACGGATTGTAATTTTGTTCCAAATTTCCTTCGAATCGGTCCATTCGTGTGTAAGTTATCGTCTCCACAGACTCACTGACACACACACACACATATTTTCTCACACACGCGCACACATTTGTTGAGGAAAATTTCCTATTTTTATATCCAATAACTCGCTGAATATTGCGGATAATTGTACCACTTTTTGTTACTTTCTTTATATGCATATAATGTATAAGGAAAGTATTGTGGCGGGGTCGAATATTCGAATTCGAGTTTTCGACGGGAGAGCATGTTTCAGGCATCCCTGATCACGAATGGAACATTTTTGAGGTGATATCTGTGTGTGTGTGTGTGTGTGTGGAGATGATATCTCATGAACGAATGGAGCAATTCAAATGAAATTCGGCATAAAAATTACAATCCGTAAATACTGGAAGGCTATTGCTTTTACACGCAATCGAATATTCGGAACTGTCCTAAATTTTCGAGTGAAATTTTGAAAAATTCATCAAAAACTCAAAACCTTTAATAAAGTTACACAAATAGACATTTCTTATGTAATTTTTCCTTGCAAAACGATTGGCATAAACTTTAGAACGCTAGCATGAACCGTTCTCGAGATATTGCAGATGTTTCAAATAAATTTATAAAAAATCCCATAAATTAAAAAAAAAATAATAACTGTTGAGAAACATGTTCACTTTTCATATGTAATACCATGCAATACATTGGGTGACATCATTGTCGTGGATCTAGTTCGTTCCATACTTGAAAATAGATACTTTGAGTAATACTTTTGTATTTGAACGCCAATAGTCATTTATCTGCTGTAAGAATAACTTATTTCTCCGTCCATAACGCTTGCTGAGATTTTGGCGACGAATTTGGCGGAAAGTCGCCAACTTGCGACTTTTTAAATGTCACCAAATTAACGAAAATCTCGCCAAATGGATAAAAATGACTCTAAATCAATAAATATGACGACTAATTGACGAAATGTCAATATCTTGGAAAGAATATAATTATCCACTATAAGAATAACCTATTTTCTTCTACAGTAAAAGTAGTAAACCTATTGCATTATATAAGGAAAGTCATGTGCTGTCCACATCAGATTTTTTTCTTTAGGCTAGTTACTGGACAGCGCAACTTTATTTAATTGAACCTCTTTTAATCAAGGAACCGTATAAAATTTACCCCCCACAGAAATTTTAAGCCTCCTGCATATTTGTTTTTTCTCATTTCTACTTTCCTTATATACATAATGTATAAGGAAAGTATTGTGACGGGGTCGAAAATTCGAAATCGAGTTTTCGACGGGAGAGCACGTTTCAAGCATCCCTGATCACGAATCAAACATTTTTGAAGTGATGTCTGTGTGTGTGTGTATGTGTGTGTGTCTGTGTGTGTGTCAAAGTATGTGTGTGTGTCAGTGAGTCTGTGGAGACGATAACTGACGAACGAATGGACCGATTCGAACCAAATTTGGTACAAAAATCACAATCCGTAAACACTGGAAGCCTATTGTTTTTATACGTGATCGAATGTTCACAACCCCCCTAAATTATCGAATGAAATTTTGAAAAAATCGTTAAAAAATCAAAACCGCTAATAAAGTTACGCAAATAGACATTTCTTATGTAATTTTTTATTAGAAAACGATTGGCATAAATTTTAGAACGCTAACATGAACCGTTCTCGAGATATTGTACATTTTTCAAAAAAATTATGAAAAAGTCCCATAAAAAAAAAAAAATTCCTATTGAGAAACATGTTCACTTTTCATATGTAATACCATGCGATAAATTGAGTGACATCATTCTCGTGGATCTAGCTCGTTCCATTCATGAAAAAATATACTTTGAATAATACTTTTGTATTAGAACGCCAATAGTCATTTATCTGCTGTAAGAATAACTTTTTTCTTAGTCCATAACTCTTGGCGAGATTCTGGCGACGAATTTGGCGGAATGTCGCCAACTTGGCGACTTTTTTGAAATGTTGCCAAATTAATGAAAATCTCGCCAAATGGATAAAAATGATGCTATATCAATGAAAATGACGACTAATTGTCGAAAATTCAATATCTTGGAAAGAATATTTGTATCTACTATAAGAAAATCCTATTACTTTCCTTATATACATAATGTATAAGGAAAGTATTGTGACGGGGTCGAAAATTCGAAATCGAGTTTTCGACGTGTGAGCACGTTTCAAGCATCCCTGATCACGAATCAAACATTTTTGAAGTGATGTCTGTGTGTGTGTGTGTGTGTGAAAGTATGTGTGTGTCTGTGTGTGTGAGAGTCTGTGAAGACGATAACTGACAAACGAATGGACCGATTCGATCCAAATTTGGTACAAAAATCACAATCCGTAAACACTGGAAGCCTATTGTTTTTATACACAATCGAATGTTAAGAACCCCCCTAAATTTTCAAATGAAATTTGGAAAAAATAGTCAAAAAATCAAAACCACTAATAAAGTTACGCATATAGACATTTCTTATGTAATTTTTCATTAGAAAACGATTGACATAAATTTTAGAACGCTAACATGAACCGTTCTCGAGATATTGGCCATTTTTCAAAAAAATTATCAGAAAGTCTTATAAAATAAAAAAAAATATTTCCTCTTGAGAGACATGTTCACTTTTCAGTAATACCATGCGATATATTGGATGACATCATTCTCGTGGATCTAGCTCGTTCCATTCATGAAAAAAGATACTTTGAGTAATACTTTTGTATTTGAACGCCAATATTCATTTATCTGCTGTAAGAATAACTTATTTCTTTGTCCATTATCCTTGGCGAGATTTTGGCGACGAATTTTGGCGGAATGTCGCCAATTTGGCGACTTTTTGAAATGTTGACAAATTAACGAAAATCTCGCCAAGTGGATAAAAATGACGCTAAATCAATGAAATGACGACTAATTGTCGAAAATTCAATATCTTGGAAAGAATATTAGTAACTACTATAAGAAAATCCTATTTATTTTATTGTAAAAGTGGTAAATTCATTACGTTATATAAGGAAAGTCATGTGTTGCTCTCATCAGATTTTTTGTGAATCTTTCATGTTTTCTTCAGCCCTAAACAGAAAATATTCGCGGTCCGGGACCCTCCACTCTCGTGGTGTCCCCCCCCCCCTCTATTCTTATTAGCGGCTTTGTCTGCCATTTCCATAAAAAGACCGGCTACCGGGAAAAAAATTATATGAAATATTTTCGCATTTTTTTTAACAAACTTTCAATTTGTAAGTATGTATGATTCTAATCTCAATTGCTGAAGCTCAAAAAGCGAAGCCAACTATGTTAAACACCCTTTATAAGATATTATATATCTGGTGCTATAAATAAAAAAAATATATAATTGTGAAGGATGTCAAAAATTTTTGATTTATGCAAGGACTTATTGATAGAAATAAAACTAAGTAAAGGCAAAATTTATATGAGTTAATACGAATTTATATGGATTTGTACATATCACAAATTTATATATCGTACCCATTGAATCGAAATAAAAATAATAAAGAAATGTAAAAATAATAAAGAAATAAAAATAAAGGTAATATAAATTTTTATAAATGATATTCAAAATTTTAAAGAATAATTCCTTTTTTGGAAATGTTTAATAAAAGCGTATAAACTTGAATAGCATATGTTAAAGCTACATTTTACAGAAAAGACGCAAAATACCTCCTGCAGACGGCATGTTAATCTTCAGTCTTGGGGAAATATATTTTAATCCATGATTAAATCCCAAGGTTTATAGATACACCTTGGATTTGATCTTGGATAGATGCACCTTGATTTTTTTTAACAAACTTTTGATCTGGAAGTATGTATCTAGTACCAATTGCTGTATCTAATACTAATATATCTAATACTAATTTAAACCTTGGATCAAACCAAAGAAACGGCGATTAAATGCCAAATCTGGTAATATCCCTCTTTGCCGTGAAAAGTCAGATGCTCAAGCGCAAAAAGTCATCCCACAGCAAGCCAAAGTTGTGTGGTAACTCTATCATAATTATTTACCGCTCAACACCGTCAGGTGAGTATTCCATTGCAGAAAAATTGGAGGGTATGCGGTTGCACCCTTAAAAGGGCAATGCATATAAAGTTATTATTTACTAAAGTATTAAATGAAAATAATTAATTTCTACCATCTCAGAGATATAGCTGAACAACTAACTCTTGAAACATTAGTTATCTTAAATCAGTGATTCTCAACCTTTGTGAGACCGCGACTCAACAAATTTACTTGTAAATACCTTTCACATTTCTTTTTGAGTTCATACATTAATTAAGTAATAATTTGTCGTGGCATAAACATTAAGCGTTGATTTATGTATACGGGGTGGCATGCTGACAAATATATAAATTATATTTAAATAAGTTATCACTCACTGGACTGATGAAATCGTGAAGCATGTTACAATTTCCTAAGACCGACACCATCCAATTAATGTGTGCTGATATTCATTTACATATTCCATTCTTATCACCAAACATTTGTAATATTATTCAGTATAAAATGGATTATTATATTATTAAATTGATTTTACTGGTAGGTTTGATAAAAAGACGATATTGAGAGAGAAAAATATTTAACCATTATAATTCATCATAAAAGTCAGCTAAGCAGTTTCCCATTCATGTTAAAATTTAAAAGCGACTTGGTCACTGATATTTGCTGCACAGATGTTATTTAGACGTTCTGGTTCTGGACATTCCGGCACACTCACGAATATTATTATCTTTAGATTATTTCTACTATGAAATATTTATTCATGAAAAAAATGCTTTTAAAAGTAAAACTACAAATATCAGAAGAATCTTCTGCGGTCGGGTATAATGGCAGATAATCCATACTTTTGTTGCCAGCTATTAAAAAAATTTCTTCAGCAAGAACAAGAAATATATTTGCTACAAGTTTATCTGTGCATTTGACTTTGTAAAAGCGTTTGTTGTTGCTAAAAAAATGCCATGTTTAATCAGAGCATTATTCAAAGATCAGAATCAGAATCTTATACCAATTATGTTTAACGGGCAGCGTGTGCCAAATGAACTATAAATAATCAAGTAGATCTCTCTTTGATTAAAAACATGCCAGTTGGATGGTGTTGATTGGATAATTAAAACGCAAAATATTGAAGGTGCCCTGTTTTTATATATGTATGATATACTAAGAATATTGAGAACTTCTCCTTAACATCAAACTGCCATAATAACTGCCCTAACCCTAAGTATTATTTTGAGTACATTTTTATCCCAGATATCTTAAACATTTCTTTATATCACCACTTATTTTTATTTATTTGTATATTTATTAATTTATTTTACTCTCTTTAAGTTAATTTGAAATATTAGTCTTAAATTTCTTACCTGATTTTCTGCATAATTCACAGTATACAGGGTGTCCAATGGCTATTTTCTTAACCGTTAGTCACAGAGATATACTTGCAATTGCAAAAATGTTTTAAATTTTAAAATCTATTATCTTAGAAGCAGTTTAAATCAATAAATGCATTTCTGAAAAAAATACGAAATATAAATTTTTATACAGTCCCCCGGTCCTACCAATTATATTTAGGAAAATCATCCTCATACAATTTTATGCAAAATAAAAAAAAATCATCCTTTTTATGACCAATAGGGACCGACTTATAGCTGTTTAAAGTTGGAGCACTTTTTGTGCTGAGAAATGGTCAATACGGTCTCTGATTGGTTGGTTGCCTGGAGAAATGGTCAATACGGTCCCTGATTGGTTGGGTGCCTGAAACGGGACATTTCTATGCATGGAAAAGCGACTTAAATCATAAAGTTTTATCTTTCATGACTCGGTGAATTTTGGTCGTAAAAGGAAAATTTTTTTTATTTTGCATGAAACTGTATGAGGAAGATTTTCCTAAATATAATTGGTAGGACCGGGGGACCGTATAAAATTTTATATTTCGTATTTCTTTCAGAAATGCATTTATTGATTTAAACTGTTTCTAAAGAAGTAGATTTTAAAATTTAAAACAATTTTGCAATTTGAAGTATGTCTCTGTAACTAACGGTTAAGGAAATAGCCATTGGGCACCGAATACACTGGACACCCTGTATATCAATATATGATAAATCCTAAACACATTTATGGATGTTTTCTCGGAAGTCAATTGCAAATATTCAACAATTGTAAAGTTAATCATCCAGTAAAAAACACTGATATCAATATTTCTCCTATCATAAGCAGATCTTACAGTTTTTTGTACAATTCATTGTAGATTTGCATTAGATTCGTACATCTCATACATATCTGTAGAGGAAAACATTAGAGAATAGCGAACAGGTCTTGCAAACGGAAACAGCAATATAGTATATATTTATACATTCGCAACTATATCTACAGCAAAAGTTGCATTCATCGGAACTTTATTGAGATTCCGGGTGAAAAGATATTTCTTCAAACATCTGTGGTCATTACATTTTCCCTTTCATCCCATGACAGGGGAAATTTACGAAAGTCATTAACGAACTGTAACTAAATGGTGCTATTTTGTCAAGAATGGGGAATTGGATCTTATATCGGTTGGCACCGAAATGGTTATTGGTTATTGAAGGTGAAATAACATCTGCTCTTTCAGAGCAATGAAAACGATAAATGTATGGGGAACTAAAGTTCAGTTAGTAATGACTCAGAAGAATTAGATTTGCGAAAATTGTACAGAAAGATTCAATTTGTAACATAAATTCAATGAATAAACTCTATCTGGAATGTTTCTTTAGAGCACCAATAATCCGAAAATAGTTGGAACTCGGTTATTTAAAATAGAAATTTTAGTCAACTCCTTAATAAAATGTATCTGTCCGTTGAACAGAGAAACTCGTTATATTCCAAGAATATTAACTTGATAATTCCCATAAAGAGACAGAGATTGTTAAAGAAATCAAAGTTAGCTTTCAGAAGTATATAATTATTGCCATTTTGGCGACATTTTCTCCAAAACTCCAATAGTTTCAGACGAAGGATCCCGATGATAAATTCTTCTAGATGAAGATATTTGGGAATTATTATTTTAATTTTTATTTAAAAAACTACCGAATATATTTTTCTGAAATTTTTTTCATATTTTTATAGGATAATTTGAATATTTTTTAAAACTTTCGAAGCAATTTGTGAATTTTAAATTCGCTTAAAAAATGTTTGAAAAATTAGGTCCCATAGGATTCAATGTATTTCATTTTTTCAACCCGGGTTCAATCCAAAACTAATTGGGTGATATCATTCATTTATATTCCCATATGTCCCACAGACCGTCTGAACAACATACTAAAATTTCATTTTGATAAAGTCATTTTTACAGTAGTTATCGTGCTAACGGACAGACAGAATGAATAAAGTCTTAAACCCTCCTTAAAAATTCTGAAAACAAGGATTTTAGAATTTTTCTGGTAGAAATATATAATCGGAATTGAATTAATAAGGACGCAAAACAGTCTTATAGCTTCGCCCATTGTTAACAAAATCCTAAAACCTTTCTTGCTTTTATCCAGCGCCCTGTTATAGGACAGAAGTGACTTGATGGCAATCCTGGACACTTATAATTTTGTGAACGATGGGTGGGGCTAAAATAATGCTTCTAAATAGTTACTGGATTTGAATTCAGTACTTCTACCAGAAAAACTCTGAAATCCTTGCTTTAAGCAGTTTTGTCATCACAGATTATCTTATCGCCTGCATCGTGCTAACACGCACCAATGACCGCAAAGTCATCCATGGTTTCTATGAATGATCGGTTCAGCACTTTCTTGCTTTTATAAGTCTTGTTATCGGAATTACGAATCCTTCTTATGGCTAGATTAATCCTTTTTCTTTAATGTTCAGTATCGATAAATAACTACATCAAGCCATAAAATGGCCAAGTTTGTAACTATTCATAATGGCTCTCCATAAAATCTAGCCATTTTTTTGCTATAATTCTATCCGTAAAGTTCATACATAGCACTGCCTGTTATGGGGCATAAGCAGCTCAGTAGTTCTCAAAATATTTCAGATTGGAAATTTTAACAATATGACACTTTTTTTCCAAAAGCTCTAAGTCACCAAATGCAAATTGAATAATCGTAAAACTGCAAATTCGGTGTTGCTTGAAATAATATGCCCATTTTTCATGGGTTATTTAGTGCTCAAAAACTTGAATTAACCTTTTACTTATAGGTGGGACAGCGTCAAACCCAAACGAAGAACCTCTCAAAAAGACAGGTATTTGACGTACCCTATCCCAAACAGTTCGACCCCACCCGTAAGCAAAAGATTAATATATTATGACAGAAAAAAAATGAATTTTAATCTGTAGTGAATGCCATGTTCTGCCCACATCAGATCTTTTTCTTTTCAACTTTATCCCAGATGTCTTATTGAAGAAAATGCCACACAGCTTCCAAACTTTTAAAATAGTTATCCAAGAATAAAGTGCTACTCTTGTCGTAAATGCCTTAAGAGTTAGTGACTTTCGTACTCAAACGAATAGAGTCTTCTTTTGTCTTTTTGTCGCTGTCTTAAAAGAATTTTATGCCTTTTTGCGTTCCACTCAATTCTTTTAACACGCCATATAGAAAGGAAAAGGACTTCTGAAAGCTACTTTTTGACTTTCGGTGGATTTCTGCTTCTGCACATACCTTTTACCTCTTATCGAATCTATTTTTTTTCCATCTGGCTTTTTCGAACATTTTTTTAAATGAAATAAAAAACAATTGAAGGCATTTTCTTGAACCCCATCCATACCTCGGGAAAAATTTCGTTTTAAAATATCTTAAGTGAAACAGCGCATGAAGTAGAACAATTTTTCCATATAAATTTGTGGATTTTGAATGAATTGTTAAAGGAACCTTTATCAATCTGAAAATAAAACTTCATTAGAAGTTGAAAAAAGCATCAACTGGTTTCTAACGCAATAAAAAACCTTTTTCGTGAGGTTAAATCAGAGATTCAGTACTAACAAAGACAAGATCATATCTGTTTAGATGAAGTTAAAACAGTTTAAGAGATGATACCTCAACAGCAAGCCTGAGCCTTCTGCCGATAATAAGAGGGCTTTGTGTTCTAATCTTCCATCCTGAAAAGTCTCGTTCCCGGTTGCGTGGTTGATGGAATTACTCACCAGGTAGAATCCTAAAAACACTCTCCAAGTTAAAACACTAGTCGCCGAAGGTTTTAGGCTCAGACAATGATTTGGCGAATCCTACTCCACCAACTTGAAGAGTCTGGTTCGTGATACGACGAATTCGCTTAGATACTGGAACATACTTTAATAGACTGGGACAGACTTTAATGGACAAGGACAGACTTTTATGGACTTCCATTTATTTGAATCACTGAGATTTTCATGGCAACGTCTAAAAGAGATGCCGCGCTGTCTTAAAAGCAGTAACGTCCCTAAAATTGCAGTTCCATTTTTTATCCCTCTCGATCTAAGAAAATTTACTGAATCTCACTTAAAAATGCGTTAACATTTTAAAAATATAATAATTAATATATATATAGGGTGCGTCTTATATATTAATTAGTATATTTACTATATATATATATATATATATATGTATATATATATATATATGTGTGTGTGTGTGTGTGTGTGAGTGACTTATTCCGCCCGTACTAGCCGTAGGCTAGACCAGGTCCAAGAGCCCATAAGTTACAATGAAATCAAAAACCAATAAAGGATCTTTATAAATATCTTCCTTAGCAAGCCCCAGACAGCCGAAAAGATGGTCAGGGGAGGCCTCTGCGGAATTGTAATTAGAGCAAGAAGAATAAGATTTTTGCCCCTGATTAAAAGTAAGACACTTTAAGTGTCCACTGGCAAATCTGCTAATGGTGGTCTGCAAGGACACCATCAGGGGATTTCCTGTCATACCAGGTGTGTACAGGAGGGGTCCTCCATAGATTCTCGTTTAAAATTTTTCTTTTTGAGTAGATTTCAAGGTAAGTCAAAGTGTCACATGAAGAAGGAAGAGAGACTCCCGCCTTGGCCAGAGCATCAGCAGTCTCATTCCCCAGGAGTCCTATATGAGACGGTAGCCATTGTAAGTAAACTTCATGCCGTTGAGAAAGATCTTTGAGAATCTCAAGTATCGAAAGTGAAGTTTTATCTCCAACAATTGTCCAGTTACTCAGATGCTGGATGGTATTGCTGCTATCAGTCAGGATCCAAATATCACAATAAGAGGTATCAGTTTTAATAGATTTTAGTCCCTCCTCGATGGCAATAAGCTCAGATCTAAAGACTAAGCAGAAATCTGGATTCCTAATCCTGAGATTATATATATACATATATATATATATATATATATATATATATATATATATTCGATTACCAAAATATCAGTCAATATTCACTAAAAACATTAGAATCACTCAAATCTTCTATTCGTAGATGCATCAAATTTAAAGTAAAGGTATTTAAAAATGCTAAACAACACGTACTTTAAGCTATTATTATTTTTTTGTTTAAATATGAAATAATCGACTTATGGATTCGGGTCTATATTCATAGTACAATATTATATTTCGGTTCATCGCATTAAGATTGAATATAAATTCTCTCGATAAAATGTTTGATCACTACAGTAGAGACTTGTGCGTCCATCACTCAACCCTCTTCAACATTAATTAACTCAGAAACTAATTCTTATTTTTTTTTTTAAATCGCTGCGAGGTGTCGAGATCCGCACAACTCAGATACAGCTGTACCAAATTTCGAGACTGTGGGGCTCTTATATTTTCCTTTATATTGCAGACAAGCACACGCACGAAGGTACGCATTATTACAGATACAGTACTGATAAAGCAACTTCAATAACAACAAAAGAAGCGATTTTTACTGCTCGCGAGAAATGTTGATTTTCATGGAAAATAATTTTACGTTATTAAGAAAAAAAGAGGGATATTTATTTCATGAGAAACGAAATTTGCTTATTTGCTATGAAAGTGGACATATTCTAAATATTAAGCTTTATATTGCAACTATTCTTAACATTATTAAAACGTCTCTTCAAATTATTCCATTGTGATAAAATATTAACAAACTTATAAATCAAAATTGAAAATAAACACCTTCATAATGATTTTGTTGATTTCGAACAACACATATTTAAAATCGTTTAGAATTCAAAATATTTTTAATGAGTCGTATGCAATCAACCCTCCTATAACGCGGTACTCTCATAACGCGGTTTCCATATAACGCGGAGCAAAAATTACGGCAGTCCTCCCATAACGCGGTACTCATAAAACGTGGTTTCCATATAACACGTTCGTCTTATAACGCGATTTCTTTAAAATATAATTCAATTAACTTAAACAGTCTCCCTATAACATAAATTTTCTATCACACTTTTACGGTTGAAATTAATGGGGAATTCCCCTATTTTTACTTTCCCTGCAATACATGGTAATGTATAGGGAAAGTATTGGAATCATACCGAAAATCACAACTGGAGTTTTCGACGGATCTACACGTTTCGAGACCTCTAGAATACGAAAAAACCATTTTTAGCGTGACGTCTGTGTGTGTGTGTCTGTCTGTCTGTCTGTCTGTGTGTCTGTCTGTCTGTCTGTCTGTCTGTCTGTCTGTGTGTCTGTCTGTGCAGATTTTGTATCCACTCTAATTAAAAAACTAATGGTCCGAATTTCACAAAATTTTGTAGGTAAGTCACTTGTGGGCGGGGCTAATGCTGATTAGTTTTGGGTACGATTCGGAATAAAAGAACCCGCCTTTTTTGCGAAATGGCCCGCAAAAGCTTGTATCCACTCTAACTGAAAAACTAATGGACCGAATTTCACAAAATTTGGTGGATAAGTCGCTTGTAGGCTAACCTGGTGCTGATTAGATTTTGGTACGATTCGGAATAAAATGACCTGCCTTTTTTTGCAAAATGGCCCGCAAAAATCGTCCAAATCTAAACTAAAGAACTAGTTATACTCAAATATAAACATTAAATGCTGATTTAATACGTAATTTTTAACGACTCAAAGAATAAGACCAACCCCATTACACTAGGTCTAGCCGTTCTCGAGATATTTTAGTTTTTCGTACTTTCCCTACGCCACCTTTGAAAATAAGCCCGGTTACCGCATGAGAACGAAAATTGAATTTAAAGTGAAATAAATTTAGTTAAAATAAAGAGAACGTTAATATAAGTCTGCAGGGAAAGTCATGTGCTGCTCACATCAGATTTTTTTAATCCGTGGAAGGACAGGATCTTCTAAATCTAATTCTACCCCTTTTTTACTTTCCCTGCAATACATGGTAATGTATAGGGAAAGTATTGGAATCATGTCGAAAATCGCAACTCGAGTTTTCGACGGATCTACACGTTTCGAGACCTCTAGAATACGAAAAAACTATTTTTAGCGTGACATCTGTGTGTGTGTGTCTGTCTGTGTGTCTGTGCAGATTTTGTATCCACTCTAACTAAAAAACTAATTGACCGAATTTCATAAAATTTAGTAGGTAAGTCACTTGTGCACGAATCTGGTGCTGATTCGTTTTGGGTATGGCTCGGGTTAAAAGAACCCGCCTTTTCTTGCGAAATGGCCCGCAAAAGCTTGTATCCACTCTAACTGAAAACTAATGGACCGAATTTCACAAAATTTGGTAGATAAGTCGCTTGTAGGCCACCCTGGTGCTGATTAGATTTTGGTATAATTCGAAAAAAAATAACCTGCCTTTTTTTGCAAAATGGCCCGCAAAAATCATCAAAATCAAAACTTAAGAACTACGTATGCTCAAATATAGCCATTAAACGCTTGTTTAATACGTAATTTTTAGCGAAGAAAAGAATAAGACCAACCCCATTACACTAGGACTAGCCGTTCTCGAGACATTTTAGCTTTTCTTATTTTTCCTACACCATTTTTGAAAATAAGTCCAGTTTTCAAATGAGAACGAAAATTGAATTAAAATTAATTTAAATAAATAGAACGTGAATATAAGTCTGCAGGGAAAGTCATGTGCTGCCCACATCAGATTTTTACTTTCCCTGCAATACATGGTAATGTATAGGGAAAGTATTGGAATCATGCCGAAAATCGAAACTCGAGTTTTCGACGGATCTACACGCTTCGAGACCTCTAGAATACGAAAAAACCATTTTTAGCGTGACGTCTGTGTGTGTGTCTGTCTGTCTGTCTGTGTGTCTATGTGTCTGTCTGTGTGTCTGTCTGTGCAGATTTTGTATCCACTCTAACTAAAAAACTAATGGACCGAATTTCACAAAATTTTGTAGGTAAGTCACTTGCGGGCGGGGCTGGTGCTGATTAGTTTTAGGTACGATTCGGAATAAAAGAACCCGCCTTTTATGTGAAATGGCCCGCAAAAGTTTGTATCCACTGTAACTGAAAAACTAATGGACTGAATTTCACAAAATTCGGTAGATAAGTCACGTATAGGTCACCCTGATGCTGATTAGATTTTGGTACGATTCAGAAAAAAATAACCTGCCTTTTTTTGCAGAATGGCCCGCAAAAATCGTCCAAATCTAAACTAAAGAACTACGTATGCTGAAATATATCCATTAAATGCTTGTTTAATATGTAATTTTTAGCGAAGAAAAGAATAAGACAAACCCCATTACATTAGGACTAGCCGTTCTGGAGATATTTTAGTTTTTCGTATTTTCTCTACGCCACCTTTGAAAATAAGTCCGGTTACCGAATGAGAACGAAAATTGAGTTAAAAGTGAAATAAATTTAATTAAAATAAAGAGAACATGGATATAAGTCTGCAGGGAAAGTCATGTGCTGCCCACATCAGATTTTTACTTTCCCTGCAATACATGGTAATGTATAGGGAAAGTATTGGAATCATGTCGAAAATCGCAACTCGAGTTTCCGACGGATCTACACGTTTCCAGACCTCTAGAATACGAAAAAACTATTTTTAGCGTGACGTCTGTGTGTGTGTCTGTCTGTCTGTGTGTCTGTCTGTGAAGATTTTGTATCCACTCTAACTAAAAAACTAATGGACAGAATTTCATAAAATTTGGTAGGTAAGTCACTTGTGGGCGAATCTGGTGCTGATTAGTTTTGGGTACAATTCGTCATAAAAGAACCCGCCTTTTTTTGCGAAATGGCCCGCAAAAGATTGTATCCACTCGAACTGAAAAACTAATGAACCGAATTTCACAAAATTTGGTAGATAAGTCTCTTGTGGGTCACCCTGGAGCTGATTAGATTTTGGTACGATTCGGAAAAAAATAACCTGCCTTTTTTTGCAAAATGGCCCGCAAAAATCACCAAAATATAAAATAAAAACTACGAATGCTCAAATATATCCCTTAAATGCTTGTTTAATACGTAATGTTTAACGAAGAAAAGAATAAGACCAACCCCATTACACTAGGACAAGCCGTTCTCAAGATACTTTAGTTTTTTCGTATTTTCTCTACGCCACCTTTGAAAAGAAGTCCAGTTATCAAATAAGAAAGAAAATTGAATTAAAAGTGAATTAAATTTAATTAAAATAAAGAAAACATGGATATAAATAAGTCTGCAGGGAAAGTCATGTGCTGCCCACATCAGATTTTTACTTTCCCTGCAATACATGGTAATGTATAGGGAAAGTATTGCAATCATGCCGAAAATCGCAACTCGAGTTTTCGACGGATCTACACGTTTCGAGACCTCTAGAATACGAAAAAACTATTTTTAGCGTGACGTCTGTGTCTGTGTGTCTGTCTGTCTGTGTGTCTGTCTGAGCAGATTTCGCATCCACTCTAACTACAAAACTAATGGACCGAAATTCACAAAATTTGTTAGGTAAGTTACTTGTGAGTGAGTCTGGTGCTGATTAGTTTTGGGTACGATTCGGGATAAAAGAACCCGCCTTTTTTTGCGAAATGGCCCGCAAAAGCATGTAACCACTCTAACTGAAAAACTAATGGACTGAATTTCACAAAATTCGGTAGATGAGTCCCTTGTGGGTTACCCTGGTGCTGATTAGATTTTGGTATGATTTGCAAAAACATGACCTGCCTTTTTTTGCAAAATGGCCCGCAAAAATCATGCAAATCTAAACTAAAGAACTGGGTATACTCAAATATATCCATTAAATGCTAATTTAATACGTAATTTTTAACGACGAAAAGAATAAAACCAACCCCATTACACTAGGACTGGCCGTTCTCGAGATATTTTAGTTTTTCGTACTTTCCCTACGCCACCTTTGAAAATAAGCCCGGTTACCGAATTAGAACGAAAATTGAATTAAAAGTGAAATAAATTTAATTAAAATAAAGAGAACGTTAATATAAGTCTGCAGTGAAAGTCATGTGCTGCTCACATCAGATTTTTACTTTCCCGACAATACATGGTAATATATAGGGAAAGTATTGGAATCATGCCGAAAATCACAACTCGAGTTTTCGACGGATCTACACGTTTCGAGACCTCTAGAATATGAAAAAACTATTTTTAGCGTGACGTCTGTGTGTGTCTGTCTGTGCAGATTTTGTATCCACTCTAACTAAACAAGTAATTGACCGAATTTCATAAAATTTGGTAGGTGAGTCACTTGTGGGCGAATCTGGTGCTGATTAGTTTTGGGTACGATTCGGGATAAAAGAACCTGCCTTTTTCTTGGCGAAATGGCCCGCAAAAGCTTGTATCCACTCTAGCTCAAATTCTAATGGACCGAATTTCATAAAATTTGGTAGGTAAGTCACTTGTGGGCGAATCTGGTGCTGATTAGATTTTGGTATGATTCGGAAAAAATAACCTGCCTTTTTTGCAAAATGGCCCGCAAAAATCGACAAAATCTAAAATAAAAAACTACGTATGCTATAATATATCCATTAAATTCTTGTTTTATACATAATTTTCAACGAAGAAAAGAATAAGACCAACCCCATTACACTAGGACTAGCCGTTCTCGAGATATTTTTGTTTATTTTTGTTTTTTCTCTATGCCACCTTTAAAAATGAGTCCAGTTACCAAATGAGAACGAAAATTGAATTAACAGTGAATTAAATTTAATTAAAATAAGAGAATGTGTATATAAGTCTGCAGGGAAAGTCATGTGCTGCCCCCATCAGATTTTTTCATCCACGTACATCACCATTTTTGAATTTTAGTTGTCAGGGAAATCCCCTCTAAATGCAGAAATATACAGCATTGCTATTGCAGTTCGACTATATTATAAGCTGTACAGTGTTCAAGTGACTTTTTTTATTCAATAACGCCGCAGAACTTATATTTCATAGCCGTATTCAGCTTCACATGGTGCTCTAAAAATGCAGTTTTATATAACGTAGAAAAAAACAGCCTGATTTTTATGTTCTGCGATTCACTTAACGCGGTTTCCATATAACGCAGTACGAATTGTTCTGTTTTGTACTTATTCTAAGTTTCTTATAACGCGGTTTTCATACAACACGGTATGTGGTTTCCATATAGCACGGTACGAATTAATCTGATGTGCACTAATCTGAGTTTCTTATAACCCGGTACAAATTAATCGCGTTATAAGAGAGTTGACAGTAATACATTCCTCTAAATCTTCCATTCAATGTTTGTTTTGAAAAGGAGAAACATATTTGTGTTTGAAGATATTATTTTTTTTACTTGTTGAAGTTTTCAATTGAACTTTCTTCTCATTAATCATTGTAGCAAACTAGATGAAAAGTTCTTATCTCAAAATAAAGTGTATTGTTCCAGAAACATTTCAAACGCAGCTTACGATTGGAAGTTCGTTTTGGAATAAAACTCCCATTGAAGTATTTTCATTGTTGGAGAATACCAACAGATGAACCTGTCAGCGGCATTAGTTTGAATTCCCAATTAAGCATCTCTAATTAGCATTCACGGAACATTGCATCGAAAGAGAAATATATGATTTGAGAGAATGAAATATTTTATACAATGAAACATTGCAAGAAATGATTTATAACTGTAGCAAGGTGTTTCAGAATAAACTGATTTGCTATAGTGATTACTTTTACTTTCGTATTCTGTGATATACAGAGTTCAGATTACAAAGGAGTCCAGTTACACTCACCGTGTTAAAAATAAAGAACATAATTTATTAGGATGTAATTTGGATAGTACATGCACTTAAAGTTACAGCAACACTAGGTAACAGTCCAGTAACACTCACCTTGTTAAAAATGAAGACCATAATTTATTAGGATGCAATTTAGACAATACATGCACTTAAAGTTACAGCAATATTAAAAAGGAGTCCAGTTACACTTACCGTGTTAGAAATAAAGAACATAATTTATTAGGATGCAATTTGGATAGTACATGGACTTAATGTTACAGCAACACTAGGTATGAGTCCAGTAACACTCACCTTGTTAAAAATGAAAACCATAATTTATTAGGATGCAATTTAGACAATACATGCACTTATAGTTACAACAACACTAGTTAAGAGTCGAAGTCGAGTAACACTCACCTTGTTAAAAATGAAGACCATAATTTATTAGGATATAATTTGGACAATACATACACTTAAAGTTACAGCAATATTAAAAAGGAGTCCAGTTACACTTACCGTGTTTCACTCAAATTTTCACTCAAAATGATGTTGTGTTAGAGAGAAAAGGAGTGAAAATCATCTCACAATCAGTTAAATCAGCTCGTTTATTACAAGAGTGTAAAGATTTTGAATACTAAAATTAAGTGTAACTATTTTTACCCAAAATAAAACGTATTTTCAAATGATTTTATTCTGACGAAATATTAGTACACACTTTTAAATCTATATAAATAAAATTGAAAATCTGTCTGTCTGACTGTCTGTTGGTCCCATCATCACGAGAGAACGGCTGAACCAAATTTAATGAAATTTTGTAGGTAGCCTTCCTCTTCTTAGACCCAGGCTATCCGACCTACTAGAGAGATGTAAGGTATCTGTTTGCACTGCAGGGGAAGTGACACCCAACTCAAACCGGAACCCAGAGGGGGAGGCATCCACAGGGACCTTGCCCTTAATTCCTTACCACCAACCTCTGTGAAGGACTTACGGACCCACATGTTTAACGTGATCGTACTCCACGTGAACACGGTGGCAGTTTTGACAGTGGCGGGAATCGAACCCGGACTGACCGAGTGCAATTCCCGCGCGCTAACCACTGGGAAGTCGCGCTCCTGTGGGTAGCCTTAAAATAGCCCCACTTAAAATTTAGTCCACGTTTCGAGTTTTTAAGACCAAGGGTTATCGAGACATTAATGAAACACTAAACTTATTCCTAGGAATTCTACTCTCTAACTCCCTGGTTCCTCCAAAAAAAAGTTTGGCATCGCTGGTTTGAAACGTGAAAATGAATTAAAACTATATCCCTGAGTTTGGTGGGAGTTTATTGCGCTAATCAGTCACTTTTTGAAAACATGAATTGTTTGAAAACATGAATGTTTGAAACATGAATTTAAATGGAAGCTCTGTTACCATGGTTTATTTTTCAATCAATAATGAAAAGTGTTAAAAAATCAGCATTTTATGAGAAAGATTCTATCTTATAGCATGTTGCTCAGCAACGCAATTAAATGAAATGTGTTTGTTACTTTTCATAATTATTTTTTCGGTTTGAATAATAAAAAGTCTAATGCGGGCAACACATGACTTTCCATATATAATGCAATGAATTTACTACTTTTACAGTAAAAAAAAATAGGTTATTTTTATAGTAGATACTTATATTCTTTCCAAGATATTGAATTTTCGCAAATTAGTCGTCATTTTTATTGATTTAACGTCATTTTTATCTATTTGGCGAGATTTTCGTTAATTTAGCAACATTAAAAAAAGTCGCCAAGTTGGCGACATTCTGCCAAATTCGTCGCCAAAATCTCACCAAGCGTTATGGACGGAGAAATAAGTTATTCTTATAGCAGATAAAAGACTATTGACGTTCAATTACAAAAGTATTACTCAAAGTATCGTTTCTCATGAATGGAATGAGCTAGATCCACGATAATGATGTTACCCAATTTATTGCATGATATTACATATGAAAAGTGAACATGTCTCTCAACAGTTAATATTTTTTTTTATTTATGGAATTTTTTGATACATTTATTTGAAAAATGTGCAATATCTCGAAAAGGGTTCATGCTAGCTTTCTAAAGTTTATATCAATCGTTTTCTAAGGAAAAATTACATAAGAAATGTCTATTTGAGTAACTTTATTAAAGGTTTTGATTGTTTGATAATTTTTTCAAAATTTCACTTGAAAATTTAGGGGGGTTCTGAACAATCCATTGTGTTTAAAAATAGACTTCCATTATTCATAGATTGCAACTTTTGTACCAAATTTCAATCGGATCGCTCCATTCGTTCGTGAGGTATCGTCTCCACAGTCTCACTGACACACACAAACACACACACACACACACACAGATATCACCTCAAAAATGTTCGATTCGTGATCAGGGATGTTTGAAATGTGCTCTCCCGTCGAAAACTAGAATTCGAATTTTCGACCCCGTCACAATACTTTACTTAAACATTATACTATGTATATAAGGAAAGTAATAAATGGATATAAAAATATATCTATAAATGAACGCTTTGATTTTTCTTTTAATTATATTAATTACAGACTACGTACATCACTTTCATTTATTTTGGCAAAGAGTTTTCAAACTTATATATTGTGTTTAGCCAATAAACTCATATATTGTATTTAGCCAGTAAACTCATTTAGCCGACTGTTGAAACAAAATAAGAGTAGAAAGGGTATATCTTCTAATACAATTTTAGTGTTTCTATTTAGTATATACAGACGGGATCAGGATGTTTTATTCTTCAGATCTGCAAATTCAGATCTACGAATTTGTCGGTATAGCGCTAACTTGGCAGCTTTTCTTAAACGTTGCCAAATTGACGGAAATGTCGTCAAATTGATATAAATGACACTAAATCAATTAATTTAATTTTGTTTTGTTAGAAGAGATTACTGAAATTATGTTTCAGTAATAATTTTCTGTCAGTCCAACCGTCCTACTTAGTAACATATTTAACGAATTTTTAAAATGTCCCCAAATTGATAAAAATGTTTGTAAATCCATAAACTGATCTTGAAATTATAAAATTGCGTTAAATAAATGAAATGTATTGTGATTTGTTAGGGAATAGTATTGTGATGATGTTTCGTCAATTTGTCACAAAATGGGACTAACAGTTTTACATTCCCACTTGGCGATCAATTTGGCGATTTTTTAAATTATCGCTAAATTGACGAAAATGTCGCATAACCTTCCATAGAGATAGCTTTATTCAGACGATATTTTTCCCACCAATTTATTTGAAAAAAATTATATCATGTCGCTTAGCAACGGATTTAAATCCAATGTGTTTATGCGGCAGACGATTTTTATTAAATCTTTTCCGATTTGAACAATAAAGATATGTATATAAAATAAATTTCATTGACATTACATTTTTGACTAGATAACATCAATTACAGTCTTCACGTTTAACCATTATTATTATTGATATTTTCGAGGATTATTGATTCAGGGTGTATTGATGATTTCAAGTTATTATGCCATTGTTTTATTATGACAAAAAATGTTGAAACTCATATATTGTACGTTGTACGAGTAATCTTCTTCAAATGCAATATCTTCAAATCTACGAGAATATAGGTAGTACCGGTATATTGACATATATTTTGCCATATATTGGCATATATTGGAATCAATTAAGGTACTCTAGTATTAAGATTACGGGGATTATTGATATTTTCAATTTATTACGTCATATGTTTGATTTTGGCAAATATTTTTCAATTTCATATTATAATACAGGTAATCTTCTACTAACACACGGACATATCTTCTAATCCACGATATTATAAGCAGTACAGGTATATATATCTTCCCATATAATTTTAGCACTTTCATTTTGGCATATATTGGAATCAATTACTGCCTTCAGGTTTAAAGATTACGGGTTTATTGATATTTTCAATTTATAGATGTAATCTACTTATACAGGTTATACCTTCTAATATCCGCGTATATATGTAGTACGTGTCCCATAGAATTTTAGCGCTTTTATATTGCATATATTGATTCAATTTCATATGTCTTGTAAATTTGCTTGCAAACGGGGCCAGAATGTTTTATTTTGCAGATCTCCTCGTGAAGATAATTTTGTATAGCGAGAACAGATATTCTTAAACTTCTTTTTAGGCGCATTACATTTAATGTTTTAACAGAATAATTTGATTAACAATGTCATTTATTATACTATACGAATTTGCACATGATTGTGAATTTTAAAATTTTTTTTTATAATTTTATATTATATACTCCGTACGAAAAATGGGTATACTGCTAGCTAAAATTAAAATTAACTGAAAAGCGGCCCAGCTCGACTTTCTCATACCAGAATAAATTTTTATTTTTCAAATTTCACAAGAGAAAATTTGAAAAGTCGGTATTGTGGGTCTAAATTATTACAACTATAGCGTGTTACCCTTCACTTTAAAGGGCTAGAAAAAAACCTTTCGCTTAATACCATACTTGATAATGTTTCCTCTGGGGAGATAACTTCCCTCCAAAGGGGGGGGGGGTCTAATAACGTCATGAACAAAAAATTGTATTGCGGCTATTTTTCACAACACTGATTCAGACTATTAAGTCTCCTGCTCATTGAGCCATAAATAAACCCTTTTGTGCATGATTATCTCAAATGTTTTTCCTATGCTGCCAAAAATATAAAATTTCGAATAAATTTCGAAGTTTTCGCTCCAATTTTAAAATATTCTATCTCGTTTTAAATTTTTTATAACAAAGTCGGATATAAAATTTCGTGAAAATCTATTAAAATTTGTGGATGCTATTAAATGCATAAGAAATCGACTACAGATAGATCGACAAACGTCACTCCAAAAATAATCAAAGCGTGTTCAAGAGATCTTAAAACATGCATTGGCATCAAAATCTCGAAATCGAAAATTTTCACGAGAACAATACTTTCTCGATGCTGCGTATAAGAAAGTAAGTATACTACTTTCGCAATGGTTTTGTTGCATTCAAACTATACTTCATTAAAATCCTCAACAATTAGTATTTTAGAACGGTCAAGGCGAACGTTTCCAGCGATTGATCGGCCGCCACTTTGTGGGTTCGAGTCCCACATAAGACAGGGATGTTTGTGCTGTTGGGCGCAATGTGTCCCCACCCCCACTGGTGCGCTGGGGCAACGTCATTTGACGGCTAAGAGGTTCACTGTTCTGGCCGATGTATAGGCGAAGATAAAAAAATAAAAAAAGTATTTTTAATGAGTCACATAACATGTACTTCCTCCAAATCTTTCTATTCAATATTTTTTTTAAAAAGAAAAGAAACGTTGTGTTTTAAGATATTATTTTTCTTACTTATTGAAGTTTTCAATTACACTTTCTTCCCATTAATCATCGAACCCAAACTAAATGAAAAGTTCTCATCACAAAATAAAGGGCATTGTTACAGAATAAACATTTCGAACGCAGCATACAATTGGAATTTCATTTTGGAACAAAACTCCCATTGAAGTATCTTCATTGTTGGAGAATACCAACAGATGAATCTGTCAACTGCATTAGTTTGCATTCCCAATTAGGTATTTTTAATTATCATTCACAAAACATTGCATCAGAAGAGAAATATATGAATTGGAGAGAATTAAATATTTTCTACAATGGTATGTTGTGGAAAATAATTTATAATTGGTGTTCATGTTTCAGAAAAAGCTAAATTTGCAGTAAGGAATTAATTAATATTTGTTTCCATCTTTACATTTTGTTATAAAGTATTTTTTACCAAAATTTTCAAATTCGATATGCTGGTCGAAATAAAAAATTTTTGAAAGTTTAGATAGATCTAAAAAACAAAAACTTTGATTAGGCACAGAATATAAAGATTAAATAAGATCTCAGCTGTTTTCAAAGGTAAAAAAGAGCCTTTTCCGTCATACTAAATGAGATGGAGCAAAAGACAAAAATCCGTCTGTCGTAATAGACGCGTTTTAACTGCGCGTCTGTCAGACATATGAAGACAGACGCATTCTCCCCTGTTTTCCCTCTGAAACCAATTTATAACTTATTCAACCTCTGTGTAGTGTATGCATGTTTATGTGCTTAATTATGCGAGATTTGGATACGATAGCTTAATAATGAATGCAGGTTTCAGGTGAAAATTCTATATTTAGATAGACTCTGTGAAAAAGTCAAGTGTGTTGAAAAAAATAGCTTTCAACAATTTACCTAATTAGTACAAACTATTCCAAATTTACCTAATAAGAACAAATTATTCAAATTAAAAAAATTTCTAACATTAATTATTAAAATAAAATGGCTGGTATTGTTATATGAACAGTAAATATATATTATATTAACCGTAAATGTATATTATATTAATCGTAACTATATATTATTTTAACCGTAAATGTATATTATATTAACCGTAAATGCATATTATATTAACCGTAACCGTATATTATATTAACCGTAAATGTATATTATATTATTACATACCCTTTGATGATATTATTAAAAAATATGTGACACGCATTAGAGCTTTTTTATAACTTTGTCTTGTACCAAATCATTGAATTTATTGCCGTTTCCAAATAATATAAGCATACCACATTGAGAAAAGAAAGATTGATTCTGTCTGTGGAATTCTTAATATATCGTCAATTGCAGATACCTGCTAAACAATGGCGACTACTGATTTCAGGTTAAGTGCATACCACTTTTTGGATAATAATGAACTTATTTAATTTTTACCACGATGTCTTTTCCATGTTAAATGTAAAGCGTGCAGTACTTCGAGTTGGAACACGTTATGTAAGATAATCAATCGTCTTTGCATAGAACATTGTACATAGAATGGCAATTTGTTCAAGATTTTTAAACATCATTACTGTAAAAATGATCTTTATATTTTTCATAAATAAAATGCTCAAAAACTTGAATTCTTTCCCAAAATTCGATCTATCTATCTGTTTGCTTAGCGTAAAATCTGAGCAACCCACATCTAAAAAAAATATTTTTTAATATATTTTTAATATATTTTTATATATATTTTTATATTATTTAAATTCATATATTTTTTAAATGTAAAAATTCAGCTTAATTATACCACTTTATTTCTACTTTTGGACATCGGCAAAATGAATATTCACAAGATTGAAATCTTTGGTATGAATATATGAAGTGATATCTTCGCACCCTAATATTTTTTTTAATTACTGCATTTCCAACTTTTCTGTAAATGTATAAATTGGGCCCACAAAAATTGCAATATTCCATTTCAACCGCTATCGGTAAAAGCGAGAGGAACGAGTTCCTACTTTCTGACGTCACAAATGGGGTAACGTCCATTGCTAGGGGTTTCACGAAGGAGGATTACGTTCTCTGAAGTTGTGATTTTAAACTGTTTGTTGGTTTAAGAAAATTCACTATGATATCTGATGGAATTTTGATCAGAGGTTTACATCTTAAATCCCGAGCAACGCCGGGTATTCAGTGCTTTTAGATAATATATCTGACTTCAGAAGCAATATCCGCTTTGAAAATTAATTTCCAAATACCTCACACTAACGAGATATATTTCCGAAAGCATTTCAACTCATCTCTGTCCAAGAATCCTTCTTCTTTCATCTCTTCAGCAACACGAAACGATCTAACCGAATAGAAAACATTTTTTTTCTTCCCAATGCGCCCAAATTATTTCGCGTTTTAAAATCCTCGTTTATATTAGCCCCGTTATTATGAAAGTGGCAGAAAAATGTGTCCTTTTGAAGACATGTCCTGTCCTTGAGAAAAGTGAAGAGAAAGTTCTAATGGGCGCTCATTAACGGCCGAAAGGGAGAAATTCTCGAAATTAAATATTTGCAGAAAGAAAAATGTCACTGTCTCCCTCAGCTAATTAAAGAGGCCGCTTATTAGGAGCTCTGAAGAAGGAAGAGAAAGAATTTGGGAAAGAGACAAGTTTGTTTAAAACTGATTTTTACTTTCCCTACAATACATGGTAATGTATAGGGAAAGTATTGGAATCATGCCGAAAATCGCAACTCGAGTTTTCGACGGATCTACACGTTTCGAGACCGCTAGAATACGAAAATACTATTTTTAGCGTGACGTCTGTGTGTCTGTCTGTCTGTCTGTTCAGATTTTGTATCCACTCCGACTAAAAAGCTAATGGACCGGATTTCATAAAATTTGGTATGTCACTTGTGGGCGAATCTGGTGCTGCTGATTAGTTTTGGGTACGATTCGGGATAAAAGAACCCGCCTTTTTTTTTTGCGAAATGGCCCGCGAAAGCTTGTATCGACTCTAGCTGAAAAACCAATGAACCGAATTTCACAAAATTCGGTAGATAAGTCGCTTGTGATACACCCTGGTGCTGATTAGATTTCAGCACGATTCAGAAAAAATTAACCTGCCTTTTTTTGCAAAATAACGAGCAAAAATCGCCAAAATCTAAAATAAAAAAACTACGTATGCTCAAATATATCCATTAAATGCTTGTTTAATACGTAATTTTTAACGAAGAAAAGAATAAGACCAACCCCATTACACTAGGACTAGCCGATCTCGAGATATTTTATTTTTTTCGTATTTTCCCTACGCCACCTTTGAAAATAAGTCCAGTTATCAAATGAGAACGAAAATTGAATTAAAAGTGAATTAAATTTAATTATAATAAAGAGAATGTGAATATAAGTCTGCAGGGAAAGTCATGTGCTGCCCACATCAGATTTTTATTTTTGGAGATATTTTAAAGTAGTGACAATTTCTGACATAGTTTTAATTAGTAAATCTATATATACTGAAAATAATTATCAAGTTTATTTAATTTGTTTTGAAAAAAATTGCAAATGGTGCGGTAACCCCCGAAAAAAAGAACTCTTTGAAATGGCACTTTTTACGATTGTCATTAAAACCTTTTATTTTGCAGTGTTGGCGAACTTACACAGCATTAACTACTGAACTGATTGTAATGAATACAAGCAGATTCAGCGACGGGATTCTCCTCCTCCTCGACAACAAACATCATCAAAACACATCACGCTACTGGCACAAGTGTTCTCAAATATTATCTAAAAACAGCCAATCGAGACAGAAAAATTCGATAGCAATAATAATAATAATAATAATAATAAATAGCAATAATAAATAATAATAAATTATTATAATAATAACCCATTCAGCCGATAACCGATGCGAAGCAACAGGTGAAGCAGCGCTTACCCTGCGTCACCTACTTCACTTCACGAGCCGCCACTGAATGAATATTGTCTCTTTATGAGTGCACTGGTGGAAGTTACATACTTTTCTTTTGAAACAAAAGATAAATTTGATTTAGAATTTTAAAAATTAAAAAAACGTAAACAAATCGTACTCGGCGGTAAAGTATAATTTGCAGTGCATGCTATATTTTTATTACGCAGTAACGTTGATCTTATGAATTTTTTTCTACCATGGATCGAGGTTAAATCCTTATGCGCAGTGGGAAAGATTTGTGTAAAAATCATTTTAAAGCCTCGAACCAGGTTTTTAAAATAAACTATAAATTAATCTCAAAATGAAGCTTAAAATTTCGTACGTAATATGATCTCATTTTCAATTTAATGGTGATCGTTTTATAGCTTCAAATCACGAACTTGGAGTGTGATATATCAATTTTATCTGCTATGTTTATTTTCCGATCCTAATTTTTAATTTCCCCTTTCATTTTGTCACGCCCATTTTTTTCATTCCGAATTTTCTTTAGGTATTAAAATGGAGTTTATTTTCAATAAATATGAAAGAGGGGGGAGTTTAAGATTTTAATTAGAGGATTTAATTCTAAATCACTATTTTAGCAAGTAATAAAGTAAGCAATAAAGAGATTTCAAATAGGCACATATTTTGCCATACCAAGTCTAAATTTTAATTTCATTTAATATATTGCCTGAAGGGCCATTGCTCATATTTTTAACAACAATCAATTTCTAAGCCCTAAATAGATAAGAGTTATCGCCCCCGCGGAGCATGAGATTGCTAAAAATGTAAACTAAAATATTTATGTAAATCGTTAATATGTTCCAATAATATTTTGTCAATATTTTTTATATAAAAATATTTTCGTTTAATCTACGTAATCAAATTCTCTCAGATTGCTCGAGTACTCTGCTCTTAGTAAAAGAAGCAGCAACATAAAATTATCAGAAAAATCATACTCGGACTTCATCAATAAAAATTTAAACAAATAATGAATAAATAAATAAGCTATTTCAAGCATACGTTGGATCACTTTTTTTCTGTTTCGAACATACGCATTTCTGCACATGTGACCCGCGAGCCTCTAAGTGACTCGAATATGTCTTGTGGTTGTAGAAAGACCACTATTCTGTAGTAGTCTTTCTCAACCTTTGTGAGAACGAGACCGGGTAAATTCCTTTTTAAAAACACAAGGGCCCAGTCCCAACAAATTTAGTCGTAAATACCAAAGTTTTAATTTCATACATTAAACTATCATAAGTATTAACAAGAAAGATCAATCATGCATAAAGCATTGATTCTGAAACACTTTCCAACTGCAATGCAATTTTATTTACACATCTCTAAAATGCGATACATTCAGCGGTGATATTTTTAAAATTATCACAATACTACAATAGTTTATTATATTTGAAAACTTCATCGAAAACAAAAGAACTTTATTCAAATAACGTTATCGAAATATAAATCGCCTGGCTCTCTATATAAAAGCAGTGAATATTTCATTCATAAACTTTTTTCCATTCCTTTCATTCTGCGGCAATATTTTTAAAATTATCACAATACTGCAATAATTTATTTTAATTAAAAACTTAAACCACGGAAGCAAAATTACTTTCTAACTCCATGCTTAAAATTTCATAGAAAAAAGCAATGATATAGAATCGTCTGCTTCTCTATGTAACATCAATGAATGTTTCATCCATATCAGCTGTATTGCAGACTCTAGAGATAAATAATTTTGCGTTCAAAATTCAGCAGTTCTTATACAATTCATCTTACAGCTTGATGTGTTTACATTCTCCATACGTGAAAATTAAATAATCAAAGTTTGGTGATCATTTAAACTCAAAAATATTGTAATTGCGTTGGCGCAGTATATAGATAAACAGAAAAAAAAATAAAGCATAAAGCGGTTTTAGGACGGATGCAAAACTAAATATAAATTAAAAAGAACTTTAAAAATCACGATTTGACACAAGATGATACCATATTTCATTTTGAAGTGAGTCACGTGACCTCTACATATAATATAGGTGCAATTATTATTTTAATTTTTATTCAAAAAACTACCGAACTTATTTTGCTAAAAAATGTCTTATATGTTTTATTGGATAATTTAAATATTTCCTAAAATTCTCGAAGCAATTTGTGAATTATAAATTTGCTTAAAAAATGTTTGAAAAATTAGGAACCATAGTGTTTAATGTATTTCATTTTTTCAACCCGAGTTCAAAACTAATTAGGTGAAATTATTAATTTACATTTCATATGTTCCACAGACCGTCTCAACAACATACTAAAATTTCATTTTGATGAAATCATTTTTACGGCAGTTGTCGTGCTAACGGGCAGACAGACAGGCAGAGAGACAGATAGATAGATGAACAAAGTCATAAACACTTTTTAACTATGTTGTAAAGTGTTGATAAAGTAATTTTTAAGGCAGTCATCGGGCGAACGGACATACAGAATGGATCTTTCTGTCTTTTTCGTTCTTTTTCATCAAATTCCGTCTTCTTTCATTTTAATCAAAGTCATAAACACTTTTCAACTATATTGCAAAGCGTTAACAAGAAAGATCAAACATGCATAAAGCATTGATTATGAAACACATTCCAACTGCAATGCAATTTTATTTAAACATCTCTAAAATGCGATACATTCAACGGTAATATTTTTTAAATTATCACAATACTACAATACTTAGTTACATTTGAAAACTTAAAACTTCATCGAAAAAAAAATGAACTGTATTCAAATGACCTGATTGAAATATAAATCGCCTGGCTCTCTATGAAAAGCAGTAAGTATTTCATTCATACACGTTTATTCTCTTGCTTCTTTCTTTCCTCCTAATACAACAATAATTTATTTTACTTAAAAACTTAAAACCATGGAAGTAAAAGTAATTTAACTCTATGCTTAAAACTTCATCGAAAAAGTATGCTATAAAATCGTCTGCTTCTCTACATAAAATCAATTAATCTTTCACTCATATCAACTATATTGCAGACTCCAGAGCTAAATACTTTTGCGTTAAAGAAATTCAGCAATTCTTATACAACTCATCTTACAGCTTGATGTATTTACATTCTCTATAAATAAAAATTAGACTCCGTTGCAGAAATAATCAAAGTTTGATGATCAAGTAGACTAAACAATATTGTAATTGCGTTAGAGTAGAATACAGATGCACAGAAAATACGCAAAAATAAAGCGGTTTTGGGACGGATACAGCACTAAATATAAATTTAAAAGAAATTTAAAAATCACCATTTTGACACAAGATGGATGCCATATCTTAATTTGGAGTGGATCACGTAATTTCTTCATATGATATGGGTGTAATTACTATTTTAATTTTTATTTAAAAAACTACAGAATATATTTTACTGATATTTTTTTTTATATTTTTATGGGATAATTTGAATATTTCCTAAAACTTTCTAAACAGGTTGTGAATTTTAAATTTGTTTAAAATATGTTTGAAAAATTTGGTCTTAAAAGGTTCAATGTGTTTCATTTTTTCATCCCGGGTTCAATCCAAAACTAATTGGGTGATATTATTCATTTATATTCCCATAGGTCCCACAAACAGTCTGAACAACAAACTAAAATTTCATTTCGATAAAGTCATTTTTTACGTTAGTTATCGTGCAAACGGACAGACAGACAGACAAAATGAACTAAGTTGTGGTAGCTGGGTCAGTACAAACAGCACCTACTGACTCCACCACCCACAACTTCGTGATCGTAATTTCAAAAAGCCAAAGAGACATATATTTAACATATCTAGTCTCAACAATTTATCAGCAAAAACACCAGGTTCAAGATTTAAGGGAGTTCCCAGTTTAGGAGAATTAATCCTAAATGAAGTACAGTGAGTAAAGTAGACATAACACAATAAAAACATGGCTCAATTGTCACTCAATCAATAATCAATATTTATTTTAAGAATTTCAACATCATATATATATATCTATTTATCCTTCAAATTATCTAATTATAGTCAGAGCTTTATTTATGTATTAACAATCAGAATATTTGCTCTGCTCAAAATTTATAGATCACATTAATTTCAATTCAATATTCATATGGTTTTCAATACTAATTTAATTAACCAAAAATGCATTTAACATGAGCCATTTAATTTAGAGGTTGGTCCTCGTTATGCCAGTACTGCCTCGGAATCATTGATTCCGGTAAAAGGAAAATTTACCTGATCTCTTAATTTTATTTAATTTGGAGCAACAGATTCGCATCAGGTAATCACGGTTTTGGGGCGGGATTTCAAAAATGTTCACAGGGAGCTTTTCGGGGGAGAATCCAAAATCTTAAGTTCCGTCATCCGACCATTATGCATCGACTCGAACAACCGTTACTCAACTCCTTCGGATCCGATTCCTAGAATGGAAAACAAATTTTAGAAAAGATGTACAGAATAATTAATGTGAGTATCCAGGATCTTCTTCAATCATCTCCAGAAATGCAGGGGCGGTTTCTTTTAGAACCAAAATGCCCATCTCCGCCAGTTAGCCATTTCGGCTAAATCCTTTGTCTAAATTAGACAAAACCTTCGATGCGACCTTTCAGTCGAAGTGTTCCAGCACGAAGAGAGAGAGCATGGGTCCTCTGAGCCCACGCAAAGTTCTCCTTCGCAAAAAAAATGCGCCTCTTCCTGATTGGACGGCGCGCTCCTCCTCGGCAACAGCGAGCAAACGTCACGCATCCCGGCCAGACACTAAGTCCAGACAATCCAACGATTTCACGACGAAATGCGCTTTTTAATGTAATTTCAATGGAAACAAGTGTTAGTAAAAACACTGCACAGGCACGAACGGAGAGAAGGATGTTTCTCTTGCAGAAAATACAAAAAGGCTCATGGCGCAGAATTGCGACATGACAGCTCTCCCCTTCTGGGAGGCAAAAATTTTCAGAACACAGTGAGGAAAATTTTTCTCTCACACACAAACACAAAAACACAAAATTACAAAATTTACAGAGAATTTTAGGAACCTGTAAGTGTAAAATAATTTAAAACAAAAATTTAGGGCGAGAAAGGTGCGTACGTCACGATTCTCAAAACAACAGCACTGTAGATCTGAATGACTGGCCAAGCCACTCATCACTACAGGAAAGGACCAAAAGAAAACCAAAAGGATGACAAGGCGTCACCACATCTTAAAGGAACCTTTACAAAAATACACATTTAAAAGATTCAAGGAAAAATTTGTCAAGGCACTTTGCCTGACAACACAATATCTCAATCGACAACATTGAGATCAACCAGGTGATATGAAAAATAAAATATGATATAATATGAATTTACAAACTTAACAATATAACAATTCAAAAAATTCAAACAATTTCAAACAATTGTCACTTTCAAACACACAAGTGACACAAAAGTTCTTAAGGATTACATATTTTGAAAATTAATTTTAATTTAAATTTGTCATAATCAAGTAATGAGATTCTTTTACTCATTCAAAAATTTGTCTCACTATTTGAGAACAAGGTCACTTTCAATATTTCCATTTTTCAATTTCAATTTTTCATTTCAAAACTTTCATTAAAATCTTAACTTTCACTTTAAATTACTTTCAAGTTCAACATATTAACTTTAAATTACATTTACTTTCAATTTATCATCATTTCAACTTTTCAACAATTATTCAACCTATTCAATATTAACTTTAATTCAACTTATTTTTGTCATCAAGACAATTCAGAATTTTCTCATTCTGACACACTTTCATAAATTACTTTAAATTATTCATTTATATTTACATTATTCAATTTATCTTAAAATTTCAATTTACTTTAGTTTTAACAAATCTCTGAAATAACTCAACAAGTGACTACTTCATGTCACAAAAGAAAAATTTACATTTATATACATTTGTCTACTGAGAGAGAGAAGAGGAGAAAAATTTCTCCTGAAATTCACGTCAGTTATGTAAAAGAGCAGGAACACATCAAAAGAGCAACTCGGCGGGGACTAACGAGCTGCCAACACTAAAAAAAAGGGAGGTGTAGAAAAAAGAAAAAAAAATACTCGCGTGCAGGAAGCGATTGCAGCAGAAACAGGACGCCAGGACATGCCTCAGAAGCACGGATATCATCAAAATTTTTGGGCAGCTTGCGCTGATCCCAACATCATCATCATCTTCTTCATCATCATCATCCTCATAGCTTCACCAGTTTCCCACCTGGCCAATCACAACCGTCCTAGGTAGGCTCGGAGCAAGTTGTCGTCCAGGACTCCAGTCCTGCCACAAAAGTTCGGACAATTAATTTGCTAAGCTGCTTCTTCATCTGTGCTCCAATGTAAATATGTCCATGTTTGCGTCCACCAGCCAGCTTTCAGAAAAAGGGGTTGCAGCATAAAAATATGATGTCTAACTTAAACTTGTGTAGATGTTTGAAAACTGCTGGTCAAAAAAAAACAATAATGTGAAATGGAATTTCAAGAGAACAGAATTTCAACAAAACATCAGCCAAAAATTTTCACCTCTCTCAGCAACAAAGTTTCAAAAACATTTTCCACAAGAGATCATTTACTTTTGATCTTCAAAAAAAATTTCATTAAATTTTCAAAATTTTTCAAATTCAAACTTTTCATTTTCACTTTCAAATTACTTAATTTATTTCAATTACTTAAATTCTTTATATTTACTTTATATTAATTTCAATCTTAATTTCAATTTTATTTTATCAAAATCATTTAGTTTTCAATATTTACTTTTTCAAAATTCAAAATTTCCTTCAGAATTCAAAATTTCCTCCCTTTTACTTAGGGGACAATTCAATTACCAACACCATTTTAATTATTTTCATTAATGAACTTAAACAAATGATCAAACATTTTTTTTACATTAAAACACATCAATATAATCAAAGTCAATCAAGACAGGACTCTCGAAAAATTTTAAAGTCCAAGGAGAGTCAATTAACAAATTTACTTATTATTAAAATTATAATATAAACATTCATAAATTATAGTTCACAAATCAATTACTTTTTCTTATTTACTTTTTTAACTTAATGCAAGATTTCCAATAAATTTCAAAATCACAACAATTTTTTTCATAAATTCTATTTTAAAAGACAATATTGAAATATAAAACTTAAACAAGTATAAACTTTAACTAAAATGAAATCTTTTCTTGCAAAATTTAATTTCTGAAAAATTGTGAACTCAACCAAAATTTAATATTGTGAAAATCTTTTGTTTCTAAGATTATATGGTGTACGTGTATTTCTGTTTGTCATGTAATACTGATTTTGGTGTGGTGTATAACTATTTCTAAAGTTATTGTTGTAAATGATTCTTCCATTTCCTCTATTATCAAAGTTATTTGAATTATTTCTATGTGCATATTGTTGACCTCTATTAGCATGAAAGTTTGATCCAGTATGAACAGCATTTTCATTTACCCTTTTATTTGGCAAATTAAACCTTACTCGTTTCACAGTTTTTTTGTTTTGAGATTTATCTCCAGATCTTGCTAAACAAGATTTTAGTTTCACAGAGTCTTTCTCAGCGGTGATCACAGGAGTAAGTTTATTTGGCTTAGAGTTCAATTTTTGACTTTCATGAGTTTGTTTTGAAAATTTCTGCAATTCCTCTCTTCTTGGAGGTAAAAGAGTCAGTCTGTTCACATGAACCAGTTGTTCATTTTTGGGATTCATTACATGTCTGATCAAAAAGTTAACAGCAGAAGTTTGTTTTATCACTTTAAAAGGACCTCTGTTAAAAGAGCTCAGTTTTCTTGACTGGCCTTGAGGTAAAAAGGGAGTGTAAAGATACACTAAATCACCAACTTTAATATTGGGCATCTTTGCTTTCTTATGCTGTTGTAAAATTTGTGAATTTTCAGCTTTTTCTAAGTTACTTTTTACTACATCATATGTTCTTTTAAGTCGGAATCTCATGTCTTCTCCATAATCATATGTTGATTCATATGTCGGAGGTTTAAATCCAGCGATCAAAGTATTTGGAACTGTTAAATCTCTACCATAGAGTAAATAAGCAGGCGATTCACCCGTAGAAGCATGTATGGCATTTCTATGCGCTAATAAAGCAAAATGTATCAGATTGTCCCAATTATCTTTATCGTTATATGCAATATTTTTCAAGGATCTGATCAAAGTACCATTTAATCTTTCAACACAACCGTCTACAGATGGCATGTAGGCAGTAGTAGTATTCTTTATTATTCCTAATTTCTTATAAAAACATCTTGCTGTTCTAGAAACAAAATTCGTCCCTTGATCCGAGACGATGAATTTAGGTATACCATGCTGAGCCATGTAGTGCTCTAAGCAACTTAAAATGTCTTCAGTTTTAATTGAAGCTAAGGGATATGCTTCAGGCCATCTTGTAAAATAGTCAGTTATGACAAGTATGAATTTATTTCCTGATCTTGATATAGGTAATGGTCCAACGCAATCCATGGCGATACGCTCAAATGGGTATGTGGACTTCGAAAATCTTTGTATGGGTGCTTTGTTATTTCTAAAGCCACGATTTACCACACAAATTTCGCATGATGCAACATAATTTTGTGTTTGGGAATACATTCCCTGCCAAAAATATTTTCTACTTACAGAAGCTAAAGTTCTTCTAAATCCACAATGTGCATAAGTGGGACAGTCATGATGTAACCATAAAATTTCAGACACAAGTTCCTGCGGAACAACAACTCTTTCTTGTTCTTGATGTCTACGCTTTGGGTACCTGTGCGTACACCACAGTATATCATCTTTTCTAAAAAATACCAAAGTTTGTGGGTAAGGTTTTATGTTTTTATCTAAGAGATCTATAATTTTATTGCACCTTGGATCAGATTTTTGAGCATTCTTAATTCTTATGAGCAAGGTAGGACAAGTAAATGTTTGTTCCAATTGACCAACTTGTATGTTATTTTCATTTTGCATTTCACTTTCATTATTATTAACAGCACAAATTTCATTTTCTTCATTTGTATTTGCTGGATTCAAATTGACTTCTGATTCTCTTCTATTGTTACTATTAGTATTGTTTACATTATTAGAACTTTGAGAATTTTGATTTACACTTGGAAAATTTTGATTAACATTTTGATTTATAACTTTATATTGTGACACAAATCTTTGTGGAATATTGTCAATAGTATTTGTACATTCATCTACATTTCTTGACATATAATCAGCAACAATATTTGCTTTTCCTGGTTTATGTACTATTTGATAATCAAACTGTGATAAGGATGCAATCCATCTAGCCAATCTAGATGTAGGATCTTTTAATTTAAATACGAATGTTAGTGACTTCTGGTCACAAAAAATTGTGAAAGGTTTTCCAATTAAATAGTGTTTATAATAGTTTGTAGCCCAAACAACAGCTAATGCTTCTCTTTCGACAACACTGTATTTACATTCTGCTTCGCTAAGCTTTCTGCTTGCGTAAGATATTGGATGCAAAATTTTATTCTCATCTTCTTGAGACAAATAGCTACCTAAAGAGTGATTTGATGCGTCTGTATGTAAAATAAATGGTTTTCTAAAATCTGGAAGGGTCAAAATAGGTTTTGATAGAAGTTTTCCTTTTAAAATTTCAAAAGATTTTTGAGCTTCATTAGTCCAAATAAATTTCTTTTTACTTTCATTATTCTTAGTTTTCAATAATTCTGTTAATGGCAAAGTCAGTTCTGCATAGTCTTTTATGAATTTTCTATAGAATCCAGTGAGTCCAAGAAATTGTCTCACATTCTTAATTGATTTAGGAATTTTGAATTTCTCTACAACTTCCAAATTATGAGTATCAGGTTGTACTTTTCCATTTGATACCAAAAATCCAAGATACTTAATTGTTTTTCTGAAAAAATGGCATTTACTTGGTTTTAATTTTAGACCATGTTTACTTAATCTTACAAAAATTTCTTCTAGTTTTTTCAAATGTTCTTCGAATGTTCTTGAAGCGACGATAATATCATCTATGTAAATTCCAGATATGCCAGCCAGCACCAGAGACATCAGTCTCTGAAAGGATGCAGGCGCATTCTTAAGACCAAATGGGGTTCTGGTCCATTCAAAGTGGCCATCAGGTGTTGAAAAAGAAGTCTTTGGATAATCATCAGGATGTAAACACAATTGGTAAAATCCACTGGTTAAATCCAGAGTAGAGAAATACAAGGCTCCAGAGAGATTATCAATCAATTCCGATATGTTCGGAATAGGATAATTCTCAACAATAGTGATCTTATTGAGCTTTCGAAAATCCGCTACCAAACGGTAACTTCCATCAGGTTTCTTCACAAAAAGCACTGGAGTATTGTAAGGCGAAGTGCTTGGTTGAATGATTTTGGCATCAAGCAATTCATTCACTTGGCGCGAAAGTTCTTTTTGTAAATTGTGTGGAATGCGGTATGGCTTTTGCCTAACAGGTATGTTAGATTCAAGATTAATTTCGTGCAAAATAGTGTCACATCCAGACAATTCTTTCATATTTTTAGCAAAAACATGTTTATATTTACTTAGTAATTTCAGAAGTAGAGTTTTCTGCACATAGTTCATATGTTTCAAATCAAAATCTCCTCCCCATGCATCAAATGTTTCATTTTCTTCAATACAGTTTTCAATGTCAACTCTATTATTTATGTCAATATCAGATTCATGGATGTTTTCGAAAGTTCCCAATTTCATACCTTTGTTAATATAAACAACTTTTTCAGATGGATTTGCAACTTTTGCATACAAAAAGTCATTTTCAGGAATTTTGTGAATACTTCTGGCTACGAAAATTTTGTTTGCAGAAAATTCTTTATTATTGATAGGTTCAAGTAATATTGTCGTGTCTTTCTTAATTTTGTAATTTCTTTTTAATTTAATAAATGACTCAGTAAAAGGCTTCAAAACACATTTGTTGAAAGCTTTGGCAATCCCTATTGCCTGGTTTTGTTGTGAACTTCCTTCATCATGTTTATCACAATCTGTCTGAAATATTTCATTGTTACTGGTATTGTCTTTTGTTAAAAATCTGTCTGTATGTACATTGTCATTCATTTGTCTTTCATGTAAATCATTTTCACATTCATAATTTGACCTTTCATTTCCATTTGCATCAAAATTTCTAAAATCAACGTCTCTAAATTCATTATGAAAATTGTTTTGTTCAAATAAATATCCATTATTATATCTATTTTCATAATTTCTTGAAAAATTTGTGTCTTTGGATCTATAATCTACATCATTTGTAAAATTGTAATTTCTTCTGTCAAAATCATGGCTTATTGCATAACTCTCGACTGGTTTAGATTGTACATCATCAGAAATCACAGTAAAGCTTTGTGATTCGGTAAATTCAGTAAAAGGAATACTACAGTACAAAAAATTCACACGTTTATGTCTATAAGTAATTGTCACTTGTTTCTCATGTAAAAATGTATTTCCCAAAATCATGTTGTACCTTCCTGGGGCAGGTGTATTTAAAATGCAGCATTCAATCATATCTCTTTCATTTCCAATAATAATGGGAAAAGAAGCTTTTCTCTCAACCAAAATATTTTGACTTCCAATTCCTCTCAAAATAGTGGATGTATGCTTTAATTGTACTTTTCTCGGATTAATTTTGTGTAAAGCATCACTATAGATAATGTTTATAGAACTTCCAGTGTCGATTAAGGCATTTAGTGTGACATCTTCAACAAAAACTTGAATAATAGGAAAATTGTTTTGGCAAGGATCCTCTATTTCTGTCATGAAACTAACTTCAGAATTTCGTCTATTAACTAGTGGAGATTGAAAATTTTGTGTTCTAAAGTTTTGTCTTCCAAATTTCCTTCTATTACCAAATCTATTATTAAAATATCTGTTATTTCTTCTATATCCAAAATTATTGAAGTTTTGTGATTTATAATTATCAAAAGAATTTCTAAAATTTGAATTTCTATATGAACTGTTACGAAAAGGTTTTCTAAAAATATGAGAGTTTTTTCTTGGAGCATAATTTTGATATGGTCTTCCAAAAATATGAGAGTTCTTTCTTGGAGAATAATTTTGATATGGACTTTTAACGTACCACTCTTCTTCCTGTGAGGCAACTGGAATTCTTCTTTGACTGAAACGGTTTCTACTTTCAGATCTTTTAGATGGTGTAGAAGTTCTGAAAGATGTTGATGGTTTATGTTTCTTCTTTACTGGAATATCTTCCCAATCTTCCTCTTCCAATTCATTTTCATTGTATCTGCTTGTAGAGGGCGTATCCAGGAAAGATTCTTCAAAACTGGAATTGCTCTTTTCCAGATCTTCTCTTATTTCATTCAGTCTTTTCTTTCTTTTTTCTGAGTTCTCACTAAATTTTCTTCTTAACTTCTCAAATTCTTTCCTCTTCAAGTTTAATTCTTTCTTCAGTTCTTCAATTTCTTGTTTAGGGTCATTTTCAGTTCTTACAGTATTTACGTCTTCTGTCATTTCTTCCAGCTCTTCATTTTGCACCTCTTCTTCCAAAATTGCAATGTCCTTAGCAGCTTCAAATGACTGTGGGTTTGCAGATAACACAGATTTTCGAATACTGATTTTCAACCCTTTTTTAAAAGAGTTCAGCAAAATAGCAGTTCTCAAGGAATCTTCATTATCAGACACAACATCTTGCGGAAAGGCAACATAGGATTCGGCTTCTATGCGATTCGCATAATCACGTACATCCTCGTTTGTCATTTGTTTACAATTGACCAGGGAAGCGACATTCTTGGCAATATTTTCTTTTTTCATAAAATTGTCCTTGAGTGTATTCACTAATTCTGAAAAATTCGTGCTTTGCTTTAATTTTGGAATTGATTTTATCAGTCTTTCTGCCCTACCAGACAATTTCAACTTCAAAACGAAAATTTTATCTTTGTTTGACCAGTCTGCATGGTCAGCGACAAGCGAGAATTTCTCCAAAAAGTCCTGAAAAGATTCACCCGCATTACCAGCAAAACTTGGAATAGATCCAAGAAACTGAGATCCAACTCCAATTTTCATTTTGTTAGAGTCTCTGACAGCGGAAGCTGATCTGCCAGCATTAGGAGAAAGTCGTGGTGGAGACACCGAAGGGATACGGTGGTTGGACACACTTGGTTGAGCAGAGGAGTCTCTACTCCTACTTGTTCTCGTATTTCTAGATTTAGGCATTTTAGCACAAGGTTTTTCACCAAAAAGATATTCTAATTTATCACGAAGCACAGTTTATTGTGGAAAATTGATTTCACTTTCACTTAAATCACTTATTTATGTATAGGCAGAGCACCGAAAACACTACGTGTAACTTATTTCACTTATTTGTTCATTATCATGAACTTCGAATCACTTTTGCATGTGCACAGAACTTTTGTACTCACTTTTCAAAATAAATGTATGCACTTCATGTATTTACCTTTTAATGTGTGTGTATTTGGAAATTTCACTTATATCATATATCACACAGACTTTTGTGTATTTATGTATGTCAAGTACCTCAAAATATATATGTAACACAATTTCAACATGTAATATGCAAATTAAATCATGCAAATAATACTCTGGTGCATCTGGGCTTATGTGCTTTTGCACTTTTTTACTATATGACACATAAACAAAATTTTCATGCCCATTAACTCAAATATTTTGCACCACAAAAGAATTTTTCAACTTACTTCGACATATTAGTACTGCAATATACATAATCACAATAAAAAAATTTGCACTCTTTCATAATTTTATACTCCACTCACTGTAATACTCTGGGAAAGGGATACGGCACCAATTTGTGGTAGCTGGGTCAGTACAAACAGCACCTACTGACTCCACCACCCACAACTTCGTGATCGTAATTTCAAAAAGCCAAAGAGACATATATTTAACATATCTAGTCTCAACAATTTATCAGCAAAAACACCAGGTTCAAGATTTAAGGGAGTTCCCAGTTTAGGAGAATTAATCCTAAATGAAGTACAGTGAGTAAAGTAGACATAACACAATAAAAACATGGCTCAATTGTCACTCAATCAATAATCAATATTTATTTTAAGAATTTCAACATCATATATATATATCTATTTATCCTTCAAATTATCTAATTATAGTCAGAGCTTTATTTATGTATTAACAATCAGAATATTTGCTCTGCTCAAAATTTATAGATCACATTAATTTCAATTCAATATTCATATGGTTTTCAATACTAATTTAATTAACCAAAAATGCATTTAACATGAGCCATTTAATTTAGAGGTTGGTCCTCGTTATGCCAGTACTGCCTCGGAATCATTGATTCCGGTAAAAGGAAAATTTACCTGATCTCTTAATTTTATTTAATTTGGAGCAACAGATTCGCATCAGGTAATCACGGTTTTGGGGCGGGATTTCAAAAATGTTCACAGGGAGCTTTTCGGGGGAGAATCCAAAATCTTAAGTTCCGTCATCCGACCATTATGCATCGACTCGAACAACCGTTACTCAACTCCTTCGGATCCGATTCCTAGAATGGAAAACAAATTTTAGAAAAGATGTACAGAATAATTAATGTGAGTATCCAGGATCTTCTTCAATCATCTCCAGAAATGCAGGGGCGGTTTCTTTTAGAACCAAAATGCCCATCTCCGCCAGTTAGCCATTTCGGCTAAATCCTTTGTCTAAATTAGACAAAACCTTCGATGCGACCTTTCAGTCGAAGTGTTCCAGCACGAAGAGAGAGAGCATGGGTCCTCTGAGCCCACGCAAAGTTCTCCTTCGCAAAAAAAATGCGCCTCTTCCTGATTGGACGGCGCGCTCCTCCTCGGCAACAGCGAGCAAACGTCACGCATCCCGGCCAGACACTAAGTCCAGACAATCCAACGATTTCACGACGAAATGCGCTTTTTAATGTAATTTCAATGGAAACAAGTGTTAGTAAAAACACTGCACAGGCACGAACGGAGAGAAGGATGTTTCTCTTGCAGAAAATACAAAAAGGCTCATGGCGCAGAATTGCGACATGACAAAGTCATAAACACTTTTCAACTATGTTGTAAAGTGTTAATAATTAATCATGGCATAATTATAAATCGTATAAGTATATTTATGATACGGTGTGGCATGTTAACAAATGCAAAATTGCATTTAAAGAAGTTATCAATCCCCAGATTATGGAAATCTTGCAGCATATTGTAATTTCCTCAGGCCAGCATTATTAAATTAATGTCTGCAGATTTTTATTGACATACCCAATTCTGATTACCAAAAATGTGTAATATTATTCAGTATAAAATTTATTATTGTATTATTAAATTGATTTTACAGATTGTTAGTTTGAAAAAAAGAAAACGGTTTAGAAAAAAAATATTTATCCTTCGCCATAGAATTTGGCTGAGTAGTCTTATTTAGAAATTTAAATGCGGTTTGGTCTCTAATATTTGCTACGCAGTTGCTATTTAAGCGTTGCTATTTAAGCGTTCTGATTCAGAGCTTTTTAACACATTAACGAATATTACTCTCCTTATCGTCACTATGAAATATTTATTTATAAAAAATGTTTTAAAAAGCTAAAGTGGTAGATACTGAGAGTATCTCTCGCGACCCGGTATAATTGATGCTAGCGCCCGGCGGTTGTGAAACACTGCTATTTAGGCTTAGTTCGTTGCTCTCAAATAGCAATAAAATTTACAGCACTTTATCTCGCTTGATGCAATTATTATCGCTTCAAACTCCAATTAAAATGTCATACCATTAACTAGATTTATTTAAGGTAATATAGCACAACTAACAATTAATTTTCACTCCGTCACGTCTCTTACTCTTTGATTATTTAATCCAGCTCCAGTTTCGAAGAAAGCCCGCGACACCATTTTGCTGTCGAAACGAACGAGGTTCTAAATCACGACTTAAAATGAACAACCCGGCGATTATACGAGCGCCTTTCTCAAGAAGTGTCAAAGACCAGCAATTTTGTGTCGATAAATAAGATAGAATGAAACGGTCTTGGCGTCTCAGCCAGCCCCCGTGTTAGCGCGGGAAAACAGATGATTACGGAATGTGTTCCAGACGATTTTAATGGCATTTCACAAGATTTTATTCTATTCCCTTTCCGGAATTTGCAACATTAAAAGAAGGGCTTTCGCTCTGGAGGAATAAATAAATTCGTTTTAATATTAATTGTGAAATGCATGTAAATCAGAGTTTAGAACATTTTATGTGTTGTCTGATTCGGCAATAAACAGAGAGAAAGGGGATATTTTTAACTAGCAAAGGTCCTCATATGGTATACTTTTAAAAAGCCTTGCTGCCCCAACCGGGAATCAAACCCTGGATGTCCGAACTAGTTAGCCGACTCTCTACCATTAAACTACATTGCAAGCTCTTATCGTCGAAGTGGAGTCTGCATTCTCCACCCTCTAATGTCAGATTGGCGGGCAACTGACCTTTCGCTATTTTTACCACAGATTAGCCTCCTGCTTTACTATTTTTACCCAGCTTAGTATTCTGCGTGGCCGTTATCCTCTCAATTTGAAATCGGAGTTTAATCTTCCAGAGTCCACTGAATCCGTACTAGTCGTACTAGGGTCACTTTCAGACCTCTGACATAATTAACAGAATGGATAAAAACTCTGCCGTTTATAATATATATACTGATGGTTCAAATATTGACAATAACACTGGTTTTTCAGTCTGTATTTTTAAACATGATGTTCTGGAAAAGGTTCTCTCCTATAAACTTGACAACAGGAATACAGTATTTCAAGCCGAACTTACTGCTATTTCCTTTGCTATTGACTGGGCTTCCTCTAATAATACCCCTGTTAATATTTTTTCCGATAGCCTCTCTTCCATTCAAGCTCTTAACTCAATAAAAAATAAATCTAATTATCTAAACTCCATTAAATACAAAGTTCTCCTTGCCAAAAACCTTGTCAATATTTCTTGGATAAAAGCTCACAGTAGCATATCTGGAAATGAAATTGCTGATTACCATGCCAAAATTGCTGCTATCTCTGGTTCCCCTCTTACTATTCCCTTTCCTTACTCGCTCCTCTCAAAATTTTGTAAATCTCATATTCTTAATCTTTGGCAAAATTATCTTAATGATTACATTTCCACCAGGACTGGTGATCCGGCTAGAATCCTGTCTTACCTCCCTATCGTGAATCCTAATTTACAAATTTTTAATAAATATCTCATTTACTTTCTTACTGGTCATGGCCCCTTTCTTGATTACTTATACTTTTTCAAAATTAAATCCACCTCTAACTGTATTTGCAATAAATTCGGTGACGTTGACCATTACATTTTCGATTGTCCTTTTTCTAAAAAATTTCATGTCTGCAAACCTTCCCCCTCTAATAAACCAATTTGGTTCTCCAAAGTTCGTTCAAATCCCTCTTCAGTAGATAAAATTAAAAACTGTATTCTTGTTGCCATGGAAATTTCTAATAAAGTGACCTAAGCTTATGAGTAGATTCTGCTCTCATTTAATTTTGATCAATGAATCCCTTTATTTCATTCTTATTAACTTATATGAACTTATTGTGTTCCCTCTATTTTTTTTCTTTAAAAAAAAAAAAAAAAAAAAAGCTATGTTAACTGTTCTTATTTTTTTTTTATCTTTCTTTTTCTTTTGACACTTTTTATTCGTATTTTTTCTTATTTTTATTTTCTAAATTTTATTCTAAATTTCTGTTTTTGTTTTCATACGGCAAATTTTTTTTTTCCTTTTCATATATTTTCTTTTTATATATTTTCTAAATTTTACTTTTAAAATTTTATTATTTTCTTTCATTTTAATCTATATTTTATTATGTTATTATACCTCACTCTAAATATTAGTTTTCAATGATCTTTTTATCTATATTCGCAATAACCATTTTCCCATTTTTGTAAAATGGACGTACTTGTCAAGTTCAAATATAATGTAAAACTGTCTGTTTAATCACAATATTTATTTTAAATTGTAATATTTTTAGACCTAAATAAAAGTTCGTTTGGTGGGATGGTAGACCTTGGGTGCCTCCTGAATGCAGGAGGTATCCTTTCCCGGCCGTGCAGATAGCTACTCTAAACCCACTATGTGAGTCGCACGGTCTGGGGTCTTCAGACCTCCGACATCTTGTTTCCATGGAAATTTCTAATTAAGTGACCTAAGCTTATGAGTAGATTCTGCTCTCATTTAATTTTGATCAATGAATACCTTTATTTCATTCTTATTAACTTATACGGACTTATCGTGTTCCCTCCATATTTTCTGTTTAGAAAAAAAAAAAAAGCTATGTTAACTATTCTTATTTTCTCAGTTCTTACTTTTTCGTTTGACCATTTTTATTTGTATTTTTTCTAATTTTTCTTTTCTAAATTTTATTGGTAATTTCTGTTTTTATTTTCCATGTGCTTAATTTCTTTTTCCTTTTCATATATTTTCTTTTTATATATTTTCTATATTTTACTTTTAAAATTTTATTATTTTCTTTAATTTTAATCTATCTTTCATTATGTTAATGTACCTCACTCTAACTTTTATTTTTCTATGATCTTTTTATCTATATTCGCAATAACCCTTTTCACATTTTCGAAAATGGACGTACTTGTCAAGTTCAAATAAAATGTAAAACTGTCTGTTTAACCACAATATTTTTCATCCATTGTTATCTTTCTAGACCTAAATAAATGTTCGTTTGGCGGGATGGTAGACCTTGGGTGCCTCCTGAGTGCAGAAGGTATCCTTTCCCGGCTGTGCAGCTAGTTACTCTAAACCCAGTATGTGAACCGCGCCGCCTGGGGTCTTCAGACCTCCAACATCTGTGCACTAACCTACAGAGTTGATTTGTTAGAGTGCCATTGTAAAGAACCTTGCTGCCCTACCGGGAATTTAACCCTGGATCTCTAAACTGACCAGCCGATGCTCTACCGTTTAGCTACTGGTACGAAATTGTAAACTCTTATCATCGAAGGGGACTCTGCATACGGCCGAGTGGAAAAATCTCCACTAAAGGATTATCTGTAAGAAATTGCTTTATTCTGACGTTGCATGGGATGAAAAACCAAAAATATCTATTATCCACTGATTTGTCTTAATGCGTACTATCTGTACAACTTGCAATTACTCGAGTTGTAAAATTTTCATGGCATTAATTTCTATAGAAAAGGATTCTAATTCTAGCCTAATACATAAATATATAAACAGTTTATGAATTAAATAGTTTAAAAATATGATAACTGTTTAAAAATATAATAGCAGTTACAATCGAAAATAGGATACCATTTATGAATATACAGAAACTAATTTCAATTTTTTATTATTTTGACCTTTCTTTTTTATTTTCGAAAAAAGAAGTTTTTGTCCCAGTGAGATTTTGCTTCACTTTGCTTATCCAACTTTGCTTATTCACTTTGCTTTAACCCAAAATACCTGCTACACTATAAAGGATGGATAAAAACAGAAAGTGACAAAAATGCTCAGTATAAAATTTAGTTTCCAAATAAATAATTTGTTTCCGAAATGCTTTGATAGATTTTGAGCAATCGCCTTGTAAAGTTGAAACAGATTGAAACTTTTTTCATTTTTAAAAATACTGATGCATATATTTCAAAATGTCGAAAGCTTAGGCCAAGTCAGAAGCCCAGGCCGTCTGACTCGTCCGAAGACATATAGCAGCAAGATGGGCGACCGGAGCTCTAAAAGGGTGATGAAGACCCAAGCCGCCCGACTCATCCTTGGACTTGAGCAACCAAAAGGACGGCAGAGAAAGGGCTCTAAAAGGGTGTTGTTGTTGTTGAGACCCAGACCGTCCGACCTACCAGAATTGTGTAAGGTAACTGTTTGGACGGCCGGGAAGTGCCACCCAATTTAGACCGGAACCCAGTGAGGGAGACATCCACAGGGACCGTACCCTTCTTCCTCTACCACCAACCTCTCGGAAGGACTTACGGACCCACATGTTTAACGTGAACGTACTCCGCATGAACACGGCGGCAGTTGTGGCAGCGTGCAAATCCAGCGCGCAAACCACCGGGCAACCGCGCCCGAAAAGTGCCAACAGCACGCGGTGTTCCCAGCTGGTCACCCACCCAAGTACTAACCGCGCCAGATGCTGCTTGACTTCGGTGATTTAACGAGAACCGGTGTCTTCAGTGCGGTAGAACAGTTGGCCCTCTCTAAAAGGGTGTCGAAAACCCAGGCCGTCCGACTCGTCCGAGGACATAGAGCAGCAAAATGGGCGGCCGGCTCTAAAAGGGTGTTGTTGTTGAGACCCAGACCGTCCGACCTACCAGAAAGGTGTAAGGTAACAGTTTGGACGGCCGGGAAGTGCCACCCAATTTAGACCGGAACCCAATGGGGGAGGCATCCACAGGGACCGTACCCTCCTTCCCCTACCACCAACCTCTCGGAAGGACTTACGGACCTACATGTTTAACGTGATCGTACTACGCGTGAACACGGCGGCAGCTTTGGCAGCGGCTGGAACCGAACCCGGACCTACCGAGTGCAACTCCAGCGCGCTAACCAATGGGCTACCGCGCCCGCTCTAAAAGGGTGTGGAAAACCCAGGCCGTCCGACTTATCCAGAGGACTTGAGCAACTATTTGGACGACCGGAGCTCTAAAAGCGTGTGAAAGCCCCAGGCCGTCCGACTCGTCCAGAGGACTTAGAGTATCTAATTGGACGACCGTAGTTATATGTTGGATTGGGTTCGTATTTTGCGAAATATAGTGGTTAGAAAATCAAGTAAAAACTTCTATTTGTTTCGGGGGAGATCATAATATTTTCTCGATATTAAGGTTCTAATTCCGAGGGAGATCTTAATACATTCTTGATATTAGGGTTGTAATTCCGGGGGAGATCTTAATATTTTCTAGATATTGGGGTTCTAATTCCGGGGGAAATCTTAATATGTTCTTAATATTGGGGTTCTAATTCCGAGGATATTTTAATATTTTCTTTATATTGGGGATCTAATTTTGGGGGGGATCTTAATATTTTCTTAATATCGGGGTTCTAATTCCGGGGGAGATCTTAATATTTTCTAGATATTGGGGTTCCAATTCCGGGGGAGATCTTAATATTTTCTTGATATTGGGGTTCTAATTCCGGGAGTACATTGTCAAGTATGGTATCAATCGAACACTTTTATCAAACCCTTTAAAGTAGATGGTAACATGCTATAATTGTAATCATATGGATCAAAGATATCGATTAATCAAAATTTTACTTGTAGAATTAGAAAAAACCCCACAAGCTACTTAACAAGAAAAATCAATCATGCATAAACATTGATTAAGATACACTTCCCAACTAAAATGCAATTTCATTTAAATATCGCTAAAATACAATTTTATTTAAATATCGCTAAAATGCAATTTTATTTAAATATCGCTAATATGTAATTTTATTTAAATATCTCTAAAATGCAATACATTCAGCGCTGATATTTTTTAATTTATCACAGTATTACAGTAATTTATTATACTTAAAACTTCAACGAATGTATGTATCGCTTGTTTATCTCATGTGAAATTAGTTCTTTTAAATGATGTAACCACTCTAACTCCATGGTTTTAACTGTGACAAAATATTTCATTTTATAAATTGGCAACCCTTTCTATGTAAAATGAATGAATATTTTATTCCTATCACTTATATTCTAGACTCAAGAGCTAATTAATTTTGAGTGAAAAATATTCAGCAATTCTTATGCAACTCAGCCTACAATCGCCTGATTTGCTTACATTTTGCAGACGTTAAAATTAGGCTTCTTTGTAGAAATAATCAAAGTTTAGTGTTCATTTAAAATCAAAAATATTGAAATCATGTTGGACACAGAATTTAGATGCACAGATAATACGCAAAAATAAAGCAATTTTATGAATGATGCAACACTAAATATAAATTTAAATGATATTTAAATACACGATCTTTACACAGCGAAAAAAAAATGGATGCCAAATTTTATTTTGCAATGAGTCACGTGATCCTTTAATATATCATGGAGTGTAATTATTATTTCAATATTTTTCTTTAAAAAAACAACCCAACATATTTTGCTGAAAATGTTTTGTACATTTTATGTGATAATTTGAATATTTTCTAAAATTTTCTAAGCAATTTGTTAATTTTAATTTTGCTTAAAAATGTTTGAAAAATTAAGTCCCGTAGAGTTCAATGTAATTCATTTTTCAACACCGGTTAAATCGGCAACTAATTGAGTGATAGTATTAATTTTCATTTCCATATGTCCCACAGACTGTCTCAACAACATACTAAAATTGCATTTTGATAAAGTCATTTTTACGGCAGTTATCGTGCGAACGGGCAGACAAACAGACAGAATGACCAAAGTCACAAACACTTTACAACTATGCTGGAAAGTGTCGAAAATTGACTATCGTATGAGAAAAATTGAGTTAATCCACACTTCAGTTAAATATAGTTTTATTTATGATACAAGTGGAGCAAAATAATATATGGAACATAAATATATGAGAAAGTCAAGTGGAGACAAACCCCCTCCACATATTTTGACGATTTAATCCATCTTTCGTTCCACACTGGCGTCATTTTGCTGTCAAAGTATGCAATGGTCCAATTTACATCGAGCCCACTGATAAACAACCAGTAATTAAAGAAAGGTCTTCCTACAGATGTGTCAAAGACAAGCAATTTGCGTCGACAAATTGCGTCAGTTGGCGTCTCAGCCAGCCCTCGTGTCAGGACAAGAAAATGGATGATTATCAAATGTGTTTCCAAAGACTTTAATGGCCCCTTTGACATATTTTATTTTCTAAAGTTGGAAATTGCATATTAAAAGAATTTCTAGTATAAAAACAAAAATCTACCCCGTCTTAAAGAATATGTAAAGTAAGCACTTCGTTAGGCAGAGCATATAAAAGTTGAAATAAAAGTATCAACCGGTTTCAAAGGCAATAAACAGCATTCTTCTTCAGAATAAAGGAGACAGATCACCAGTGACAACAAAGGTATGAAAATGTCTGTTGGTCTTGCCTTTGTTGCACATTGGTCCTCCATTGTAAATATTCTGCAGAAGAAAGCTTTTGTATAGGTTGTGTGTAGGGCGATGTAGCGGAAAATTATGTGCTGCCAACTCCAGATTTTTTTGTTACAAAAAATACTTTTCTTAACTAAAAATTATGCTGTGGACAGTGCAGATCTTTCCCTAAATAATGCAATTAATTTACTTTTTTCACAGTAAAAAAATCTGATGTGGACAGCACATGACTTTACTTATATAATGCAATGAATTTACTACTTTTACAGCAAAAAAAATATAGGTTACTCTTATATATACTCATATTCCCTCCAAGAAATTGAATTTTCGTCAATTAGTCGTCATTTTCATTGATTTAGCGTCATTTTTATCCATTTGGCGAGATTTTCGTTAATTCGGCAACGTTTAAAAAGTCGCCAAGTTGGCGATATTCAACCAAATGCATGGCCAAAATCGGGCCAAGTGTTATAGACGGAGAAACTAGTTATTTTTATAGCAGATACATGACAGTTGACTTTCAAATACAAATGTATTACTCAAAGATCTTTTCTCATGAATAGAACGAGCTAGATCCACGAGAATGGTGTCACCCAATTTATCGCATGAGATTACATATGAAAAGTGAACATATTTCTCAACAGTTAATATATTTTTTTAATTTATGGGATTTTTGATAAATTTATTTGAAAAATGTGCAATATCTCGAGAACGGTTCATGCTAACGTTCTAAAGTTATGTCGATCGTTTTCTAATGAAAAATTACATAAGGAATATCTATTTGCGTAACTTTATAAAAGGTTTTGATTTTTTGATGATTTTTTCAAAATTTCACTCGACAGTTTAGGGGGGTTCTGAGCATTCGATTGTGTTTAAAAACAATAGACTTCCAGTATTCACGGATTGTGATTTTTGTATCAAATTTCATTTGAATCGCTCCATTCGTTCGTGAGATATCGTCTCCACAGACTCACTGACACACACACACACATACTTTCACACACATACACATAATTTCACACACACACTCATACACCACAGACATCACCTCAAAAATGTTTTATTCGTGATCAGGGACCCTTGAAACGTGCTCTCCCGTCGAAAACTCGGATTCGAATTTTCGACCCCGTCACAATACTTTCCTTATACATTATGTACATAAGGAAAGTAAAAATTATGTATAAGCTCCACAGCACAATGTTTCTGTTCTTTAATTATATTTTCAGCGGTTTTTCGGATGACAACATGTAAAACTATTTCCAAGTACCCAATTAACTAATATTTCGAAAAACTCTAAATTGACAAATATCAATATTGATAACATCCGAAATAGGCAATATAGTCCATATATTAAAATGTTTTAATAATTAATTCATCAATGTGTCATTATTTTTGTTAATTGTCATTTTTATAACTTTGGCTATATTTTTGTTATTCTGTGGCAAAATCTCGCCAAGTTAGCGATTATTCGCCAAATTACTCACCAGGCTCTCCAGATTTATAGCTCAGTGTTACAGAGAAACGGAGAGAAGAGCTTTTCTTAAATATAAATGACTATTGACGAACCGTTAGGCGTCCAAATACAAAATTGTTAATCAAAGAATCTTCTCTCGCAAATGGAACGAAAAAAACACACGAAAATGATATTAACAAATTTATCACATAATATTGTTTAGGTAAAAATATTTCACAATTGATAATATATTTTTTAATACTTTACAACAAAGTTGAAAAGTGTTTATGACTTTGTTCATTCTGTCTGTCTATCTGTCTGTCCGTTAGCACGATAACTGCCGTAAAAATGACTTAATCAAAATGAAATTTTAGTATGTTTTTCAGACGGTCTGTAGGACCTATGGGAATATAAATGAATAATATCGCCCAATTAGTTTTGGATTGAACCCGGGTTGAAAAAATGAAATACATTGAGCCGTATGGGACCTAATTTTACAAACATTTTTTAAGCGGATTTAAAATTCACAAATTGCTTCGAAAATTTTAGGTAATATTTAAATTGTTCCATAAAATATATAAAAAAAAATTCAGCGAAATATATTTAGTAGTTTTTTTAAATAAAAATTAAAATAATTACACCTCTTATATGAAACGATCACATGACCATGATATGAAAAGATCACATGACTCACTTCAAAATGATATATGGCATCGATCTTGTTTCAAAATCATGATTTTTTAAGTTCTTTTTAATTCATATTGAGTGCTGTATCCGTCCTAAAACTGCTTTATTTTTGCTTAAATTCTCTGCATCTACATACTGAAACAACGCAAATACAATATATTTGAGTTTAAATGATTATCCAAAATTGATTATTTCTTCAACGAAGCCTATTTTTCACTTATGTAAGATATAAACAGCAAAATATGTAGAATGAGTTGTATTAGAATTGCTGTATTTCTTTAACACAAAATAATTTAGTCCATGGAGTCTGCATGGCTGATATGAAAGAAATATTAATTGATTTTATAAAGAGAAGGACGATTTTTTTCGATGAAGTATTAAGCATACAGTTTAATTACTTGTAGCTCCATGGTCTTAATTTTTAAATAAGATAAATTATTATAGTATTGTGATGAATGAAATGAATGGGAGAAAGTTATGAATGAAATGCTGTTTTTATAGAGAGATCCAGGCGTGTTATTTTTTCTATGACGTCATTTGAATTAATTCCAGTTGTTTTCGATGAAGTTTTCAAATATAATAAATTATCGCACTATTATGATAGTTTTAAAAATATTACCGTGGAATGTATCGCATTTTAGAGATATTTAAACCAGGCAATTTTTATTTCAATGCCGTCACTTGAATGAAGTTCATTTTTTTCAATGAAGATTTAAGTTTTCAAATATAATAAATCAATGTAGTATTGTGATAAATTTTAAAATAATACCGAGGAATGTATTGCATTTTCGACTTTTTAAATGAAATTGCATTAAAGTTGGAAAGTGTTTCATAATCAAAGCTTTAAGCATGATTGATCTTTCTTGTTTAATGTTAAGTGATTTTTTCCTAAATTCATTTTTAAAGTATGCAATATCTTGGGAACGGTTTATTCAAGCGTTCTAACGTTTGTGTCATCCGTTTCTAATGAGAAATAATATAAGAAACTAGCAGCGATTACCCGGCGTTGCTCGGGATTTACCATGCAAAACTATGATTCAAAATTACACCGGAACATATAGGGCCGATTGTGATATATTACCGCTGAATGTATCGCATTTTAGAGATGTTTAAATAAAATTAAAGTTGGAAAGTGTTTCATAATCAATGCTTTATGCATGATTGATCTTTCTTGTGATTTCATAATACTTTTCGTTGTTGAGTAAGCCTGTATGAAATAAACCATGGTGATAGTTTCCATTTAAATTCATATCTCAAACCAGCGATTTTCAAAATTGTCTTATACGTTCAATATACTCCCACAAAACTCAGTGTTGAGTAAGCCTGTGAGAAATAAACCATGGTGAAAGTTTCCATTTAAATTCATATCTCAAACCTGCGATTTTCAAAAGTGTCTAATACGTTCAATAAACTCCCACAAAACTCAGAGATTTAATTGACTTTCACGTTTTAAACCAACAATTTCCGACCTTTTTCGTTGTGAATCATGGAGTTAGAGAGTAGAACTCCTAGGGAAAAGTGTCGTTTTTCACTAATATCTCGAGAACCACTGGTCGTAGAAACTCGAAACATGGGCTATGTTTTTTGTGGGGTGATTTCAAGACTGCCAAGACAAATTTCATGAAATTCGGTTCAGCCGTTCTCCAGATAACGGTGGATCATACATACGTACTTTTCTTCTTTATATATATATATATATAGATGATCATTTATCTAACATTATTAAGGTTTCTAATTTTTTAAGATTTTATCAAAATTTTATTTGAGAGTTTGAAGATATTCCAGCATTTGATTACGTTTACAATCAGTAAAATTCCAGTATTCACTAATTGTAATATTTGAGCCCAATTTCGTTTGAAACGCTCTATTCGTTCGTGAGATATCGCATCCACAGACCAGACTAACGGATACACACACACGCACACACGCGTCCGGCCGTCCAAATGGATACTCAAGTCCTCAGGATGAGTCGGACGGTCTGTGTTTTTTACACTTCTACACGCACACACGCACACACACGCGCGCACACACAGAGAGAGAGAGAGAAAGAGCGAGCGAGAGAGAAAGGGGGGTGAGTAAGAAGCCACCTCAAAAGTGTTCGATTCGCATTCAGGGATGCTTGACACGTGCTTTTCAGTCAAAAACTTGAATTCGAATTTTCGACCCCCCGTTGCAATACTTTCCCTATACCTTATGCTATGTATATAGGGAAAATAAAAAGGTCTATTACAGTGACTACTATTATCATGCGTTAATGAGTCAAAGCTTAATTGCTACCTAGCTTATCACTTTTATTTAAAGTCTAAGTGGATAAAAAAAAAAAAACAGACGATTATCGTAATGTAAAAGTAAATAGAAAAATTTTCAATTTAAATGCTTAAGGTTTTAAAATAAGCAAAAGCTTTTTTAAATTTAAATGACTGAATAATAGACAACAAGTTTTGAAAATTTTAGTTATTAAAAATAAACAAAAGTAAAAAAATATATATATATGAAATTTTGAGACAAATAACAAATATTTATGCTATAAAAGGTTTTTAAAACAATTTACCAATAATAAATTATTTCAATTTTTAGTTATTTAAGTCATTTAGATACACTGCGATAACGCAATACATAGATTTCGATTCAAAAACATATAATGACAACAACTCCCTCCCTCCCCCTCCCACTTCGATAATAACAATGTCCTTAAAACAGAATTATCGGACACCATCAGAGACTTCACCTCTGGGTAAGTCCTTCGGCAGGAAAACAACATTGGCAGGTAATAATAAAGGATACAAAGCCATATAAAAATGAAATTGAAATTCTTCTTTCATTTTTATTAACATTTTATTATACAGTTGAAAGGTATTTATGATTGTGTTCATTCTGTCTGTCTGTCTGTCCGTTCGCACGATAACTGCCGTAAAAATGACTTTATCAAAATTAAATTTTAGTATGTTATTGAGACTGTCTGTGGGTCGAATATAAAATTAAAAAATTGCTTCGAAAGTTTAAGGAAATATTCAAATTACCCCATAAAATATATATAAAAAAAAATCAGTAAAATATGTTTGATAGTTTTTTTAAATGAAAATTGAAATAATAATTGCACCCATATTATATGAAGAGATCATGTGACCTTCTTCAGAATAAAATATGGCATCCATTTTTTTTACCAGTGATTTCTAAATCACTGGTAAAAAAAATGGATGCCATAATCATGATTTCAAAATTCTTTTACATTTATATTTAGTGCTGTATCCGTCCTAAAGTCGCTTTATTTTTGCATAATTTCTGTGCATCTATATACTGTGTCAACGCAATTACAATATTTTTGAGTTTAAATAATCATCGAACTTTAATTATTTCTACAACGAAGCCTAATTTTAACATATGCATAACGTAATCACATCAAGCTGTAAGGTGAGTTGTGTCAAACTGTAACTGCATTTTTTTAAAACCAAATTATTTAGCTCTGGAAAATGGAATATAGCTGATATGAATGAAACATTCATTAATTTTACATAGAGAAGCAGACGATTTTATAGTATTGCTTTTTTTAATGAAGTTATAATAATGAAGTTAGAAAGTACTTTTACCTCCATGGTTTTAAGTTTTTAAGTAAAATAAATTATCATAGTATTGTGTTAACTTAATATCATCGCTGAATGAAAGGAATGGAATACAAGTTTATTTAATTCTTTTTATGAACTTTTAAATTTTCAAATATAATAAATTTTTGTAGTATTGTGATAATTTTAAAAATATCACCGCTGAATGTATCGCATTTTAGAGATGTTTAAATAAAATTGCAATGCAGCTGGAAGTGTTTCATAATCAATGCTTTATGCATGCTTGTTCTTTCTTGTTTTATGTGAAAGGAGAAGTTTTACGTATATATATATATATATATATATATATATATATATATATATATATATATATTAGAAAAATATAATAATAATAATAACGAATTCCAAGTAATCATGAAATATTAAAATCACCAAAGCAGTCAAACCACGGCTACAATGCGATAATGGAAATGGACAGCAAAAACCCAATTTCGAAAATTAAGTGGAATTAAATTCCTCTTCAGCTATAAGTCACTTGTTTAGTAAGAATTTTCTGTTTCATGTTCGTATTCTATTCTCCTTATTTGGGTAATTGTCCTGTCTCGTATTTTAACTCACTGGAAGTGCCTGGGAAAGTCACTGTAACCGTCTGTTCTACCTCCCTGATATATTTCGTCATCTTCTTCCCGGTGTTTTTCGACTTTTTACTTCCCCTGCAAACCATGGTAAGGTATAGGGAAAGTATTGGAATCATGCCGAAAATCGCAACTCGAGTTTTCGACGGATCTAAACGTTTCGAGACCTCTAGAATACGAAAAAACATTTTTTAGCGTGACGTCCCTGTGTGTGTCTGTATGTCTGTTTGTGTGTCTGTATGTCTGTTTGTGTGTCTGTCTGTGTGTCTGTCTGTGTGTCTGTGTGTCTGTCTGTGTGTCTGTGTGTCTGTCTGTGCAGATTTTGAATCCTCTCTAAGTAGAAAACTAATGGACCACCAAATTTCATAAAATTTGTTAGGTAAGTCACTTGTGGGCGAATCTGGTGCTGATTAGTTTTGGGTACGATTCAGAATAAAGGAATCCGCCTTTTTTTGCGAAATGGCCCGCAAAAGCTTGTATCCACTCTAGCTGATAATCCAACGGACCAAATGTCACAAAATTTGGTAGATAAGTCGCTTGTGGGTCACACTAGTGCTGATTAGATTTTGGTATAATTCCGAAACAAATACCTGCCTTTTTTGCAAAATGGTTCACAAAAATCGACAAAATCTGAAATAAAAAAACTACGTATGCTGAAATATATCCATTAAATGCTTGTTTTATACGTAATTTTTAACGAAAAAAAGAATAAGACCAACCCCATTACACTAGGATGTGCCGTTTACGAGATATTTTCGTTTATTCTCTACGCCACCTTTGAAAATGAGCCCAGTTACCAAATGAAAACGAAAATTTAATTAATAGTGAATTAAATTTAATTGAAATAAAGAGAATGTGTATATAAGTCTGCAGGGAAAGTCGTGTGCTGCCCACATCAGATTTTTACTTTCCCTGCAATACATGGTAATGTATAGGGAAAGTATTGGAATCATGTCGAAAATCGCAACCCGAGTTTTCGACGGATCTACACGTTTCGAGACCTCTAGAATACGAAAAAACTATTTTTAGCGTGACGTCTGTGTGTGTGTGTGTGTGTCTGTGAGTCTGTCTGTGTGTCTGTGTGTCTGTCTGTCTGTGCAGATTTTGTATCCACTCTATCTAAAAAACTAATTGACCGAATTTCATAAAATTTGGTAGGTAAGACATTTGTGGGCGAATCTGGTGCTGATTAATTTTGGGTACGATTCGGAAAAGAAGAACCCGTCTTTTTTTGCGAAATGGCCAGCAAAACCTTGTATCCACTCTAGCTGAAAATTTAATGGACCGCATTTCACAAAATTTGGTAGATAGGTCGCTTATAGGTCACCCTGGTGCTGATTAGATTTTGGTACGATTAAGAAAAAAAATAACTAATAAATGCTTTTTTGCAAAATGGCCCTCAAAAGTCTACAAAATCTAAAATAAAAAACTACGTATGCTGAAATATATCCATTAAATGCTTGTTTTATACGTAATTTTTAACAAAGAAAAGAATAAGATCAACGCCTTTACACTAGGACTAGCCGTTCTCGAGATATTTTTGTTTTTTCGTTTTTTCTGTACGCCACCTTTGAAAATGAATCCAGTTACCAGTGAGAACGAAAATTGAATTAATAGTGAATTAAATTTAATTAAAATAAAGAGAATGTGTGAATAAGTCTGCAGGGAAAGTCATGTGCTGCCCACATCAGATTTTAACTTTCCCTGCAATACATGGTAATGTATAGGGAAAGTATTGGAATCATGTCGAAAATCGCAACTCGAGTTTTCGACGGATCTACACGTTTCGATACCTCTAGAATACGAAAAAACTATTTTTAGCATGACGTCTGTGTGTGTGTGTGTGTGTCTGTATGCCTGTGTGTCTGTGTGTCTGTGCAATGTATGTATCCACTCTAACTCAGAAACTAATGGACGAAATTTCATAAAATTTGGTAGGTAAGTCACTTGTATGTGACCATGGTGCTGATTAGTTTTGGGTACTATTCGGAATAAACCAACCCGCCTCTTTTTGCGAAATGGCCCTCAAAAATTACCTGTATCCACTGTAACTGAAAACTAATTGATCAAATTTTACAAAATATTGTACATAAGTCTGTTATAGGTCACCCTGGTGCTGATTAAATCTTGATACGATTCGAAAAATAACAACCTGTCTTTTTTTTACGAAATGGCCTGCAAAAGTTGTATATTTCAACTCTTACTCAACTAATCGACTAAATATCATAAAATTTGGTAGATAAGTCACTTGTGGTCAACCCTGGTTCTGATTAGATTTTGGTTCGATTCGGAAAAAAACAACCTGCCTTTTTTTAGGAAATGGCCCGCAAAAATGTCATGTATCTACACTTTCTAAAATACTAATTGACCCAATTTCACAAAATTTGGTAGATAAGTTACTTGTAGTACACTCTGGTGCTGATTAGATTTTGGTACAATTCAGAGAAGAACAACTTGCTTTTTTTTACGAAATGTCCCGCAAAAATCGCCAAAAAAAAAGACTATATGATGCTCAAATATATCAAATGAATTTTTGTTTTATATGCAATTTTTGATGAGAAAAAGATTATAACGTACTCCATTATACTTTAGGACTGACCGTTCTCAAGATATTTGAGATTTCTTGCATTTTTGTTACGCCGCTTTCGGGAAAATGTCCAATTACCAAATAAAAACAACAAAAATTGAATTAAAAATGCAAATTTAGTGTTATTTGGTGCAACAAAACTCAATCTAACGAATTATTAAAGAAATTAAGAAAATATGAATTTGAGTGTGCAGGGAAAGTCATGTGCTGCCCAAATCAGATTTTTTTCATTCTGTTGCGGCTTATCGCACTAACACGTGGACGATGGTTCCTGTCTCATAGTAATACTTGATTTCCTAATTTTGCTTTTTTTTAATTCTTCCTCTTTTAGTGCCTGCAGTCTCAGCTTTGGTATTTATAGTAACTTACTATTGCCAAATCCGAAACAGGCATTTGTTTCGGTTAATTAGAATTAGATGTTCAGATCTGAAGAGGAATTTAATTCTGGTTAATCTTCGAAATTGGGCCGGTGCTGCTCATTTCTACTATCGGCATTGTGGCCGTGGTTTGACTGCTTTGGTGATTTTAATATTTCATGATTACGTGGAATTGGTTACTATAATTATTATATTTTTCTAGTATTTATCCATGTACTTGTCTGCTGTATTATACGCGTATTGTATTTTGGTCATTTTGTATTCTGTTTACGAATTGCCGTAGTAACATCCTATTTTAATAATATATATATATAGTATATATATAAATATAAAAAGTATAAAAAGAATTTTAGAATTGAAAAAAGAAGGAAGGCTTAGCGAGAAGCTTACTTAATGGCGGTAAGGGGTTGTGACCTTACACCCCAGTTGTCAACAAGCTTGTCATAAATGCCGCGGCATTGCACTTCTGGACGCCAGCCCTGGCTGAAGCCAACCCCCGGAGTGACAATAACAATTATCACAAAACCGTTAAAAAAGAAAAGTCCAATGGTAATATGAAGACCTTCACTGGATGAGCAACTGGTCCTTTAGACCACAATGACCTGTATATAACTTTGTGTTATCGTTCTGCGGTCCTGTTATTCATATTATGCGAACCTTCATCTGCTAAATGATATAAAATAGATTTTAACTTTGAACAATAACCATTATTGTTACTGTATAAATTATCAATATAATGTAGCATTGTGGTCTAAAGGACTAGTTGCTGATGCAGTGAAGGTCATCATATTACCATTGGACTTTTCTTTTTTAACGGTCTTGTGATAATTGTTATTGTCACTCCGGGGGTTGGCTTCAGCCAGTGCTGGCGTCCAGGAGTGCAATGCCGCGGCATTTATGACAAGCTTGTTGAAAACTGGGGTGTAAGGTCACAACCCCTTACCGCCATTAAGTAAGCTTCTCGCTAAGCCTTCCTTCTTTTTTCAATTCTAAAATTATTTTTATACTTTTTATATTTATATCGTATATAGTATTTGTAGCTGCTTTGCGCATATATGCTATAACACTTCAATATCTTTAATAACTTCCATTTTCCATCTTATATATTATATATATATATATATATATATATATATATACAGGGTGTCCAGAAAGTTCCGGAACGGCGAAATATTTCGAGAAATACACTTCGGATCAAAAAAGAAAAGACACGTATTCAATATTTTTAGAAAAGCTATCCAATGATACCAAAATTGACCCCCTCCTCCCTCCTGGGGGGAGGATGGTGGGGCAACTTTGAAATATTCAATGGGAACCCCCATTTTTTGTTGCAGATTTGGATTCTCCAGAAAAAATTACATGCATTTGATCTACGATTTTGATTCAAGCACCCCGATCATGAGAGGGAAGGGAAGTTACAGAAAAAAGCACCCTGATCATGAGAGGCAAGGGGACTCATGTTAATCAAGCACCCCCGGTCATGAGAGGAAAGGAGCGTTACAGAAAAAAGCACCCGGATCATGAGAGGCAAGGGGACTCATGTTAATCAAGCACCCCCGGTCATGAGAGGGAAGGAGCGTTACAGAAAAAAGCACCCGGATCATGAGAGGAAAGGGGACTCATGTTAATCAAGCACCCCCGGTCATGAGAGGAAAGGAGCGTTACAGAAAAAAGCACCCTGATCATGAGAGGCAAGGGGACTCATGTTAATCAAGCACCCCCGGTCATGAGAGGGAAGGAGCGTTACAGAAAAAAGCACCCTGATCATGAGAGGCAAGGGGACTCATGTTAATCAAGCACCCCGGTCATGAGAGGGAAGGAGCGTTACAGAAAAAAGCACCCGGATCATGAGAGGCAAGGGGACTCATGTTAATCAAGCACCCCCGGTCATGAGAGGGAAGGAGAGTTACAGAAAAAAGCACCCGGATCATGAGAGGCAAACCCCGAAGGGAACAGAAAACTACTACGTCCACACCGTTGTTCCTGGGTAGAGCTAAAAGTAGTTTTGAACCGTTTTCTAAACTGAAGTCAACAGTTGTCGCTGAAGTAAACGGTTAGCGGGGGGAAGGGGTTCAATTTTAGCATCTTTGGATAGTTTTTTGAAAATATTGAATACGTAATTTTTTATTTTTTTTATCCGAAGTGTATTTCCCGAGACATTCCAATTTTTAAACGTTTGTGCCCCACTTCCGTTTTTCTCGATTATAGCTTCGTTTGTGGGAGCAAAAATCAAAAATCATAGGTCAAATGTATGTAATTTTTTCTGGAGAATCCAAATCTGCAATAAAAAATGGGGGCTCTCATTGAAGATTTCAAAGTTGCTTATATCATTTCAATTTTGGTATCATTGTACAGCTTTTCTAAAAATATTGAATACGTGTTTTTTTATTTTTTGATCCGAAGTGTATTTCGAGAAATTTCGCAGTTTCGGAACTTTCTGGACACCCTGTATATATATATATATATATATATATATATATATATATATATATATATATATATATATATATATATATATATATATATATATATATATATATATATATATATATATATATATATATATATATATATATATATATATATATATACATATATATATATATATATACATATATACATATATATATACATGTATATATATAGAGAGAGAGAAAGAGAGAGAATTATTGAAGAGAAATAGTAAGCAAATTTACAAAAAAATAAGGAATTGAATCAATATAAGCAACCCCGTACTACTTATTTTACCGCAGATTAGAAAATATGCCAGTGTGTTAGTAGAAGCTTTCCCGTATTGCAATATGAGTCTCAAAAATATTTGCCAAAATAAAAGAGATGACGTAATAAATTGAAAGTATCAAAAATCCTCGTAATCTTAATACCAGAAGGTCGTAATTGATTACAATATATGCCAACATATATCAAAATATATGCCAATATACCTGAACTACTTATATTCTCGTAGATTAGAAGATATACCCGTGCATTTGTAGAAGATTACTCGTACACCGTACTATGAGTTTCAACAATTTTCGTCATAATAAAACAATCTATATAAATAAAATTGAAAATCTGTCGGTCTGTCTGTCTGTCTGTTTGCTCCGTCATCACGAGAGAACGGCTAAACCGAATTTGATGAAATTTCGTGGGTAGCCTGGAAATAGTCCCACTTAAAGTTTAGTCCATGTTTGGAGTTTCTACGATCAGTGGTTCTCGAGATATTAGCAAAAAACGAATATTTCTTTTGTCTCATCATCACGAGAGAACGGCTAAATCGAATTTAATAAAATTTTGTGAGTAGCCTTAAAATATCCCCCCATAAATTTTGCCCAAGTTTCGAGTTTCTAATACCAAGGGTTGTCGAGATATTAATGAAAAACGGAACTTTATCCTAGGAGTTCTACTCTCCAACTCCGTGGTTTATCCAAACAGAAAAGATGAAAATCGTTTGTTTAAAACGTCAACGTGAATTAAAACTTCATTTCCGAGCTTAGTGTAGGATTTTTGCATTAATTAGTCACTATCTGAAAGCATGAATTGTTTGAAACATGAATTTAAATGGAAAATCTAACTCCATGGTTTATGCTTCACAAGCCTTTACTAAACAATGAAAAGTATAAGGAAATCAAAATGGCTATTATTTTTGCATTTTATGGGGAACAGATCAAAATGGTTATTTAATTTCGCAGTTTATGAGGAAGATTCTTTTTTATATTATGTTGATCAGCAACGCAATTAAATTAAATATGTTTGTTAATATTTGTTATTATTTTTTCTATTTGAATAATAAATAAATAGATGTAAAAATATATTTTGTAAATGAACGGTTTGATTGTTCTTTTAATTATATAAATTGCGGACTGCATACATCACTTTCATTTATTTTAGCAAAGAGGTTTCAAGCTCATATATTGTGTTTACCCAACAAATTCAAAAATATTTCTAGTACAATTTTAGTGTTTTCATTTAGTATATACAAACGGGATCAGGATATTTTATTTCTCAGATCTGCAAATTCAGAGCTACGAATTTTGCGGAATATCTCTAAATAACCTAGGTAACTTTTCTTAAACTTTACCAAATTAGCGGAAATGTCTCAAATTGATAAAAATGACACAAATCAATGAAATTAAATTTGTTTTTTTAGAAAAGAGTACGGAAATGATGTTTCGGTAGCATTTGACGGTCAGTCCGTTCATCCAACTTAGTAACAAACACATTTAACGAATTTTTTTAATATCACCAAATTGATAAAAATATTTGTAAATCCATAAAAATTTCATGGAATTGATAAATTAAAACGCTTAATAAATGAAATTAATTGTGTCTTGTTAGGAGATAGTATTGTGATGATGTTTCGTCAATTTGTCGCAAAATGGGACTATCAGTTCTACAGTCCCACATGGCGATAAATTTGGCGATTTTTTAAGTAATCGCTAAATTGACGAAAATGTCGCCAAACCTTCCATGGAGATCGCATTATTAAGACGATATGATTTCCATCAATTTAGTTGAAGCAAATGATATCATGTCGCTTAGCAACGGATCCAATGTATTATGCGGCATACGATTTTTATTAAATCTTTTCCGATATGAATAATAAAGATATGTATATAAAATAAATTTCATTGACATTGCATTTTAGACTGGATAATATCAATTACGGTCTTCAGGTTTAAACATTATTATCATTGATAGGGGACTGTTGAGTCAGGGATTACTGATATTTTCAAGTTATTATGCTATTGTTTTGTTATGACAAAAAATGTTTAAACTCATATTTTGTACGTTTTGCGAGTAATCTTTTACAAATGCACGGGTATATCTTCTAATCTACGAGAATATAAGTAGTACAGGTATATTGGCATATATTTTGATATATTTTGGCATATATTGGAATCAATTAAGACCTTCTGGTATAAAGATTACGGGGATTATTGATATTTTCAATTTATTACGTCATCTCTTTTATTTTGGCAAATATTTTTGAGACTCATGTTGTAATACGGGTAATCTTCTACTAACACACTGGCATATTTTCTAATCTGCGGCAATAAAAGTAGTACGGGGTTGCATACACTGATTCAACTCCTTTTTTTTGTAAATTTGCTCACAAAAGGGACCAGGATGTTTTATTCTTCAGATCTGCCCGTGAAGATAATTTTGCATAGTGACAACAGATATTCTTACACTTCTCTTTATGAGTAATAAATTTAATATTTTAACAGAATTTGCACATGATTGAGAATTATAAGTTTCTTTATATTATATACTCCGTACGAAGAGCGGGTATGCTGCTAGTCTGTATAAATAAAATTGAAAATCTGTCTGTCTGTCTGTCTGTCTGTCTGTTTCTCCCATCATCACGGAATAACGGCTGAACCGAATTTGATGAAATTTTGTGGGTAGCCTAGAAATAGTCCAACTTAAAATTTAGTCTGTGTTTTGAGTTTCTACGAGCAGTGATTCTAGAGATATTAGTAAAAAACAAAATTTTCGTTTGTCTCATCATCACGAGAAAACGGCTAAACCGAATTTAATGAAATTTAGTGGATAGCCTTGAAATAGCCCCCATAAATTTTGCCCGAGTTTCGGGATTCTAAGACCCAGGGTTGATGAGTGAAAAACGGAACTTTTCCCGAAGAGTTATACACTCTAACTCCGCCGGACGTCCATTGTGCTGCTCATGTCTTCGGACGAATCGGTCGTCCTGGGCTTTCGACACTCTAACTCTGTGGTTTATTCAAACGAAAAGGGTGAAAATTGGTTGTTTAAAACGTCAAACTGATTTAAACTTAATTTCTGAGTTTGGTGGAGGATTTTAGGCTAATTAGTCACTATCTGAAAGCATGAACTGTTTGAAACATGAATTTAAATGAATAATCTATCTCCATGGTTTATTTTTCACAAGCATTTACTCAACAATGAAAAGTAAGTGAAAATGTAGTACTCGTCAGTGAAGATGACATTGTAGGACTGTTGTCCACTCCACTGCCGATGTTTCAAACTCCACTGTAAATGCACGCGTAACTGTGTAAACGTCAGGGAGATGCAAATTGCTTGTCGTCTGGTATAGAGACCAATGTGTCTAAGTCTCCTATGAACAGTTTGTCTAGAAACAGTGACTCCTGTGGCGACTGTCAGGGCTGAACCAAGGCCACCTAGAACATGTGCTATGTGTTACAAAAATGTTAAAATTGCATGCATAAAATAAGACAAAATAAAAAATAACTAGTTTCTAAGACCAGGGGTTGTTGAGATATTAATGAAAAACTGAACTTCTTTTAAGAGTTCTACTCCCTAACTCCGTGGTTTATCCAAACGGAAAAGATGAAAATCGTTTGCTTAAAACGTCAAAATGAAGTAAAATTTTATTTCCGAATTTGGTGCAGGATTTTTGCATTAATTAGTCACTATCGGAAAACATGAATTGTTTAAAACATTAATTTAAATGGAAAAATCTACCTCCATGGGTTATCTTTCACAAGCTTTTACTCAACGATGAAAAGTATAAAGAAATCAAAATGGCTATTTAATTTCGCATTTTATGAGGAAGATTCTATCTTATATCATGTTGCTCGGCAACGGAGTAAAATTAAATGTGTTGTTAATATTTATTATTATTTTTTCTATTTAAATAAAATAAATAAATGGATGTAAAAATATATTTTATAAATGAACGGTTTGATTGTTCTTTTAATTATATAAATTGCGGACAGCGTACATCACTTTTATTTATTTTAGCAAAGAGGTTTCAAGCTCATATATTATGTTTACCCAGTAAATTCATTTAGCCGATTGTTGAAACACAAATAGAGTAGAACGGGTGTATCTTAGACAATTTTAGTGTTTTCATTTAGTATATACAAACGGGATCAGGATATTTTATTCCTCAGATCTGCAAATTCAGAGCTATGAATTTGGCGGAATATCGCTAACTTGGTAACTTTTCTTAAACTTAACCAAATTAGCGAAAATGTCTCCAAATTGATAAAAACCACGCAAATCAATGAAATTAATTTTTTTTTTTAGAATAGAGTACAGAAATGATGTTTCGGTAGCATTTGTCGGTCAGTCCATCCATCATACTTAGTAACACATTTAACGAATTTTTTTAATACAGTCGAACCTCTCATTTACGGTCACTCTCCGAACAGAAAAATTTGTCCGTAAACGAGGGGTGACCGTAAAAGAGGGGATCGTTCTAAATTCACCAAATTGATAAAAATATTGTGTCACCAAATTGATAAAAATATTTGTAAATCCATAAAAATATCATGGAATTGATAAAATTGCGCTTAATAAATGAAATTAATTGTGTTTTGTTAAGGGATAGTATTGTGATGATGTTTCGTCAATTTGTCGCAAAAAGGGACTCCCATCAGTTCAACAGTCCCACTTGGTGATACATTTGGCGATTTTTTAAGTTATCGCTAAATTGGAGAAAATGTCGCCAAACCTTCCATGGAGATCGCATTATTCAGACGATATGATTTGCATCAATTTTTTTGAAGCAAATGCTATCATGTAGCTTAGCAACGGATCCAATGTGTTATGTGCCATACGATTTTTATTAAATCTTTTCCGATTTAAATTATAAAGATATGTATATAAAATAAATTATATTGACTTTGCATTTTTGACTGGATAATATCAATTACGGTCTTCAGGTTTAAACATTATTATCATTGATATTTTCGGGGACTGTAGATTCAGGGATTATTGATATTTTCAAGTTATTATGCCATTGTTTATTTATAACGAAAATTGTTGAAGCTCATATATAGTACGTTGTACGAGTAATCATCTACAAATGCAAGGATATATCTTATAATCTATGAGAATATAAGTAGTACAGGTATATTGGCATATATTTTGATATATATTGGCATATATTGGAATCAATTACGACCTTCTGGTATAAAGATTATGGGGATTATTGATATTTTCAATTTATTACGTCATTTCTTTTATTTCGGCAAATATTTTTGAGACTCATATTGTAATACGGGTAATCTTCTACTAACACACTGGCATATTTTCTAATCTGCCACAATGTAAGTAGTACGGGGTTGCATATATTGATTCAGTTCCTTTTTTTTGTAAATATGCTTACAAAAGGGGCCAGGATATTTTATTTTTCAGATCTGCCCGTGAAGATAATTTTGCATAGTGAGAACAGATATTTTTAAACTTCTCTTTAGGAGCAATAAATTTAATATTTTAACAGAATTTGCACATGATTGCGAATTATAAGTTTCTTTATATTATATATTCCGTACGAAGAACGGGTATGCTGCTAGTGGTATAATAATTTGAAAATATCAATAATCCCTGAATCAACAGTCCCCAAAAATATCAATAATAATGATGTTTAAACCTGAAGACCGTAATTGATATTATCCAGTCAAAAATTCAATGTCAATGAAATTTATTTTATGTACATATTATCACTATTCAAATCGGAAAAGATTTAATAAAAATCGTATGCCGCATAACATATTGGATCCGTTGCTATGCGACATGATATCATTTGCTTCAAATAAATTGATGGAAATCATATCGTCTGAATAATGCGATCTCCATGGAAAGTTTGGCGACATTTTCGTTAATGTAGCGATAACTTAAAAAATCGCCAAATTTATCGCCAAGTGGGACTGTAGAACTGATAGTACCATTTTGCGACAAATTGACGAAACATCATCACAATACTATCCCCTAACAAAACACAATTAATTTCATTTATTAAGCCCGATTTTATCAATTACATGATATTTTTATGGATTTAGAAATATTTTTATCAATTTGGTGATATTAAAAAAATTCGTTAAACGTGTTATTAAGTAGGATGGATGGACTGACCGACAAATGCTACAGAAACATCATTTCAGTTCTTTATTCTAAAAAAACAAATTTAATTTCATTGATTTGCGGCATTTTTATCAATTTGGAGACATTTCCTCTAATTTGGTAAAGTTTAAGAAAAGTTACCAAGTTATTTAGAGATATTTCGCTAAATTCGTAGCTCTGAATGTGCAGATCTGAGGAATAAAATATCCTGATCCCGTTTCTATATACTAAATGAAAACACTAAAATTGTATTAGAAGATACATACACCCGTTCTACTCTTTTCTGCTTCAACAATCGGCTAAATGAATTTATTGGGTAAACACAATATATGACTTTGAAACCTCTTTGCTAAAATAAATTAAAGTGATTTACGCAGTCCGCAATTTATATAGTTAAAAGAACAATCAAACCGGTTATTTATAAAATATATTTTTACATCCATTTATTTATTATACAAATAGAAAAAATAATAATAAATATGACAACACATTTAATTTCATTTCGTTGCCGAGCAACATGATATAAGATAGAATCTTCCTCATAAAATGCGAAATTAAATAGCCATTTTGATTTCTTTATACTTTTCATCGTTGAGTAAAAGCTTGTGAAAGATGTACCATGGAGGTAGATTTTTCCATTTAAATTCATATTTAAAACAATTCATGTTTTCCGATAGTGACTAATTAATGCAAGAATCCTGACCAAACTCGGAAATAAAGTTTTATTTCATTTTGACGTTTTAAACAAACGATTTTCATCCTTTCCGTTTAGATAAACCACGGAGTTGGAGAGTAGAAATCCTAGGAAAAAGTTCCGTTTTTCATTAATATCTCGACAACCCCTGGTCTTAGAAACTCGAAACTTGGACTAAATTTATGGGAGGCTATTTCAAGGCTATCCACAAAATTTCATTAAATTCGGTTTAGCCGCTTTCCCGTGATGATAAGACAAACGAACATTTTGTTGTTTACTAATATCTCGAGAACCACTTGTCGTAGAGACTCAAAACACAGTCGAAATTTTAAGTGGGGCTACTTCTAGGCTACCCACAAAATTTCATCAAATTGGGTTCAGCCGTTCTCCCGTGATGATGGGACAAATAGACAGACAAACAGACAGACAGACAGATTTTCAATTTTATTTATATAGATTCCGTACGAAGAACGGGTATGCTGCTAGTCTATGTAAATAAAATTGAAAATCTGTCTGTCTGTCTGTTTGTCCCATCATCACAGGAGAACGGCTGAACCGATTTTGATGAAATTTTGTGGGTAGCCTGGAAATAGCTGCACTTAAAATTTAGTCTATTTTTTGAGTTTTTACGACCAGTTGTTCTCGAGATATTAGTAAAAAACGAAACTTTCGTTTGTCTCATCATCATGAGAGAACGGCTGAATCGAATTTAATAAAATTTCGTGAGTAGCCTTGAAATAGCCCCCCATAAATTTTGCCCGAGTTTCGGGATTCTAAGACCAGGAGTTGTTGAGTGAAAAACGGAACTTTTTCCGAAGAGTTATACACTCTAACTCCGCCGAGATCATTAGCCTATGGGTTGGTCGTGTGGTCTGGGTTTTCTACACTCTAACTCCGCCGGACGTCCATTGTGCTGCTCATGTCTTCGGACGAGTCGGTCGTCCTGGGCTTTTGACACTCTAACTCTGTGGTTTATTCAAACGAAAAGGATGAAAATTGGTTGTTTAAAACGTCAAACTGAATTAAACTTAATTTCTGAGTTTGGTGGAGGATTTTAGGCTAATTAGTCACTATCTGAAAGCATGAACTGTTTGAAATATGAATTTAAATGAATAATCTATCTCCATGGTTTATTTTTCACAAGCATTTATTCAACAACGAAAAGTAAGTGAAAATGTAGTACTCGTCAGTGAAGATGACATTGTAGCACTGTTGTCCACTCCACTGCCGATGTTTCAAACTCCACTGTAAATGCACGCGTAAGTGTGTAAATGTCAGGGAGATGCAAATTGCTTGTCGTCTGGTATAGAGACCAATGTGTCTAAGTCTCCTATAAACAGTTTGTCTAGAAACAGTGACTCCTCTGGCGACTGTCAGGGCTGAACCAAGGCCACCTAGAACATGTGCCATGTGTTACAAAAATGTTAAAATTGCATGCATAAAATAAGACAAAATAAAAAATAACTCACCATTTATGAAGTCTTGTTTGCAGTAGACACTATAATCCAAGTGGGCACGTATTTAAATTTTTTTTTTATTTAAAAGTATGAATTTTTGAAAGTCACTCCTGTAACTTCAATACACTTTCGTACACTCGCAGTGATTGCATATCCCTCCGCGGCTGACGTCACGTATCCCATGATTCCTAGATGTCCGAGCCTTGTTTTAGATAGCCTTGGCTAAACTCAGTTGTCTGGCAGAGCTGTTCCTGTGACGTTGCGCAGTTATCACCAAATATCGGTCTTGCCGAGCGGATGTTACCCTTGGATGACCTGGTACTGGTCGTCGGGTAACATGTCCATTGGTTTGGAATCTCTGCCACAGTCTGGAGATAATACACTCAGGCACACTCAGAATTTGAGACGCTTGAGTTTGGGATCGATCGGATTCCAGCATTCCAATAATTCGTGCACAGGAGCCTTATACCCAATGATAAGAAACGGAAATCTAAGTTATCAAAATAAGCTCCTAATTTATAAATCGGTCATCCGCCCGGGAATGCTGTATGCAGCACCCGTATGGCGATATGCCTGTAAAACTACTATAGACTTTCTAGAGACAAAACAAAACAAAACCCTAAGGATTATAAGGAAAGCCCCTAGATACTTAAAAAACTCGGTAATTAGGAAAGACTTCAAAATAAAAACTGTTAGAGCCCAAATTAAAAAGCTAGCGCTAACGTTCTATAAAAATCTGCCATCTGTTCCAAATGAACTACCATTCAATCTGCATGACTATGATCATCGCAAGGCCAAATCACGTAAGAGACCCCGCGCTGTACTTAATATTGAAAATCGGAATTAGGTAAGTCCCACCTTAAATAGTTGAAATTAAATAAAAACTGCGATCAATGTTTTCTAAAAAATGTTCTTAAACCTTAAACTGCCAAATTACTAGGATATCCTTAGATCTGCATCAACTCCCCTAAATTACTCAAACTCTAAATGTGCAACAAACTGCCACAGTAGGAGCTAGGTCAAATAATAAAAACAGTAAAGTCAAAAACCTCGAACCTTCAACTATGGGCAAATGAAATAATGTCACAGTATGAAGATAAGAACCAAAGGCGCTTCGCGCCTGGTGCTCTTTTCTGGACGAAACCCTTTCTCGGTGTCCATTTCGTCAGTGGAAGACTTGAGACACATATATGTCATACTGGCCGGTGTCCATTTCGTCTTTTTACCTTTGAGTTTGTTGGTTCTCTAGTATTGACGAAGGGGATTCATTGTATCCTCAAAACAGCTGTATTCTGCATTTTTATCTTATTTGTGCTTGAATAAGTTTCTCAACTTTTCTTACCCCTTGCACAAAGTGGTTTTTTAATTACTGAAAGCTGAATCTTAATTCGCAAAAAGAATGCATGAAAAGGGCAAAATCATAGTCGTGAAGTAATAACGTAAATTTTTTAAAAATGTAAATGTTCTGCAATATGAAACTGAGTGCCGCCTTTCAACTCTTTACGTACTCTGGTAACCGAGAACGATCCCTTCAAATATATTGTTACGAATTATCCTCTGGAATCGTGGGTGTGCGCTCATGATACAAAAATGAATCCAAATTTCTGGATAACTTGCACGTATATTCACAAGCTCAGCGTAAACAATAATATACAGTAAAACAGCATTTACATGTTTCACTTATTTCACAAAACAACCTATACTGTTCTCAAAACATTAACGTATTTCATTTCACAAAATAGCAGCTACTATCACCAAACATTGACGAAAATCACAACTCGTATCACCACAACTACTCTCCAACTGAATGATGGCTCCTTTTATAGACACTTTATAAAACCGTTTGGAAATATCTCCTATCTCGTAGAATAATCGTTATTTCGATGTGTTTCTCGAACCTTTGAAAAGTCCCCAAAATGGCGATAAATCGTCAAATCTCGAAACCCTTCGTCGAACTTCGGAGTATGGCAATCCTAGATTCACGTCATGGGAATGGTGCCCTTACGGGTGTTTTCTCTGTCAGGTTTTCAAAAGATACTTCGTGAGAGGGACAAAAAGAGACGCCAGAGCATTATACAGGGTGTCCCAAAAAGATTGACACTCGATTTAATTCTTTACCTGTTGGTGATAAGTGGGCAATGTAAATTGCAAAAATGTTAAAAGTACGGTAGAAAATAAGACTACGTTAGTGAAATAGTCCTCCCATTCATTTTCAAAAAGTTGCACTGTCTAAATTTTATATACGACCTCCTTAGACAAATTTGGTCAATCAGAAAATTTTTATTTTTAATGCAACAAGATCATTAAAAAAAACCCACATATCTGTACCTTTAAAATTGAGCGAGTATATTTAATTGAAAATTGAACATTGTGAATGGGGACCCTATATCAAATTAGAAATGTAAGTTTGTGACATATCACAAGAAAAGTTAAAACTGGATGATAATACATAGGATACCCGACCGCGCAGTGAGTACCACTGCTTTATATGATCTCTGTCTGTGTAATGCTTTATTTAGATGCATTTGTGATAAAAAATTCTGACACATATTAACGTATTTTTTTATCTAAACAATTTCCATCGTCAATTTGCTTATGATCTCTATTTTCACTGATCAAACAGCCTTTCACATGGTACGGAAAAGTGGCATAGGCCAGATTTTTTCCTTTATCATAATTCAATTGATTTTAAAGATACAGATATGCGGGGTTTTATTTTAATGATCTTGTTACATTAAAAATAAAAATTTTCTGATTGACCCAATTTGTATGAGGTCGTATAAAAATTAAAAAAATGTAACTTTTTGCAAATTACTGGGAGGACTATTTCATTAACGCAGTCTTATTTCCTGCCTTATATTCAACATTTTTAGAATTTACATTGCCCACTTATCTCCAACAGGTAAAGAATTAAAGCGAATTTCAATCTTTTGGGGACACCCTGTAGACGTTCTTAACACAATTTAAAGAAAGGGGTAAAAAGCGTTCATACGAAGTTAATAGGAGCTGTAAGAAATAACGTACACTAAATATCTCCAAATGAAATACTACTGTGCGTTTACTTAAAATGCATTCAAATTTATATGGAAGAGCGGTTAAAATCCCACGTAATTTAAAACACATGCAATTGAACTCGATAAATAACAATTTACAAAAATAACAAAAATCTGCGATTACTTTCGAAATTCTAAATAAAACTGCGTTAAGACCATAGAGAGAACAGTGCACGAGGACTACTAAATAGAAACTGATAAAATCGGTGTCGAGGGAACGGTAATTAGGAAACTTAACGTTCGAGTAATGGAAGGTGCTGCAGCACTACCCAGCACCTCTCCCCCCCCCCCCCCCCTCCCAATCATCGTTTCCGGAAAATAAATGGTGATTAGATTTCAGCTCCGAAGTCAAACGATTCCGTTTCCTCTAAGTAAGATTTGGGGGATAAAGCGGAAATAATAGACATTTTTTTTCTTTTCAGAAATCTTTAAATGTTTATCGTTAGTTCTTTGAAGAACAAATGGGAGATATTTAGCGAGCAATTAATTTAAGCGTTGCGTGTTGCGTAAAAATGCAGGTATTCCTCGACTTGTGACAAGTTTACGGTCATATTGTTACGACCTGTATCTCCTGGAACGGCAACTGCGCTCCAACTGAGTGATGACTCCTTTTACAGACTCTCTATAGAGCGGCAAATTTCTCATATCTCGTAGAATACTGGTTATTTCGAAGTGTTTCTCGAAGCTTCGGAAAGTCGCCAAATATCTCCAAATTGGCTGCAAATCGGCAAATCTGGCTACCCTTCTTTGAACTTCGGCATGTGGCAACCCTAGACTCACGTCATTGAAAAGGATGCCTGTAAGAGTGCTTTCTCCTTGTTATCTGAGGAAGTGAGAGCGGGAAAAGTTACTCCAAAGCATTTTATAAATTCGTAACAATATACTTTGGTCTTAAGTCAAATGGGTTGCATATATGGAGTTTCATACAAATACTATCGCTTAATCAATATTGCACAAATTGAATGAAATTTAGTACGTTCATTTCAATCGATGCATGCCAGAGGTTTATTGAATTTTGCGTTGGGATCGGATTAATTAATGTCCTCGATTTTACCAGATATTTTGCTTTGTAAATCAAAAAGTAATAGAAATTGTTATCAGAACAGTTGATTATATGTAATTTCATTTTTATAAGAAAGCAAATTTCATATAACACTAAGAGATATTGCATCTTATAATTTGAAGAAAAAATATAAAATGTCGGCGGTGTCTACAATCCGATGAAGCTGAAAAAGTTTTGCGTAAATAACTTCTAGTAAAATAAAACTTATAAAAACTTATATTCATATATATATATATATATATATATATATATATATATATATATCCCTGTACGGCTTTTAAATCGCTAAAAATGAATCGCTTGCTGTTTATAGCTAGCTAAAGAATCGAAATTAGAACCACCTTTACAAGATAGTTCAAAATATTAAAATACCAAAAAATTTCAACTTTTATATTTCATAAACCAAAGACCAGATCCTAAATCCAATAATATATCATTGTAAGGTTTTCAAAGGGCTATAAATTACTCTCTCGCGGTTCACAGATGGCGCTTTTAGTTTTCCAAGATATAAGCATTACAAACTTCAAAAACGGAAAATCTTCAATCATCTTCAACTTGGCAAGACGATTGATAAGAGATTTGTAAAATACATACCATTGATCTTAAAACTAGATTTCCCACTGAACTTCTTTGTTGCTTACTGTTTATATCTATTTGTTATTGTTTAAAAGATATTTCAAGTTGAAGTAAGCAAAGTGCTGCGAAATCTCGCTTGAATGAAAATATTTCATTTTTTTTCTTTTCTTTTTAATATAATTCAAAACATCAAAATATTTTATTTATATTTATAACTAGTACCCTATTTCCGACAGAACATGTACAACTTACTTTGATTTTTATCGTTTAACGTTCGGAGATATAAATGCCCAAATTGTTTATATTTTTTGTAACGATCCGATTTTGGTTCGATAAAGGTCCGATTTAACACACTGGTCATGGGTGAACGCATTATAATAAGAAATTCATTAAATGAAATTTATTAACGCCTTTTAATAAGAAATAAATACACAACATTATCTAGTAATTTATCAAGTGTTATTCTCAAGATAATCGGAAATTTTATTTTTCCATGGGAGACGTGATATCGTTCGGAATAATCAGATCAATTCCATAAAATTAAGCTTATTTTAATCGGTAACAACAAACAGATATTCAACGAGATCGTGTTCAACGAATACTATATGTATTATTTATTTTCTAATATATCAAAATTTGTTGATCATTAATAGTTTTATGTTGGACATATGAGAATCTTTTATCTGAAACATCGTAGGGAGCGAGGTGCGGAATAAATCTTCAAAGAATTGTGGCGGTATTAAAACTGAAGTATGAGTGTACGAGAGTGACATCATATTAATACGAATACGTAACAGATAAAGATCGTTATAATTTGAAGGTGTGGGTTGACTTTGGTGACAAATTCGGTGACCTAGGCGACGAATTTAGTAAAATATCGGCATCTTAGTGATTCTTAGAAACTTCTCCAATTTTACAAATCGGTTAAGAACTTCCCAGAGTTGCGTGCTTCTTCCAGAACTCTCCACAGATAGTATTTAAGCTCATTATTTTGTAGTGGGGTTATCGACGTGATACGAGTAAAAATATTAGTCGAACTTAATATAGAACTCAATACGTTATTTTTTTCCGATTATATATACCCTTTAAGCTGTATTATAAAACATTTCTGGTAAAAAAGTATAATAAAATTTAAATTTTAGATCCGCGATGTTGGTGCTTCCCCATCTGCAGTATACGCCAATATGCGTTTATGGGGATCGATGATAAAACGTATTATCGATGCAAACGTATTATCGATGATGAAACGTATGCACTCACTCCACCAAAGTGGCGCATATTCGCTAGCGACGAATGTTCCCTCCTATGGTAGAATGACTGCAAACGTTTCATCATCGCTAATTTTGTCGAGTGTGGTCCTATTCGGACGAAATAAACTGAATTCTATTAAATCAAAAAAATCTAATGTGGGCAACACATTATTTTCCTTATATAATGCAATGAATTTACTACTTTTACAGTAAAAGAAATAGGTTTTTCTTATAGTAGATACTTATATTCTTTCCACAATATTGAATTTTCGACAATTAGTCGTCATTTTCATTGATTTAAAGTGATTTTTATCCATTTGGCAATATTTTCGTTAATTTGGCAACATTTCAAAAAGTCGTCAAGTTGACGATATTCCGCCAAATTTGTCGCCAAAATCACGTCAAGCGTTATGGACGGAGAAATAAGTTATTCTTATAGCAGATAAATAACTATTGGCGTTCAAATATAAAAGTATTACTCAAAGTACCTTCTCTCATGGATGGAACGAGCTAGATCCACGAGAATGATGTTACCCAATTTATCGCATGATATTACATATGAAAAGTGGACATGTTTCTTAACAGTAAATATATATTTTTAATTTATTGGATTTTTGATAAATTTATTTGAGAAATGTGCAATATCTCAAGAATGGTTCATGCTAGCGTTCCAAAGTTTATGTCAATCGTTTTCTAAGGAAAAATTACATAAGAAATGTCTATTTGTGTAACTTTATTAAAGGTTTTGATCTTTTGATGATTTTTTCAAAATTTCAGTCGAAAATTTAGGGAGGTTCTCAACATTCGATTGTGTTTAAAAACAATAGGCTTCCAGTATTCACGGATTGTGATTTTTATACCAAATTTCATGCGAATCGCTCTATTCGTTCGTGAGATATCGTCTCCACAGGCTCACTGACACACTCACACACACAGACATCACTTCAAAAATGTTCGATTCATGATCAGGGATGCTTGAAACGTGCTCTCCCGTCGAAAACTCGAATTCGATTTTTCGACCCCGTCACAATACTTTCCTTATACATTATGTACATAAGGAAAGCAAAAAGTTAAAGTTTAAAAGATTCATCAAGCTCAAAAATATTGAAACCATTCCTTAAATATATTGTACCATCATCACACACAATGCATATCAATCTTTGCCCATTCGAAATACGCGAAAGGAGGAATGTATCGCATCAAGTATAACGTGTAATAAAGTTTCTCACTAATTTTATATCAACACTGAAGGGTACATATAAAGCGTAAACCGGTCCATAGTTTCTGTCATCTGCAACGGGAGCGCGATCCGTTTAATCCACCTTGATGAATACCATCAACAAAAAATTAAAAACCAGATTTGACTTTAAAAATTCTGAATAAAAAAAGCAGTTAAGCACACGTTGACTAGGGAATGATGACGACTGAATAGAAACTCATAAGATTAGTGTCGGGGGGAACGGTAATTAGGGAACTTAACGTGAGATTAATTAAAGGTGCAGCAGCAGCCTCATCGTAAACCCTCTTCAGTCTGGTCCTTTCTGGAAAATAGATGGTGATTAGATTTCACTCCTTGAAGTCAAGCGGTTCCATTTGCGAAGAATAAGAGGATTGCGAAGAGTGAGAGGGAAATAATAATATTTCGGCTTTTTAAATAGAAATTAAGCGTTCATTGTAATTTTTGAGGCATTCGCTCTCTAATTAAAAAAAATCTAATGTGGGCAACACATGACTTTCCTTATATAATGCAATGAATTTACTACTTTTACAGTTAAAAAAAATGTTATTCTTATAGTAGATACTTATCTTCCTTTATATTCTTTTCAAGATATTTAATTTTCTTCAATGAGTCGTCATTTTCATTGATTTAACGTCATTTTTATCAATTTGGCGAGATTCTTGTTAATTTGGCATTAATTAAAAATGCCGCCAAGTTGGCGACATTCCGCCAAATTCGTCGCCAAAATCTCGCCAAGCTTTACTGACGGAGAAATAAGTTATTCCTATAGCAGATAAATGACTATTGGCGTTCAAATACAAAAGTATTACTCGAAGTATCATTTCTCATGAATGGAACGAGCTAGATCCACGAGAATGATGTCACCAAATTTATCGCATGGTATTACATGTGAAAAGTGAACATGTTTCTCAATAGGAAATATATTTTTTTTGTATTTTATATGACTTTTTGATAATTTTTTTGAAAAATGTGCAATGTCTCGAAAACGGTTCATGTTAGCGTTCTAAAATTTATGTTAATCGTTTTCTAATGAAAAATTACATAGGAAATGTCTATTTGCGTAACTTTATTAGCGGTTTTGATTTTTTGACGATTTTTTCAGAATTTCACTCGAAAATTAAGGGGGGTTCTGAACATTCGATTACGTTTAAAAACAATAGGCTTCCAGTGTTTATGGATTGTGATTTTTGTACCACATTTCATTCGAATCGATCCATTCGTTCGTCAGTTATCGTCTCCACAGACTCACTGACACACACACACACACACAGACATCACCTCAAAAATGTTTGATTCGTGATCAGGGATGCTTGAAACGTGATCTCCCGTCGAAAACTCGAATTCGAATTTTCGACACCGTCACAATACTTTCCTTATACATTATGTATATAAGGAAAGTAAAAATAAGAAAGGAACTAATGTAAGTAGCGCATAACTTTCCATACAGATTCGCATTGTTTTTTAATGCTTTATTTATAACAATTAAACTAATATTTAAGTTTATCAAAGACAGGGCAATCTTAAGAAATTATGTTGCAAATTTATTTTAATAAGTACTAGCAGTTCTTGGTGCGGATCATAGAGTATAAAGGAACTTAAAATTCACAATTATGTGCTTATGTGCAAATTCCCATAGTATTCTAGATGACATTGTTATTCAAAACATTCTATTAAAATATCTAATTTAGTTCTCCTTAAAAGGAGTATAAGAATCTCTGTTTTCGCTATGCAAAATTATCTTCACAGACAGATCTGAAGAATAAAAAATCATAGTCTCGTTTTGGATCAACATGTGCCAAATGAAAGCGTTAAAATGGTATTAAAAGATATACCCGTACCATTTTTATTCTGTTTCAACAATTAGATAAACACAATATATGAGTATATATTGAGATTATATATAGAAAAATATTTGCCAAAATAAAACACATGACTTAAGAAATTGAAAATACCAATAATCCCCTTAACCTTTCAACCCGAAAGCCGTAATTGAAACAATCCAGTAAAAATGCAATTTCGATAAAAGTTGTATCTTTTATACATTTCTTAATTGTTGAAATCGAAAATGATTTAATAAAAATTCATCTGCCGTATAAAACTCATTGAGTTTGATTCTGTTATTCAGCAACATATCATTTGTTTTTCCAAATAAATTTGAAGAAAAAATATCGTCTGCATAATGCTACCTCTATGGGAGGTTCCTTTTTATCAATATCTCGATAACTTTTTGGTCCTAAAGTCTCGAAACATGGACTAAATTTTAAGTGAGGCTCTTTCAAAGTTATCTACAAAATTTTATGAAATTCAGTGCAGCCTGTTTTCTCGTGATGATGGGACAAACACACATACGCACAGACAGATTTTCAATTTTATGTATATAAGCTAGCAGTATATTCGTTTTCGTACGGGATATATAACATAAAGAACTTAAAATTCACAATCATTTGCAAATTCCTATTATAATCTAAATGACATTGTTATTCAAAACATTCTATTAACATATTTCATTTAATTCTCCTAAAATGAAGTATAAGAATCTCTCTGTTCTCGATATACAAAATTATCATCACAGGTAGTTCTGAAGAATAAAGCGTTCTGGTTCCGTTTGAAAACAGATGTACAGCAGTCTTTTTTAATTCTCACAAAATGACAGAGATTATCAAGAAAATAGAACTTAATTTTGTAAAATATTGAAATTTCATCAATTAGAGGTCATTTTCAATAATTTAGAGTCATTTTGTCAATTTGGCAATACTTCGATCAATTGGAAACTTTTTAAAAAGTCGCCAAATTTGTCATTAAGTGGGACGAACACGCTGACAACAACTGCTACCGAGAAAACATCCCCTTACAAACACAATTAATTTCATTCATTATTCGTAATTTTATCAATTTTGAAACATTTCTACCAATTTGGCGACATTTTTAAATATCGCCAAGTGGGACGGTTTTACTGAAAGGAAAATAATGCTACCGAAATATCATTACAGTACTCTCTTTTGTCAAAATACGATTAATTTCATTAATTTGGCGTCATTTTTATCAATTTAGTGACATTTTAATCGATTTGGCAATATTTCGACAATTTGGAAACATTTAAGAAAAAATCGTCAGATTGGCAATATTCCGCAAAATTCGTAGATCTAAAATCACAGATCTGAAGAATAAAGCATCCTGATCCCGTTACTATATACCAAAAAGAAAACGCTAAAATGCCATTAGCTGTTCTACTCTTATTCCGTTTCAACAATCGGCTAAATAAAATATATGAGTTTATTGGCTAAACGCAGTATATAAGTTAATTGGCTAAACACAATATATGAGTTTGAAATATCATTGGCAACATAAAACAGATGATGATGAATTAAAGATGATGAAATTAAAAATATCAACAAATCCCGTAATCTTCAAACACGAAGTCCGTAATTAATTGAATCCAAAAAATCTGATGTGGGCAACACATGACTTTCCTTATATAATGTAATGAATTTACTACTTTTACAGTAAAAAATAGGTTTTTCTTATAGTAGATACTAATATTCTTTCCATGATATTGAATTTTCGACAATTAGTCGTCATTTTCATTGATTTAGCGTCATTTTTATCCATTTGGCGAGATTTTTGTTAATTTGGCAACATTTCAAAAAGTCGCCAAGTTGGCGACATTCCGCCAAATTCGTCGCCAAAATCTCGCCAAGCGTTATGCACTAAGAAATAAGTTATTCTTACAGCAGATAAATGACTATTGGCGTTCAAAAACAAAAGTATTACTCAAAGTATATTTTTTTCATGAATGGAACGAGCTAGATCCACGAGAATGATGTCACCCAATTTATCGCATAGTATTACATGTGAAAAGTGAACATGTTTCTCAATAGGAAATATTTTTTTTTATTTTATATGACTTTTGATAATTTTTTTTTTAAATGTACAATATCTCGATAACGGTTCATGTTAGCGTTCTAAAATTTATGTCAATCGTTTTCTAATGAAAAATTACATAAAAAATGTCTATTTGCGTAACTTTATTAGTGGTTTTGATTTTTTGACGATTTTTTCAAAATTTCATTCGAAAATTTAGGGGGGTTCTGAACATTCGATTGCGTATAAAAACAATAGGCTTCCAGTGTTTACGGATTGTGATTTTTGTACCAAATTTAGTTCGAATCGGTCCATTCGTTCGTCAGTTATCGTCTCCACAGACTCACTGACACACACACACGCACACACACATACTTTCACACACACACACACACACACACACACACACACACACACACACACACACACACAGACATCGCTTCAAAAATGTTTGATTCGTGATAAGGGATGCTTGAAACGTGCTCTCCCGTCGAAAACTCGAATTCGAATTTTCGACCCCATCACAATACTTTCCTTATACATTATGTATATAAGGAAAGTAAAAATACAATACCGTTCATTTATTTATAAAATATATTTATATATTCATTTATGTGTTATTTAAATCGGGAAAAATTAATAAAAAATCGTTTGCCGCTTTAAGACAGTTAATTTAATTGCGTTGCTGAGCAATATAATATAAAAAAGAATCGTTCTCATAAAATGCTGATAATTAAATAACTATTTTGATGTCGTCATATTTTTTATTGTTCAATAAGAGCCCATGGAGGTAAAAGTAAGGGACTAAAACTTCATATTAAAAAAGAGCCAATATCATTTGAGACAATAATTCAGGTGGCGCTGAGGTAAGATAATTATAATCCTGCATTGTATGTATTTCTGTGGAGAAAAGTCTAAAATATTAATTTAAACTATCAATTTTGTAAAAATAAATTAATGGCGCAATGCAAATTAGAACTGAAACAATACAGAATATTCCTATGTATTCAAAATTATTTTACTTTCAATTTATTTTTATCTCCATATATTCTGTCTGTTCTCCATCGTACAACTATGAATAAATACTGGTTAATTATACTCATAATGTGGGAACCCTAAATTTGAAAATAATCAAATGTACATATACTAAATACTATACTTTTCTGTTGTGTCAACTAACAATAGCGACTACTTTCCTAACACTAGCGACACCTAGATATAATTCTCGTTTTGAAGCATTTCATCCATTGGAGTTTTATCTCCTTTTTTCTAACCCCATGTAACAGCCTGTGAAAAATAAACCATGGAGATAAAGTTTTCATTTAACTTTATGTTTTAAGCCAACGATTTCCACTACCCACTAGCAAGCGCAATAAACTCCCGCTAAAATTGAAGATAGATTTTTCATTTATTTCCACCAATTTCCAACCTATTTTGTTTTGAGGGAAAATGGAGCTAGAGAGAAGATAAAACTTCTGTGAAAAGTTAGTTTTTCATTAATATCTCGACAACTCTTGGTCCTAGAAACTGAAAACATAGATTCAATTTCAAGTGGGGCTATTTCACGGATACCCACGAAATTTTATGAAATTCGGTGCAGCCGTTCTCTCGTGATGATGAGACAAACAAGCACACACTCAAACACACAAATACATATACAGATCGATTTTCAATTTTATTTACATAGACTAGCAGCGTATCCGTTCTTCGTACGGAATATACAATATGAAGAAACTTAAAATGCACAATCAAGTGCAAATTCCTAGTATTCTAAATGACATTGTTAATCAAAACATTCTATTAAAATATTTAAATTATTCTCCTATAAAGAAGTTTAAGAATCTGTATTCTCTCTAATTATCTTGACAGGCAGATCTAAAATATAAAGCAGTTCTGATCCCGCTTTTAAACAAATTTAGAAAATATGAAATTGAATCAATATATGCCAAAATAAAATCACTAAATTGTATTAGAAGATATACGTATACCTGTTTACGTAGATTAGAAGATATACCAGTGTATTAGAAAATACCCAATAATGGGAAATGTGCCCGTACTACAATATATGGATTTGAAAGATATTTCACCAAAATAAAACGGAGGACATAAAACTTTTGAAAATATCAATAATCCTCCTAATCTTTAAACTCAAAGACCGTAATGGATGTAATCCAATCAAAAATGCAATTCCCATAAATTTATTTATATCCATTTATTTATTATTTAAATCAAAAAATATTTACTCCTGTATTAATTTATTTGGTTTAAATCCGTTGCTTAGCAACACGATATTTTTTTTCGATTCCGTTGCTTAGCAACATAATATTTATTTTTCAAATATAAACTCATTGGGTTTGATTCCGTTGCTTAGCAACATGATATCATATATATATTTTTTTTTCAAATAATTTTGCAGAACAAATATTATTTGCTATGGCAATGGAAGGTTTAATACTGAGTTTTTACTTTCCTTATATATAATGTATAAGGAAAGAATTGTAACGGGATCGAAAATTTGAATTCGAGTTTTCGATGGGAGAGCACGTTTCAAGCATCCCTGATCACGAATCAAACATTTTTCAGGTGATGTCTCTGTGTGTGTGTCAGTGAGTCTGTGGAGACGATATCTCATGAACGAATAGGGCGGCGATTCCAATGAAATTTGGTACAAAAATCACAATCCGTGAATTCTGGAAGCCTATTTTTGTTTGAATGTAATCGAATGTTCAGAAACCCCCTAAATTTTCGAGTGAAATTTTGAAAAAATCATCAAAAAATAAAACCTTTAATAAAGTTACGTAAATAGACATTTCTTATGTAATTTTTCCTTAGAAAACGATTGACATAAACTTTAGAACGCTAGCATAAACAGTTCTGCGGCAGTTTGCGGCAGAAAAATCAAAGTCTACGGCAGAAAAATCAAAAATCCTGATACGTCCTGCCTCGTAGTTGATACTATAAGTATGCAGTTTTAGCCTTCTAGGTCACCGAAGGGGGTGACTTCTGGAAGATATGGAAATATTTTTCGAAAACCTCCAATTTTCCTCGCCCCTTAGAGGAATCGAAACTCTGTTAGCTTCTGTCCCGTAGTCGATGCTAAAAGCATGCATGGATTCAGTCTTCTAAGTCACCGGAGATGCTTCTGGAAAGTCCGCAAAGAAATTTTGGAAGCCTTCCATTTTCTCTGCCCCTCCGGCAGTTCCACTCTGTTAAGTTCAATCGTGTGCACATATTCAGCCTTGGAGGTCATCAGCTGACTTCTGGGGTGAGCCAGAAACGACCAAAACACGTTAGATAATTATTATATAGCTTTTGTGTAATCGCAATTACAGTCACAAAACAATAGATGAAATCATGAAGTTTTATTTCAAATTAGATGGAATTTGCAGTTTTAAAAGTTTTCTTTTCTTTATACGGGGACTTTTTAAACGGTCCCAACGGGCCAAAATTCCAAGAATTAAATCTTAAGAATAGTATAGCCTAGCATAGTGGTTCAGAGTAAGTACACTTCGACGATAAGAACTTGCAATTCTACCCCAAGAATAGCTAAATTGGGAGAGCCATCGGTTGGACAGTACCCGCTGTTCAAACACCGGCTGGAAAAGCAAGTGTTCCTCAGGGTGGAAGTGGTTTGATTTAATTTTTCATCAAAATTTAAGTTAAATTCGTCATCTAATAAAAAAATAATAATAATAATAATCGCATAAGAAAGTTAAAAATGTTTCATATATTATTTCGCTTTTCTCATTTTTTGTAGGTCGTTGTTGTACAAAAAGGTGAGTTTTAATTTTCAAGTTGTAGCAGTAGTCCATACAATAAAATGATCATTTATTTGAATTTTGAATTTCTGAATTTTTTTCTTATAATTTTAAGTTTACTATTCAAAATCACATTTTTCTTTCTTTTTTATATTGATTTGAGTTTATTTTTTATAACAGGTTTTTTTTTTTGATTTATACCAAGGTATGATCAATACTGGCACAACATGCAAAGGGTACATCCCGGCCGTCCAAACAGTTACCTTACACCTTTCTGGTAGGTCGGACGGTCTGGGTCTCAACAACAACAACATGCAATGGGTAACACTGCAAAATTTAATAAAAAATGAACGCAAAACGTTGTGCAACGTTTTTACGCAAAATTATAAGCATGCATTGCCCAGAAAGATAAATAGAGACAAAAAAAAATGAGACAGAGTTGACCACATGCTAAAAAAATCTGATGTGGGCAACACATGACTTTCCTTATATAATGTAATGAATTTACTACTCTTACAGCAAAAAATAGGTTTTTCTTATAGTAGATGCCAATATTCTTTCCAAGATATTGAATTTTCGACAATTGGTCATCATTTTCATTGATTTAGCGTCAATTTTATCCATTTGGCGAGATTTTCGTTAATTTGGCAGCATTTCAAAAAGTTGCCAAGCTGACGACATTCCGCCAAATTCGTCGCCAAAATATCGCCAAGCGTTATGGACGAAGAAATAAGTTATTCTTACAGCAGCTAAATGACTATTGGCGTTCAAATACAAAAGTATTTCCCAAAGTATCTCTTGTCGTGAATGGAACGAGCTAGATCCACGAGAATGATGTCACCCAATCTATCGCATGGTATTACATGTGAAAAATGAACATGTTTCACAATAGGAAATATTTTTCTTTTATTTTATATGACATTTTGATAATTTTTTTGAAAAATGTGCAATATCTCGAGAACGGTTCATGTTAACGTTCTAAAATTTATGTTAATCGTTTTCTAATGAAAAATTACATAAGAAATGTTTATTTGCGTAACTTTATTAGTGATTTTGATTTTTTGACGATTTTTTCAAAATTTCATTCGAAAATTTAGGGGTGTTCGGAACATTCGATTGCGTATAAGAGCAATAGGCTTCCAGTGTTTACGGATTGTGATTTTTGTACCAAATTTGGTTTGAATCGGTCCATTCGTTCGTCAGTTATCGTCTCCACAGACTCACTTACACACACACACACACACACACACACACACACACACACAGGTGGGCAAGACCTGTAAAACGAGGACGCTGTGTGTATCCTATCAAACCGAGAACCCTATTAAGGAATATATTTTTGGTGAAAACATTAATGATTTCCCAGTTAAAATACAGTATACTTTTCATTTCTACTTCGTAATTTTTAAAAAATTAATTATTTCAACGCATGTTTTTTTCAACCAAAATGGGGACCTGGTGTTACACATCTAATATATACACACCGTAAATTGCGGACCCGTGTCACACACCGTAAATTGCGGACCCGTGTCACACACCGTAAATTGCGGACCCGTGTCACACACCGTAAATTGCGGACCCGTGTCACACACCGTAAATTGCGGACCCGTGTCACACACCGTAAAGTGTGGACCCGTGTCACATACCGTAAATAGCGGACCTGTTTCACACACCGTAAATTGCAGACCTATTTCACACACAGTAAATCGTGGACATGGTTCACACACTGTAAATCGTGGACATGTTTCACACACAGTAAATCGCGGACCTGTTTCATACATCTACAAACAGGGGACTTGTCTCATAGATACATCCAGAGACGTATATACAAAAATAGTTTTTGGGCGTCAAACCTCCGGCTTAGTTTGATTTTTGTTTAACATGGATCCGAAGCATCGTTAGGCCTTTTTTGGGAGGGCATAAGCCCCTCCCACCTAATGTGTGTGAAGAAGCGCCCCCCCCCCCCCCAAAAAAAAAAAAAAAAAGTAGTATAAATATATTTTTCTTTACTATTTCGAATAATATTTATATTTTCGCATTTAAAGTTTGAAATTTGCAACGTATTACCCTCTCAATTTTCTGCAGTGAAATTTCGCTAGTTCTTAATATTAGTCACTTGAGACCGGAGATCTTATTAAGCTTAAAAAATAAGTAAAACGGTAGTCAACAACCATTTGACACTTATCCAGTCTCGGTCTGAACCATTGACATTATAGGCGCCAGAAGGATTTTTTCCAGGAGGAGGCAAAAGATGCATTGCACACACGCACGCACATACATGCATAAAATATACAATGAAATCTGTAGCATCCAGAGGACAGGAGGCGGCAAATGCCTATCTCCGGCCCCCAATCTTCGGCGCCTATGATTAACAAGTGTCATAGTCTATAAGGGGTAATCAGGTATCGTCGGAAACGATAGGCTTTTGATTTAAGAAGCTTTTAAACAGTCTGAAAAATTGAAATTGATTTTTATGAAACGAAAATTAAAAACCACTTTTTCTCCCTTTTGTCCTCCTGTAAATCAATTGTTATTTTATAAAATAAATTATCCTAAATTGACAAAATTGTATAACTGTGTATGAACATTGATAGAGAAAGTTTTTATTGTTTTATTTTGAAATTAATATGAAACATATATTTTCCTAAATTTTCGAGCATGATGAATATTAGACTCACAAATAAATTAAAATTGCATTGATATATTATTAATTATTATCTGAACCTCATTTTGCAGTCACTCAATTCAATATCAAAGTTATCACATATCTTTTATTCTGATTTTACAGATTTAAAATACATTTAACAAGTTGTATTGTTTAATTTCATATTTCTTATGCATGTACGTTTTGAAAACAAAAATGCTTTCCCCTTTTCGGGTAAAACTTTAATAGGATTTTTTATTAAACTAACATGATAGTATTAATAATGATAATACATTTACATTTTATTGCAATAGGAGAGGTACATACTTTGCTGTGTAACTATTTATATACTTTACTTATAATTTTTTGTAGGGATTTAAAAAGCTTCAAATACTTAACAAAAGCAAAAATAATTGAAAATTTTCAAGCATATCATGAATTAAAAATCCACGATCAAAAATTGGCATTAAAGGAGGATTTTTAAATAAAAATTTCATAAATACTGATTTAAAATAATAAATTTCCGCATGTTAACATGGAAAATTATTAAGGCATAGCTGTTATTTGTGTTTATACAAGCAAACACGGCACCGACATGGGAGAGCCATGCCCCCCCCCCCCCCTCCTTCAGTTTTCGATTTTCTATATAATAAATTTTTTTAAAAAATTTCAACATTTTTTAACTTTGAGAGAGTTATATTTGCTGATACGGTTCCAAACTGTCATATGAAGTAGACATGCAATTAAAAATGAAACTGCACTTCCCCAAAGTTTTCACAACATTTATTAGAAGAAAAAACAATAAATGCGGACGATCCGCATTAAAGCGACCCCCCCCCCCCCACCTCAAAGCGCCAACGTACTTGGTGAACGACTCCATATCCAGAAGAGTATATGCGAGAATTGAGAGTTAAATTTAAAATACGTATTGATTGAATGCCAAATGGGGTAGGAGGGTGGGAGGAAGACGCTTTTCGCTCTCTTAAGATATGGAAATTCATAAAATTGGTCTATATAAATTCAAATAATTTCGTTAGAATCGTTATGCTGAACATACGTTACACAGTCAAACCTCGATATAAGGTATAAGGTCACCCTTACGTATTTGAAAAAACTAACCCTATAAGCGGGGTGATCTTATATGTGGACATGGAACATTTCAGCCTGAAGCGATGGTAATTTAACTGCATACTGATCAGTAGTGTAAACATGAAATAAAAATAAAATTACATTACATTTTAATTTAATTCATTTTATTTATAAACCCAGAACTATGATAAATACTGCAAAAACAGTTTTGATAAGGAAACAAAAAACACGCACTCATTGAAGCTCCCCTTCTCAGAAGCAGAAAAGTAAGTCTCTATTGTCTATTTTTAGATTTTGGATTTAGGTACAATTGACAGCTTTAGCGGCACTTTCACTTTGACCATTGTTACGAGAATGTCAAACTCTATTTGTCGAGTTGACAAAATCGTCTTTTTGCGTAGACACCAAGGCAGGACGGCAAAAGGAGCAATTTGGCGGCAGGTACTAGGTAAAGGGGTGGAGGTCCTGAATTCCCTTGGGTAATTTGCTGCTGGTGAGAGTCGAACCCTTTACATTTTCCCCCGTTGTAGAGTAAAAGGTTGGGTGTGATGTAAACAAAATCCTGGTCACGTTTGGATAATGCCCAGTTGTCCATCGAAACAGACTGCTTTAACTGCAGACACTACTTCATTGTATTATTTAAAGGTTTACAGTATAGCCTGAATAACTTAGAGCTTTATAGGTATGTACATGTGTTACAACCATGGGCAGATACAGACTTTGCAAAAGGTGGAGGGAACCATTCAAAAGGAGGGCCCAATATCCAATTTCAACTTTGTTCCCATACGCATAGAACTAATGTTAGTTTTCATCATAAAGGGGGGGGGGGGGGCACTAGGTCTCAATCCCCGCCTGGTTCCAACCAGTGGCGTAACTATAAGCTTAGGGGCCCTTAGCACAGTTTCAAAGGAATCTAAGAAAAAATGGCCGAGGGAAAATATAGCCGTGGAAAAAATGGCAGAGGAAATAAATGGCCGCTGAAAAATTTTATTGTAAATGAGGGGACCTTTATTTTTAGCTTTGCCCCAAATAGAGGTAATGCCATTTTTGTAAATTTGTTTACACCCTGGATCAGGATATTTTATTCTTCCGATCTCCCTCTAAAGATAATTTTATATAGCAGAAACAGAGATTCTGATACTTAATTTGGGAGAATTAAATGGTTTAATAGAGTGCTTTGAATAACAATATCATTTAGAATACAAAGAATTTGCAAATAATTGTGAATTTAAAGTTTTTATATTATATATTCCGTACGAATAACAGATATATCTGCTAGTAATTCCATATATTTAATGAATGATTGAACCCATTGGTAATATTTTAGCGTATTCCGATTTATAATGAAATATTAGTTTTACAAAATTTATAGTCAACACTTCTATTGTATGATATGAAAATGTGAGTTACATTTTAATTGCATAAATAAAGGTCTAGATCTTATAAAACTAAAACTAAAATAAAGGTGTTGATCCTATAAAATTGGTTTTTGTTTGCTAGTTTTCTACTTCTTTAGACACATTAGGTTCAAAATCCAAGGAATGAAAATATGATACGAAAGGCAAATATATGACAAATGTGAGATTTCTAACTTCTCCGGTATTGAAGTTATTATTCTAAAAATACACGTATACATTCCTATTGCGCGGCCCCAGGATGGACTGGGATGATAATTTTCAAAATTCAATAATACTGAATCCGTATCAGTCATTATCTGAGCTATCTATATCTATAACAGTTTCCAATAAATAAATGTTTTATGCAAAAATTTTTGAAACGAAATTAGAAAATATACCGTAAGTGGAAATCTTTAGTGACCTACTACCCTATACCTCTTCTTAAATTGGATGCTGAATTCCTATCATTTATCATCTAAGCTATCATTTGTTATCAAAGATTTTAAAAGAGATCGAACCTTTTACAAAAGATCGGATTTTTTAAATAAAAAATATTTAAAATTTTTAAATAATAAATTACATATAAAATCTTTTTAGGCAATACATTTTAAAGCATATTTATCTTTTATAATGATTTTTTGATTAAAAAAATGCTAACATTTTATTAGCTTCCGCACGTAATTTATCGTACTATATTTCATTCGATGTATTTAATATATCTGGGATATCATGCTCCATAGCAAAAAATAAAGTTCCCAATATCTCGAAAACCTCTCTTAATAATAGGGTCTACCACTATTCTGTTAAAGTAACTTGCAAAGCCTTCACAACATTTGTTAATAATGAATGTATTTCCAATTTCCTACTGTTTATTTTAAATAAAACATATTGAGAATTGCGCATTTTGCAAATCGCATTTAATTCACTTATAAATAGAAAAAAATATATATTAAAAGTAATCTGACGTGGGCAGCACATGACTTTTCCTACAGACACAAATATATTTTTTTATTTTGTATTTCATGCTGCGTTAAATTGAGTTTAATTGCAGAAAACCACATGGACACTTTTCTGATATTATATCGAATTTGCATTTTTAATGTACCTTAGTTTCATTCAGCAACTGCTCTTTAAAGTCTTCATCAGCTCCTCGATATTCTTTATTCGAATTGCAGTAACATCTAATCAGTACGAGGGTAACCCACAAGTGATTTATCTACCGAATTTTGTGAAATTTGATCAATTAGGTTTTTAGCTAGAGTGGATACATAGGATTTTTGAGGGTCATTTCGCAAATAAAGGCGGTTTCTTTTATACTGAATCATACCGAAAAGTAATTAGCACCAGGGTCACGCACAAGTGACTTACCAACCAAATTTTATGAAATTTGGTCCATTAGTATTTGAGCTTCAGTGGATACATACATCACACAGACAGACCACACACACAGACGTCACGCTAAAAATAGTTCATTCGTGTTCTACAGGTCCCGAAACGTGAAGATCCGTAGAAAACTCCAGATGTGATTCTCGGCATTATTCCAATACTTTATCTATACATTAGCATGTATTGCAGCGAAAGTAAAAATATATTACAAGAAGGAAGATCAGTCATATATAAAACATTGGTTATGAAACACTTTCCAACTGCAATGTAATTTTATTTAAACATCTCTGAAATGCGATACATTCAGAAGTGATATTTTTAATAATATTTTAATAAAGTTAAATAATTTTGCGTTAAAGAAATTCAGCAATTCTTATACAACTTCTCTTAGAGCTTTATGTGTTTACATTCTACATGCGTGGCAATTAGGCTTCATTGTAGAAATAATCAAAGTTTGATGATCATTTAAACTCAAAATATTGTAATTGAGTTGGTGCAGTATATAGATGCACAGAAAAGATAAAAAATAAAGCGGTTTTAAAACGGATACAACACTAAATATAAATAAAAAAGAATTAAAAATCACGATTACACTGGGAAAACAAGTGGTTGGCATATTTTATTTTGAAATGTGTCACGTGATCCCTTCATATAATATGGATGCAATTATTATTTTAATTGTTACTTCAAAATATTCCGAACATATTTTGCTGATTTCTTTTTATATACTATATGGGATAATTCGACTATTTCCTAAAATTTTCGAAGCAATTTCTGAATTAACTTCGCTTAAATAATGTTTGAATAATTAGGTCCCTTAGAGTTCCTTGTATTTAATTATTTCAATCTGGGTCCAATCCAAAACTAATTAGGTGATATTATTTGTTTACATTCCCGTTTGTCCCACAGCCCGTCTCAGCAACATACTAAATTTCCTTTTGATAAAGTCATTTTTACGGCAGTTATCGTGCGAACGGACAGACAGACAGACACAATGAGCAAAGTCATAAACACTTTTTATCTATGCTGTAAAGTGTTAAAAAGCAACGATATACTAAATTTGAACTAAATTTGAACGTTTAGGGTTCTCGAGCTGTAACGTGTACTTTCCTATTGTTGGTTTAAAAAATATAAAGCGAATTTAAAATTTGTGCTTTTTAAATGACTTGTCTTGTTGCGTTTTGAAAGATAATATTATTGTAATGATTTTCTGTAGCACTTGTCTCTTAGTCTAACTATCCCACATTCCGACAAATTTGACTACTTTTTAATATGCTGTCAAATTACTGAAAATGCTGCCGAATTGATAACATGATACTAAATTAATGACAATTATACACCCAATTAATGAAAATTCAATCTTTTGAAAAATTAAGTTCAATTTCCTTGAAAATCCCTGTCGCCCTGTGGTAATTAGATAATAGTTTTTGTAAATTTGTTTACACACAGGACCAGAATGTTTTTACCTTCAGAGCTAGCTACCTGTGAAGATAATTTTGTATAGCGAGAATAAATATTCTTATACATCCATTAAGGATAATTAAAATAAATACAAGCCGAATACCAGTTGAAAATATACTGTGTCGCAATAAGCAACTCTCGAATAATGTAAATGTTTGATTAATTCGCGTTTCACATTTATTCGTCAAATCGAATATTTTAGTGTGCATACCCCCCCCCTCCCCCCCAAAAGAAACTATTGGAAAACTTAAATTGCACAATTCTTTCTTTCAAACAATCTACCCGTACACCAAATTAAAGTCTCAATGTCTTCCCGGAGCATGCTATTTTATCATTTCACATTTCGAACGTTTTTTTCTATAGTGCACACCCATAAATGTGGTCTGGGCCTTCGACATCGACACCCATAAATGAACATTTTTGAAATAGTTCGTCTTTTATCAGATAATTGGTTCATATACCAAATATCAAGCCTCAATCACATTTAAATGGAAGTGTGTCTCATTTATTCGGAAAATCGAACGTTTTGGTGTGCGGCAACACCTAAAGTAACAAATATTGGAAATCTGAAATTGCACACTTTCTTTTCTTCAAACTATTTACCCATATACCAAATTTGAACTATTCTATCACGAAGCATGTTTTTTCTTTCATTTCACCTTTCAAACTTTCCCTGTGTAGCACCCCCCTATGAACATTGCTGGAAAATTGTATTCATTATGTGTTTTTTTATCAAATGATTTGTCCATATACCAAATTTCAAGCCGTTGAAAAGGAGGCGATTTTCATTTGTTTGTCAAATCGAATATTTTATTGTGCGGCACCCCCCTGCTTTAGCAAATGTGGGAAAACTGAAAGTGCACACTTTCATCCTTTCCAACTATCTACCTGTACACTAAATTTGAAGTCTCTATGTCATCACAAAGCATGCTTTTTCTATCATTTCACCTTTCAAATGTTTCTGTGTAGGGTAATCACCCCCTTATAAACACATTTTTTAAAAATTCCGTTTTTCTTGGGTATTGTATCAGATTATTGGCCCATATATCAAATTTCAAGCATCTATCACATTTCAAATTGACGTTTCTCATTTATTCCGAAAATCGAACATTTTGATGTGCGTCATCCCTACGGTAGAAAATATTGGAAAATTGAAACTGTACACTCTCTGCCTTCCAAACTATCTATCCGCACAACACATTTGACATCTCTATCTCATCCCGAAGCATGTTTTTTTTTTTTTTCATAAATTCATCTTTCGAACGTTTTTCTCTGGAGCACCCCTTAAACGAACATTTAAAAAAAACTGTATTCGTATTGAGTGTTTTCATCACATAATTAGTTCATGTGCAAAATTTCAAGCCTCTATAAAATTTTAAAGGAGCCGTTTCTAATTTATTTGGAAAATCGAACATTTTAAGGTACATGAAGGTCTATTTTGCCCACGAAGTTCTTTCGAACATGAAGGTATATTTTGCCCCTCGGACCTCTGCCATTCCCCGCTGACGGGAGTTTATGAACTTTTTTTTTCTTGCGGAAAATAAAATCCCATGATCTCATGTAAACTATTACCAAGTTTGATAGCATACTGTCCAGTAGTTGTCCATTTATGGCCATTTCAAAGTGGAACTTTAATTGTAAAGACTCTGTATAAACTCTTTCTCAAAACGTTCGAATACCTACCTACACTCTTTGGCCATTAGACGAATATTTTAGTGTGCGGCACCCCCCTGCTTAGCCGCAAAGAAAGATTAGTGTCAATCATTATCCCCTTGGAGTCCCAAATGAGGGGTGAAATACATTCTTCCCTGAAAAATATCTTCTCTACCGTGGGAAACTTAGAGCAAGGGGCATTCTTCTGATTTTCACCAAAACCTGTGTTCATTGCTTTTTGCTGAAAACGTTAATTCTTTATATAAAACACATACTCTAGATTTTTTGTTGCATATAATATTTTTTTACGCATACGTGTACATGTACATAAACATTTTATATTATGTTGAAATTATATTATTTCTGCAATGAAACACGCATTTTCTGGATATCGTTTGTGCGATATTTCAACATTTAATTCAAGCTAAAATGACACGAGTATTTACATATTTTTAACATTTTACAGCATAGTTGAAAAGTGTATATGACTTTGTTCATTTTGTCTGTCTGTCTGTCCGCTTGCACGATAACTGCCATAAAAATGAATTTATTAAAATGAAATTTTGCTATATTATTCAGACAGTAGGTGGGACATATGGGAAAATAAATGAATAATAACAAACAATTAGTTTTGGATTTAACCCGGGTTGAAAAAATGATATGCATTAAATCCTATGGAACCTAATATTTCAAACATTTTTTAAGAGAATTTGAAATTCACAAATTCCTCCGAAAGTTTTAGGAAATATTCAAATTATCCCATAAAAAAATGAAAAAAATTCCGCAAAATATATTCAGTAGTTTTTAAAATAAAATTTTAAATAATAATTACACCTATATTATATGAAGAGATCATGTGACCCACTTCAAAATAAAATATGGCATCCATCTTGTGTCAAAATCTTGATTTTTAAAGTTCTTTTTAACATTTTACAACATTGTTGAAAAATGTTTATGACTTTGATCATTCTGTCTGTCTGTCTGTCTGTCCGTTAGCATGATAACTGCTGCAAAAATGACCTTATCAAGATTTTAGTTGTTCAGGTGGTCAGTGGAACCTGTGGGAATAGAAATGAATAACATCACACAATTAGTTTTGGATTGAACCCGGATTCAAAAAATAAAATACATTGAACCCTATGGTACCTAATTTTTCAAACATTTTTTAAGCGAATTTAAAATTCACAAATTGCTTCGAAAGTTTTAGGAAATATTCAAATTATCCCATAAAATATATAAATAAAAATTAGCAAAATATATTCGGTAGTTTTTTAAATAAAAATTAAAATAATAATTACATCCTTTTTATGAAGAGATCACGTGACCCACTTTAAAATAAGATATGGCATCCAACTTGTCTCAAAATCGTTATTTTTAAAGTTAGTTATTTTTAATTCATATTTAGTGTTGTATCCGTCCTAAAACCGCCTTATTTTTGCTAAAATTCTGTACATCTACATACTGAAACAACACAATTACATTATATTCGAGTTTAAATGATTATCAAAATTTGATTATTTCTATAACGAAGCCTAATTTCCACTTATGAAAAATGCAAACACCAAAAGATGTAGAATGTGTTGTATAAGAATTGCTGCATTTCTTTAAAGCAAAATTATTTAGCTCATGGAGTTTGCAATACAGCTGATATGAATGAAACATTCGTTGATTTTACACAAAGAACCCAGACGATTTTTTCAATGAAGTTTTAAGCATTGAGTTAAATTATTTGTATCTCCATGGTTTTAAAATTTTAAATCAAGTAAATTATTATAGTATTGTGATGAATGAAAGAATTGGAAAAATGTTTATGAATGAAATGCTACATTTTTATAGAGGCGATTTATATTTCGATGACGTCATTTGAATAAATTCCATTTGTTTTCGATGAAGTTTTTAAATATAATAAATTATTGCAGTATTATGATAATTTTAAAAATATTACCTAGGAATGTATCGCATTTTAAAGATGTTTAAACCAGGCATTTTATATTTCAATGCCGTTATTTAAATGAAGTTCATTTTTTTTTATGATGTTATAAGTTTCCAAATATAATAAATTAATGTAGTATTTTGATAATTTTAAAAATATTACCGAGGAATATATCGAATTTTAGAGATACGAGTATTTATATAAAATTGCATTGAAGTTGGAAAGTGTTTCATAATCAATGCTATATGCATGGTTGATCTTGTTAATTTATATTGAGTGTTGTATCCATCCTAAAACAGCTTTGTTTTTGCTTATTTTCTGTGCATCTATATTATGAAATAACGCAATTACAATATATTTGAGTTTAAATAATCAATGCCATCCACCTTGGGTCGAATTCGTGATTTTTATTGTTATTTTTAATTTATATTTAGTGTTGTATCCGTCCTAAAATCGCTTAATTTCTGTTCACCTATATTCTGAAACAACGCAATTACAATATATTTGAGTTTAAATGATCATTAAACTTTAATTATTTCTACAAAGAAGCCTAATTTTCATTTATGGAGAATGTAAACACACCAAGCTGTTAGATGAATTGTATAAGAATTGCTGAATTTCCTTAACGGAAAATTATTTAGCTCATGGAGTCTGCAAAATAGCTGATATGAATGAAACATTCATTGATTTTATATTGTCATTAGTCCCACCGGGACGCAAGTTACCCCCTCCCCCCACTGTTAGGTATACTGTTAGGAAGTGCGGTTTTAATCGATTTTTTTTGCTCTTTAAAGTGAAGTGTAACACACTATAATTGTAATCATTTAGGTTCTTTATACCGATTTTTCAAAAAGATTTTGTAAAATAAAACAAAATAAAATAAAAAAATAAAGAAACTATTAAAAATAAATTATGGTATGAGAAAGTCGAATTTTAGCCAAACTGCAGTTAATTTTCCCCGAATATCGGAACTATATTGAAACGTAATTACATTTAAAAATTTCCTGCGAAAATTGCCAATTAATATGTAAAGTTCTGTTTAAAAGCAAATGACATAATTTTTAGAACGATAATCTACACCGTTCTTGCGATATAGTCGTTATTGATCCAAAATGGGGAAAATCCTAAAACATTATATATTTTCACAATTATTATGTAACAAAATAACTTAAGTACATTTTACCAATTATTAATGGACACTATTGTTTAATAGTTAGTTTAATAGTATGTTTAATAGTTACTTACTAGATATTAGATATTTTACTTTTCTCCAGAAACACGATATCTCACGAAATAATGAACCAATTTACTTCAACTTTTTGTGCATATTTTAATTGGTAACTGCAATAAGCCTATTCATTTTATTGAGATCTGGTTGAAGAAAGTTCTAATTTGTGTTGCTGTTTTCCAACAAAATAAAAATCTGTTAATCTGTAGTGGAAATCATGAGTTGCATACGTTACTTATCTATATTTCATTTTCTTTTTGAAAGAAAATACGCTGATTTGGAAAAACAATGTTTCTCTATTGTATTCCATTGCAAGTATAATGATAAATTCTGTAAATCGAATGCTATATGCTTAATCAACTCTGTCATATTTATTGAGACCTAATAAGAATGAACAATAGAAAAAGTAAAAAATTAGGACGGAAATCCAAAGTTCCCAGATTGAATTCACGGACTTATTTTGTGGCTTAAGGTTTTGAGAGCTTGAAAATTGTAAAGAAATTGAAAATGAATATATATAAATAATATAGAGTATTTTTGCTAAAAATGTATAAACTATGGAAGTATATTGGATGAATAAGAAACTCCTAACAAATTTTATTCTAGAGGTCACTTTGCTTCTGGCCTGCTTGAAGGATTAAAATTCCCCGCTCTCAAATTCTTTTATCTTCTTCCTGTGGGTCAGGAGAGTCGTATCCTCTGATCTATTGTACGTTATCTCTGATGGGTGGTGTCAAAGGTGTCAACTGCCCGCAAATGGGGGTCACAGAATACTATAGTAGTCTGTGATGGGGGTCAACCTGTTTGGGATAGGGTTTGTCCCATAGCCGTGTTTTTGAGAGATTCTTCCACCCGTATGTTAGCATGTCCAAATTTAAGTCAATGTAATTGAAGCGCTTATAGTTGGAACGTCAGTAGCTTGGAAAACGTCGAAGTTTGCATTCCATCTCGAATGAATATCTAAATGAAGCTTGCGAAAACCAAATGTCGCTACTTGCTTCGAAAATTCGACAGCAGACAATTTATTTTGGACTAGCCGCCTTTGGCGACCAGCCTGTTCGCTACCCTTGAAAATTCTGACCGTGGCAAACTCGCTGGCGCGACCTACCAGAAAGGTGTAAGGTAACTGCTTGGATGGCCAGGAAGTGCACCCTCCCCCCCCCCCCCAATTTAGACCAAAACCCATGACATCCACAGGGGAGGCATCCACAGGGAACGTACCCTCCTTCCCCTACCACCAACATGTCGGAAGGACTTACGGTCCCACATGTTTAACGTGATCGTACTCCGCGTGAACACGGCGGCAGTTTTGACAGTGGCGAGAATCGAACCAGGGCCTACCGAGTGCAATTCTCGCGCGCTAACCACTGGACAACCGCGCCCTCCGCGACAATCTCCATAACTTTCTTTTTATTCACCCAATTTAGACCGGAACCCAGTGGGGGAGGCATCCACAGGAACCGTACCCTCCTTTCCCTATCACCAACCTCTCGGATGGACTTACAGACCCACATGTTTAACGTGATCGTACTCCGCGTGAACACGGCTGCAGTTTTGGCAGTGGCGGGAATGGAACCCGGGCCTACCGAGTGCAATTCCAACGCGTTAACCACTGGGCTACCGTGCCCTCAACCCCGCGGAGTTAACAAAGTTTGGTTTAGTTTAATGACGTTAAAACTAAAAAGGAAATTTTAAGGCACCGTGACAATCTCTATAACTTTATTTTTTTTTATTTTTTTATTTCTTCAGTGTTTAAGCTTTTCATTAATATCATTTAAAATATTCTCATTCCATAGTCGAAATCATTAGTACTTTTTGAGATGAGAGGATTTAAAAACCAAAGTTCGTTTTTTTTTAACCGAAAGTGACTTTTGTTTTAAAATCTTTAAAAAATATTATAATTTGTTCCTGAGATTTGAGATTGATATATTTTTACTCGCATTTGTCTGCTCTTTCCGGTGGTGTGATTTGTTTTTTTCTACGACGTCTGGATGGTGGAGAAAAAAGGGAAAAACCGTCGAAATCGCATAAAACATTAAATAAATAAAAAAATAATTCAAATTTTAAAAATCGGGTTTTACGTGTCCCCCCCCCCCGGGTCTCCGATTGCGAAATTTCGTAACTCTCCGACGCGCGGTTGCTGAACGTATAGTGTGTAAGACACACACACAGACACAGACATAGACATTGCCTTTTATTATATAGATAGCGAGTTTTGTTTATCCGCTGTCATTTGACCATCTGTGGAAACGGTGAATTTTACACCAAAGACGTGTCCGCCACTCCATCTAATATTAAATATTGGAAAAAAGCTAAATTTGAACAAAACGTTTTGGTCTATATACCGATTATGCCAGAGGGCATCAGCCAATCATTTATCCACAAATCTGGATTACCAAAAAGAATGTATTACGCGTAGGCTCATTCCTTATATACGTGTTAATTATAGAAAAGGTGAATATGTCTTTTGACCTGACCGAGCCAGCACTCATTTCGCAAAAATCATATTGGAACCTTTGATGTCAGAAAATGTCGAATTTGTTGATAAGTACATCAACCCTGCTAACGTCCCAGAAATTCGTGCCATTTAAGACTTTTGGTCGTATTTGCAGTCTTTGGTATATGCAAATCATTTCCTTTTGGATGGATTTTAATCTAGATTTTGAACCTCATTGGGCTAGCCTGTCTTGGATCAGCTGAAGAATGCATTCGTTTCTGAAGAATAACGCGAGAAGTAGCTAAAATTCCAAGTTTAACATGTCGTTGACTTTTGGGGTATATTTAAAAGTCTTAGGATTTGAACTTTATCGGTGTAGCTCGTCCTGGGCCCGACATTGGACCTATTTTTTAGAATAACTGGAAAATCGGGGAAACTAGAAAATATAAATTTAGTACATCCTTATATTTTAAGGAATATTTTAATTCCTTCGATTTAGAACCGTTTTGGGCGAACCCGTTTTGGGCCCGCCTTAGAAATTCACTTTTTGGGGGAATAACTCTAGAACCGGAGTATCTAAAATTTCCAAGTTTAGAATGTCGTTGTCATTTGCGATATGTCTTATATATTATTTCTTTGGATTTTGATTCTTTCGGGCTCGACATAGCGGGCCCGACATAGTGATAATGTACTGTTTTTCTAGAATAACTAGTGAATCGGAGCAGCTAAAAATTCTAAATTTAGTATATCAATTTCTTTTGGGGTTTATCATAATTTATAATTTGAACCTCATCGGGCTATCCCGTCTTGAGTCAGCCTTAAGAATGCGATCGTGTTAGGAATGTGATCGTGCTAAACTTGCTCCCCCAAAACGAGTGCATTCCTAAGACGGGCCTAAAACGGGCTAGCACAATAAGGTTCAAAATCTAAAGAATTAAAATATACCCCTAAAACAATGATTTATAAAATATTTTAGCTGCTCTGCTTGAGTTATTTAAGAAACGAGTACATTACTATGTCGGGGTCAGGATGGGCTCTCCCGATAGGGTTCAAATTCGAAAGTATTAAACTTTATCCCAAAAGAAAATGATATACTAAATTTTGATTTATTTATCTGCTTCGATTTTCGAGTTATTTTCCAAAATCCAAAGAAATAAAATATACCCTAAAATACAATGATATACTAAATTTAGACATTCAAGCTGCTATAGTTTTGGTGTTATTCTTAAAAAAACGAGTACATTCTTTTTTTAGGCCCAGGACGGGCTAGCCCGATAAGGTTTTAAATCCAATAAGCTAAGATATACCGCAAATGACAACGACATTCTAAACTTGGAACTTTTATATACTCCCGTTCTAGAGTTATTCCCCACAAAAAGTGAATTTCTAAGGCGGGCCCGATACGGTTCAAAATCGAAGGAATTTAAATATTCCTCGAAAGATAAGGATGTACTAAATTTATATTTTCTAGTTGCCCCGATTTTCCAGTTATTCTAAAAAAGCAATGTCCATTCCCATGTCGGGCCCAGGACGGGCTATCCCGATAAAGTTCAAATCCGAAGAAACTTAAATATACCACAAAAGCTAGCGACATGTTGAACTTGGAATTTTTAGCTATTGCAATTCTCGAGTTATTCTTCAAGAACGAAAGCATTCTTCAGCGTACCCAAGATGGATTACTCCGATGAGGTTTAAAATCTAAATTAAATTCCATCCAAAAGGAAATGATATACTAAATTTACATTTTTAGCTACTCCGATTGATCGAGTTATTCTTGAAAAGCGAGTAAATTTCTATGGTGGGCCAAAACGGGATAGCCCGATAAGGTTCGAAATGCGATGAAATGTAATATACCCCAAAGGACAATCTATATAAATAAAATTGAAAATCTGTCTGTCTGTCTGTCTGTTTGTCCCATCATCACGGGAGAACGGCTGAACCGAATTTGATGAAATTTTGTGGGTAGCCTAGAAATAGCCCCACTTAAAATTTAGTCTATGTTTGAAATTTCTACGATCAGTGGTTCTCGAGATATTAGTAAAAAACGAAACTTTCATTTATCTCATCATCACGAGAAAACGGCTGAACCGAATTTAATGAAATTTTGTGGATGGCCTTAAAATAGCCCTCCATAAATTTTGCCCAAGTTTCGAGTTTCTAAGGCCAGGGGTTGTCGAGATATTAATGAAAAACGGAACTTTTTTTATAGGGGTTCTACTCTCCAACTCCGTGGTTTATCCAAACGCAAAGGATAAAAATCGTTTGTTTAAAACGTCGAAGGGAATTAAAACTTTATTTTTGAGTTTGATGCAGGATTTTTGCATTAAATAGTCACTATCTGAAAGCATGAATTGTTTGAAACATGAATTTAAATGGAAAAATCTACCTCCATGTTTTGTATTTCACAAGCTTTTACTCAACGATTAGAAGTATAAAGATATAATCTTATATCGTGTTGCTCGGCCAAGGAATGAAATTAAATATGTTTGCTAATGATTATTATTATTTTTTCGATTTGAATATTAAATAAATGAGTATTAAAATATATCTTATAAATGAACGGTTTGATTTTTTTTAATTATATTAATTGCGAACTGCATACACCACTTTCATTTATTTTAGCAAAGAGGTTTTAAGCTTATATATTGTGTTTAGCTAATAAACTCATATTTTGTTTATCCAATAAATTCATTTATCCAATTGTTTAAACAGAAAAAGAGTAGAATGGGTATATCTTCTAACAATATTTTAGTGTTTTCATTTAGTATATACAAACTGGATCACGATATTTTATTCAGATCTGCGAATTTAGAGCTACGAATTTGGCTGGATATCGCTAACTTGGCAAATTTCATAAAAGTTACCAAATTGATTGAAATGTCCCCAAATTGATAAAAATGACGTAAATCAATGAAATTTATTTTGTTTTGTTAAAAGAAAGTACTGAAATGGTGTTTCGTTAGCATTTGTCTGTCAGTCCATCCGCCCTACATAGTAACACATTTAGCGAATTTTTAAAATGTCACCAAATTGATAAAAATATTTATAAATCCATAAACATATTTTGAAATTGATAAATTGCCCTAAATAAACGAAATTGTGTTTTTTTAGGGGATAATATATTGATGATGGTTCGTTAATTTATCGCCAAGTGGGACTGTCAGTTCTACAGTTCCACTTGGCGATAAATTTGGCGATTTTTTAAAATGTCGCCAAACCTTCATTAGAGATATTCAGATTATATTTTGACCACCAATTTATTTGAAGCAAATCATAACATGTCGCTTAACAACGGATTTAAATTTAATGTGTTTATGAGGAAGAAGATTTTTATTAAATCTTTTCCGATTTTAATGATGAAGATATGTATATAAAATAAATTTTATTGCCATCGTATTTTTGACTGGATAATATCAATTACGATCTTTATGTTTAAACATTATTATTATTGATGTTTTCGGGGATTATTGATTCAGAGATTATTGATATGTTCAATTTTTTATGGCATTGTTTTATTGCGGCAAAAATTGTTGAAACTCATATATTGTACGTTGTACGAGTGATCTTCTACAAATGCACGGGTATATCGTCTAATCTAAGAGAATATAAGTAGTACATGTATATTGGCATATATTGGAATCAAGCCTTCCGGCATGAAGATGGCAGGGATTATTGATATTTTTAATTTATTAAGTAATCTGTTATATATTGGTAACAAATTTTCAGACTACATATTATAATACGGGTAATCTTTTACTAACACTAGGCCATATCTTCCAATCTATGACATTATAAGTAGTACGGGTTTATCTTCCCATATAATTTTAGCACTTCCATTTGGGCACATATTGGAATTAATTATTGCCTACTGATTTAAAGATTACGGATTTATGGATATTTTCAATTTATATATGTAATCTACTAATACAGGTTATATCTTCTAATATTCGCGTATATAAGTAGTACGGGTCCCATACAATACGCTATTATTTTGCATGTATTGATTCAATTCCATACTTTTTATAAATTTGCTTATAAAAGGCCAGGATATTTTATTCTTCAGATCTACCCGTGAAGATAATTTTGAATAACGAGAACAGCCATTCCTTAACTTCTTTTTAGGAGCATTATGTTAAATATTTTAACAGAATATTTTGATTAAAAATGCCATTTAGTATACTATAGGAATTTGCACATGATTGTGAATTTTAAGTTTATTTATATTATATACTCCGTACGAAGAACGGGTATGTTGCTAGTCTATATAAATAAAAATGAAAATCTGTCTGTCTCTCTGTCTGTCTGTTTGTCACACCATCACGGGAGAACGGCTGAACCGAATTTGATGAAATTTTGTGGGTAGCCCAGAAATAGCCTCACTTAAAAGTATATCCGTGTTTTGAGTTTCTACGACCAGTGGTTCTCGAGATATTAGTAAAAAAAGAAATTTTCGTTTGTCTCATCGTCACGGAAAAACGGCTGAACCGAATTTAATGAAATTTGGTGAATAGCCTTAAAATATCCCCCCATAAATTTTGTCCAAGTTTCGAGTTTCTAAGACCTGGGGTTGTCGAGATATTAATGAAAAACGGAACTTTTCCCTATGAGTTCTACTTCCTAACTCCGTGGTTTATCCAAACGAAAAGCTTGAAAATCGTTTGAAAGTGAATTAAAATTTAATCTCTGAGTTTGATGGGAGATTTTTTGCGTTAATTAGTCACTTCCTGAAAACATGAATTGTTTGAAACATGATTTAAAGGGGAAATCTATCTCCATGGTTCATGGTTTATTTAAAACAAGCTTTTACGGAACAATGAGAAGTATAGGGAAATCTAAATCGTTATTTAATTTCGCAGTTTATGTTATAAGACATGACATATTTAACATGTTATAAGATTCTATCTTATATCATGTTACTCAGAAACGCAATTAAATTAAATCTGTCTGTTAATTTTAATAATTATTTTTTCGATTTGAATAATAAATAAATGGATATAAAAATATATTTTAGAAAAGAACGATTTGATTTTTCTTATAGCATTTTTGAATGGATAATATCAATTACGGTCTTCAGGTTTAAAAATTATTATTATTTATATTTTCGGGGATTATTGATTCAAGGATTATTGATATTTTCAAGTTATTATGCAATTATTTTATTATGACAAAAATTGTTTAAACTCATATATTGTATGTTGTACGAATCTTCTACAAATACACGTGTATATCTTTTAATCTACGAGAATATAAGTAGTACAGGTATATTGACATATGTTTTGATATATATTGGCATATATTGGAATCAATTACGACCTTCTGGTATAAAGAGTACGGATATTATTGATATTTTCAATTTATTACGTCATCTCTTTTATTTTGGCAAATATTTTTGAGACGCATATTGTAATACGGGTAATCTTCTACTAACACATTGGCATATTTTCTGATCTGCGACAATATAATTAGTACGGGGTTGCATATATTCATTCAATTCCTATTTTTTCTTCTGTAAATTTGCTTACAAAAGGGGGCAGGATGTTTTATTCTTCAGATCTGATCGTGAAGATAATTTTGCATAGTGAGAACATATATTCTTAAACTTCTCTTTAGGAGCAATAAATTTAATATTTTAACAGAATTTGCACATGATTGCGAACTTTAAGTTTCTTTAAATTATACACTCCGTACGAATAACGGGTGTGCTGTTAGTGGTTAATAAATTTTAACATTTTAGGAGGATATATCATGTTGCTCGGCATCACAATTAAATTAAATGTGTTTGTTAATGTTTTTATTATTTTTTTTCGATTTAAATAATAAATAAATGGATAAATGGATATAAAAGTATTTCTTATGAATGGACGGTTTGATTTTTCTTTTAATTATATTAATTGCTGACTGCGTACATCAATTTCATTTATTTTGGCAAAGAGTTTTCAAGCTTATATCGTATTTAGCTACTAAACTCATATATTGTGTTTAGCCAATAAATTCATATAGCCGATTGTTGAAACAGAAAAAGAGTAGAGCGGGTATATCTTCTAATACAATTGTAGTGTTTTCATTTAGTATATTGAAACGGGATAAGAATGTTTCATTCAGATCTGCAAATTCAAAGCTACGAATTTGGAGGGATATCGCTAATTTGACAACTTTTCTTAAACTTTGCCAAATTGACGGAAATGTCGCCAAATTGATATAAACGACACACAAACAGCTGCCTCTAAGTCCTCTGGACGAGTCGGACGGTCTGGGTCTTTAACACAAACAGCTGCCATAAACCTTCGGGTAGGTCGTGTGGCTTGGGTCTTCTACATATCAATGAAATTTTTTTTTGTTTTGTTAGAAGAGAGTACTGAAATGATGTTTGGTTAGCATTTATCTGTCAGACCAACCATCCCACTTAGTAATACATTTCGCGAATTTTTAAAATGTCACCAAATTGATAAAAATGTTTTCAAATCTATAAAAATATCTTGAAATTGATAAAATTGCGCTACATAAATGATATTAATTGTTTTTTGTTAGGGGATAGTATTGTGATGATATTTCGTCAATTTGTCGCAAAGTGGAACTGTCAGTTCTACAGTCCCACTTGGCGATAAATTTGGCGATTTTTTAAAATGTCGCTAATTTGACGAAACTGTCGCCAAATGTTCCATAGAAATATAACTATTTAGACGATATTTTTTCTACCAATTTATTTGAAGCAAATGATATCATGTCGCTTAGCAACGGATTTAAATCCAATGTATTTATGCGGCAGACGATTTTTATTAAATCCTTTCCGATTTGAATAATGAAGATATGTATATAAAATAAATTTTATTGCCATTTCATTTTGGACTGGATAATATCAATTATACTCTTCAGGTTTAAACATTATTATTATTGATATTTTCCGGAATTATTGATTCAGGGATTATTGATATTTTTAAGTTATTACGCCATTGTTTTATTGCGGCAAAAATTGCTGACACACGCATATTGTACGTTGTACTAGTAATCTTCTAGAAATTCACGGGTATATCTTCTAACCTACGAGAATATAAGTAGTACAGGTATATTGGCATATATTTTGACATATATTGGCATATATATTGGAATCAAGTACAGTCTTCTGGTATAAAGATTAAGGGGATTAATTATATATTCAATTTATTACGTCGTCTGTTGTATTTTACCAAAAAACATTTGTGACTCATATTGCAAAACGGGTAATCTTCTACTAATAATCGGACATTATAAGTAGTACGTGTATATCTTCCCATATAATTTTAGCACTTTAATTTTGACATATATTGGAATAAATGACTGTCTTCAGATTTAAAGATTACGGGTTTATTGGTATTTTCAATTTATACATGTAATCTACTAATACAGGTTATATTTTCTAATATTCGCGTATATAATTAGTACGGGTCCCATACAATTTTAACGCTTTTATTTTGCATATATTGATTCAATTCCATATTTTTTTTTATATTTGCTTACATAAGGGGTCCAAGATGTTTTATTCTTCAGATATGTCCATGAAGATAATTTTATATAGCGAGAACAGAGATGCTTAAACTTCTTTTTAGGAGCATTATATTAAATATTTTAACAGAATATTTTGATTAAACATGTCATTTAGTATACTATAAGAATTTGGGCATGATTATGAATTTCAAGTTTCTTTATATTATATACTCCGTACGAAGAACGGGTATGCTGCTAGTGATATATAAAATTTCGACATTCTAGATGCTCCGAATTTTGAGTTATTCTAAAAAAAAACGGTACATTCCTCTTGTTGGGCTCAGGGCGGACTAGTCCGATAAGACACTCATGTTGATAGGATTGTTTCTAAAGTCTCGTCACAACTTTATATTTTTAACCAACTCATTCCTTATCTTAATGAGTAGGGCGCGGATTTTCATGCACAATATTTAGGCCAAATAATCTGCAAATATGCTCAACATTATATATGAATATTTTTTTCTGATGCTCAAAATTATTGCAAAATATTCACAAAATATGCACCTAAGTGTGGAATATATGCACTTAATTGTGCATATATATCGATACATTTAGTTAGTGGGGCACCCAGATTTTTCTCTGGGGGGGGATTAAGAATTTCTTTTAGAGAAATATTTGTTATTTTTACTCTTTTTGTATATTAAAATGGCGTCTCGGGGGCTTCATGCCCATAAGAACCCTTATGTGCACCTATGCAAGGGCGTAGCTAGAAAGTGTTTTTTTTTCGGGGGGGGGGTATATAAATCAAATTTTGATAACTTAGAATTTCTGGCATGGGGGATATACCCCGATATCACTCCTGATTACATGTCTGCACCTATTATGTATTCAGTTCCAATAAAATCCTATATGTTTCCTCCGTACTTAATATGGAAAACATTTTACTGGGTTCTTTTTCCTACTTAACTGAATAATTTGCTAATTAGATATTTGTTTAGTAATACTAACTTTAAATACCCGTCATTTTTTAAAATACATTTCCATTATTTGTTTTTTAATATATGCAATTCTTTACATTTCATATTGTTTTTAACTTTCTTTATTATCAATAAACTCATGTTATGGAGGCATGAGTTAATCATAACATATAGAGAAAAACATTAATACAAAACGAAGATATAGTAAAGAATAACTTAACTATTAAAAATAATATAATAAAATGAAATAATGTTTTCATTGTTCCCTACACGGGCGGTATATCACACTGGACATGGAACGTAAATTTTTAACATTTGGATTTTAGAATAATTTTGTAAGCTTTTCCATTTTCTAATAAACGGTACGTAATGAATTTCTTTGATTAAAAAGTTCTTGAATTTGGAATATTAATAGTTTGATGTTCGGTATATAAGTTGCTAAGAATTCCTAATAATAATAATAGCCTAGCTAATCGATAATTCCTGTCCCCGTTCTATTGCGTATAAAAATGTCCGCTTTTTACTGGTATAAATAATGTCCGCGCTTACCTGGGTGTAAGAAACGTCCGTGATTTACTGTGTGTAAAAAATGTCCGCGTTTTACTGTGTGTAAAAAATGTCCGCGTTTTACTGTGTGTAAAAAATGTCCGCATTCTACTGAGTATGAAAAATGTCCGCGTTTTACTGTGTGTAAAAAATGTCCGCGTTTTACTGTGTGTAAAAAATGTCCGCATTCTACTGTGTGTAAAAATTGTCCGCGTTTTACTGTGTGTAAAATATGTCCGCGTTTTACTGTGTAAAAAAAATGTCCGCGTTTTACTGTGTGTAAAAAATGTCCGCGTTTTACTGTGTGTAAAAAATGTCAGCATTCTACTGAGTGTGAAAAATGTCCGCGTTTTACTGTGTGTAAAAAATGTCCGCGGTTTATTGTGTGTAAGATTTGATGCTTTGTTTATTGCTTTATTTGTAGTTTTATGTCCCAAAAATAAATCTTTGGCTATCTCAGACGGGACCAACCTTAACGCGATCTCCGACAAGAACCTACAACCTATGTATAACTAACTATAGCATAAAAATAAATGCGTGTGTGCAATTAAAAATATTACTAATTCCATTGCAATAAATTTGAAAATAGATGAAGCCTGATCTGCCAAGTTAACTTTTTGCACAGCTAAAAATTAGATTTATTGAAATAAAGTCTACATGCTGAACTACAAAATATAACTGATCGACTACACTGAATTTTATTCTAAATTAAAATTAAAATTTGTTAAAGTGAGGATTAGAATGATTAAAAATAATTGGAACACTTTTTTTCATTCTATTTTAGCACATTCAAAAATGTAGCGAAACGTCTTGTTTCTGACAATAGCGGATTTGAGGGTTTCCCCCTCCCCCCCCCAGCTTCACGTCCGAAAAATATATCCTTAAGTATTCACAGAAAATAATCTGTGTTGATAACAGATCAGGCCAGCATCATCCCCAGCTGGGACCCTGACAACTTTTTCCGTGATAGCCCCCTCCTAAATATGCATAATAAAGAGGGGGGTAGGTCTGGTACGATCTTATGTTTACGTACTTTACATAGATTTTTTTCCGAAGAGAGATTAATCCCAAAAAACTACTCCTTGCTTACGGATTTGAAAAGGGAATTATGCATATATCAAACAGTTAGAAACGGCATTAAAGTAAAAATACAATTCAATCTTTAAGCGCAGAATAAAATAATCAATACGATGAATAAAAAAACCTACAATTCTGACTTGTAAGTACCCCAAACCGGTTGTGTAATATCAAACGTGTGGAAATTACGAGTAAACGAGGACCTCCGTCCAAACCCATTTTATAACATGAAAGCGGGGACCTCGATTTTATCGGATACACACCTGATGAGCGCGTCATACACACAATACACTATAAGCCTACTAATCGAGGACTACCTCCAGATTTATAAAAAAAAACTTTTACATTATAAATTTAGTCCTCAGATTCACGTTTTCGCAATAAAACAAACCGAGGACGTCCTCGGTGTGAAGGTGGTCCGCGGTTTGTTGGTGTGTAAACATACGAATGTCCCCAGTTTCCAGGTCTTGCAAACACACACATACTTTCACACACACACACACAGACATCACTTCAAAAATGTTTGATTCGTGATCAGAGATGCTCGAAACGTGCTCTCCCGTCGAAAACTCGAATTCTAATTTTCGACCCCGTCACAATACTTTCCTTATACATTATGTATATAAGGAAAGTAATAGTTAATTGGTGTTCTGGGATGCCCCAAACACGTAAATCGGTTGATTAAAATTAGTAAATTATTGAAAATTAGAACTCATGATTTTGACCCTGTTGCATTTCTTACGTAATACAAACCATATGAGAGAAGAATAGTAAAAAAAGTACAAATGATACTTTGCATTTTGTAATTAAGTGTAGCCGTTAAACAATTCTACTATAAGATAGCCAAATACTTTGAAGATTGATATCATAATCAACGCTAAATGAAGCGGGGGAGAAACTAAACACTTAGCATTGGAAAGGGAACTGCTGTTGATAATTGCAGGCCTTCCAGGGCGAATATTAAACACAATTGATATACGAAATGGTTGGTATGCCAAAATCGCCAATCAACGTTTTAAATTAATGTGCATCGTATAGTACGAAAATATAGTACGTAAAGTTTGCACTTTAACTCTTAAAGTGCATTTATGCAAACATGCGAATATTGAAATGCAAGCATTTTGCATTTCGGGAATTAAAAACAATGTGATAACTAATATGTTATATATATATATATATATATATATATATATATATATATATATATATATATATATATATATATATATATATATATATATATATATATATATATATATATATATATATATATATATATATATATATATATATATATATATATATATATATATATATATATATATATATATATATATATATATATATATATATATATATATATATATATATATATATATATATATATATATATATATATATATATATATATATATATATATATATATATATATATATATATATATATATATATATATATATATATATATATATATATATATATATATATATATATATATATATATATATATTTGAAATGTAATAATAAGAATTATGTAAAAATAAAAAATAATAAAAATACAATTCAAGTAATATTAACATCACCATAGAAGCAAATTCACGGCCATAATGCCGATAAGAGAAAAGAACAGAACCTTCCCAAATTCGATGATTAATCAGAATTAAATTCCTCTTCAGGTCTGAGTATTTAATTCTAATTAACCCAGACAAATGCCTGTTTCAGATTAAGCAATAGTACATTACTATAAATGCTTAAACTCAGACTACAGGCATCAAAAAATGAAAAAATGAAAAAAGGATACATTACGAAAATTGTATTACCATGCGGCATGAATCATTCCTCTTCTACCACGTGTATACACGATCAACCTCAACAACTTAATCTAGAAGCACCGAATGAACAAGTCGAAATTCTACCAGGGAGGCAGTACGAACGTTCACGGAAATAATCCCAAACCCGTCCAGTGAGTCTAAGCTGAAGACTGGACAAGCAATTCAGAATACAACTTCCCAAACATGCAGAACAGAATATGAATATGAATCATAGATGAAAATTCCTACTAAACAAGAATTCATAGGAAAACTGGATAATCGAGAATGCCACTATACACCATTATAAGGGCACACAAAACGTAGTTTCAATACTGACAAAAGTTACATTTTTTTGCGAAAATAAAATTCAAAACATTAATGTTAATGCATCTTATTTTCCGATTTTTTGATTTTTCTAATGTTTTTGACTTAGTTTATTATTTTTCATTTTTATCTATTTATATAATTAATAAATAACTATATATAACATACAAACATATATATATATATATATTTATTTATTTATTTATTTATTTATTTTTTTCTCTCTCTCTCTCTCCTGTATGTTAGTCACTAAAAATGGGAATGTTTTCTAGGATGTTATCGAGTGAAATTTGATACACTGAGTTGATAATTTTAATAACAAAATTGGGGGGATATGCATTATTAGTCGCTGTACTCAATAATTCCATAAAGTGCGCTAATTTATAATATTCATCACAAATTTTATTGATTCTAAGAGTCTGGTTTATTATAATATTTCTAAATACAGATATATGCAGACAAGAGTCAAAATGTTGAATTTTTGATGTATTAAATTTAAAATCCTGTCTTTTATCATACAAGTTTATAACCATATTACAATTTTGTAAATTTAAATTTAAATCTAAAAAGTTTGCAACATTAGTGTCATTATTACTTGCATTTAATTGTAAATTTTTTGGATAAAAGTTTAATACTATAGGGATATTTTTATTTGGGGATACACATAAAATGTCATCTATATATCTAAACATGTGCATATTATGCAAGCTTGGATTAATGTTTTTTTCATAGAAGAATAAATACAGATTAGCTAACAATGATGAGGCACACCCCCCTTGTGGGATACCAACCTGTTGTTTAAAAATAGTACCACCATGTTGAATATAATTCTCATAAAGAGTGAAGTTAAGTATATATATATATATATATATGTCATATGGTAATACAAATTTTCTTATATTCATTTTTTCATCTTTTGATGCCTGTAGTCTGAGTTTGAGTATTTATAGTAATGTACTATTGCTCAATCTGAAAAAACAGGCATTTGTTTGGGTTAATTAGAATTAAATACTCAGACCTGAAGATAAATTTAATTCTGATTAATCATTGAATTTGGGCCGGTGCTGTTCTTTTCTCTTATGGGCATTATAATGGCCTTGGTCTTGCTTCTATGGTGATGTAAATATTACTTGAATTTTTTATTATTACATTTTTCTAATACATATATATATATATATATATATATATATATATATATATATATATATATATATAATGACAGAATAGGGAGAAGTTGTAACTCAGAAACCCTAACTTAAAATATGCCTACAAATTAAAAAGAAGAATTAAATAGGGAATCAACCATCATGAGAAAAATATTAAATGCTTATTTCTAGTCATCAAGCTTAAGTTAATCAACAAATATCAATGGCGTGGATTCGAAAATAGATACGCAAAAAATAACCAAGCATTAAAGCCATACACGTGAAAAAGCACTAGGTATAAAATTCATCTCGCACGGCGGTTTATAAGGCCACTGGTTCATGCTTGCAGCGTCACTCACGGATGTACGGTCATGCGCAATCATACCAGCCTGGGATCATTTGAATACCAGCCCGTCCTCTAGCTACTTCTCTCACGTCAAAGATCGTCACATGTGTGACAGTGACGTAGTAGTCACGTGACACCTGGGTCACAATGCGACATCATATTTGTGACTTCTATGCGACGTTACGTATTAGTGACTTTGTAACTTCATTGTGACTATATTCTGTGACGTTTCCACAATTTAAACAACGCGTAACAATGTGACGACACTACAATGGCAATTACAATGTGACGTCACAAACAAGTTAATATGCGACGTCACAAACGACCATGAAAATCGCCAAAATGACTTCACTGTGACATCAATATGACATTGCCGAGACGTACTGCGACGTCATGTGACGTCCCAAAGTCACAGTGTGACGTAAATCTTACGTCACTGTGAAAATTAATGTTGTTAGGGTTGCATCATTTATAAATATAAATCATATATATAAGTATATATATATATATATATATATATGTATGTATATTGTATATAAGCGCAATACCCTCGATAACAGTTCATGCTAGCTTTCTGAACTTTGTCATTTGTTTTCTTTAAAAAATTGCATATGAAGTGATTATTTATTTGTCATTATTGAAAGTCGTGATTTTTTATTGACTTTTTCCAAAAATTTATTCGAAATTTCGGAGGTCTTTTGAATATTCGACTGCGTTTTAAATCAGTAGACTTTCAGTATTTATTAGGTGTAATATCCGTACCAAAGTTTGTTTGAACCCTCTATTCGTTCATGAAATATTGCATCCACTGACTCACGGACACAAACGCTCTAACATGCATACACACACACCACAGGTATCACTTCAAAAACCTTTAACTCGAGTTCAAGTGTGTTTAAAACGTGCTCTTCTGTCGAAAACTCGTATTCTAATTTTCGACCCTATCCGAATACTTTCCATATATATATTATTTTAAGTATATAAGGAAAGTAAAAGGCACCCGTGCCATTTTATCCAATTAAACTCAATTTAATGCATTAAGAAAGAAAATGGAGAAATTGAATTTGAGTCTTAGGGAAAATCGCGCACTGTCAACATCAATTTTTTTTATTTTATTTCCCCCATATAGTACCCCCCATTCAAAATCAAAACTACCAACACATGACATGCGAATTCAATGACTGTTACAATAATTCAGTTAGTAAATAAATTACAATTCTCCTAATTTTCGTCATACGATTATTCTCTTGTTCTGCTTGGCAGCATAGCAATCGCAGACCTCGACAAAATCCTCCTTCCTCTTTTTTGGTAATTCTCGAAATTGTCTCATAATCAAGTCATTCGCCCGCAATTTTCTCACACATTTTCTGTGTTGCGTTCCAGTCTTTATTTTCCCTTTCATTCACACTATCTGAAAAGATTGCAGAAACCCATTAGCGTCCGCGCGGCACTGGAATGTGCCCCACTGCATCCTTTGTTCTTGGGAAATGAGGTTTTTATCACATCAGCTGTTCAATTAATCCTTCTATTTCGAACACCGAAAATCAGGTTTAAAGAGATTCGAACAATCTGATGGGGGTCACCATGTGATTTTCCGTAAATATGTGAGTTTCCCTATCCACCAATGCAGGATTAAGGATGATGGAATAAATAATTCATCAATTTAAATTGACGGATTTGAATGCCACTTCTCGACAATCATTAATGTACAGATACCAACCCTGTTGAAAAGTCTTAACTCTTATTTAGGTGTTGAAAAGTAATCCTGGTTCAGGTGTTGAAAAATATTAACCCCGATTATTAACCCCGATTCGAGATAAAAAAAAAAAACTGCCTTATTTTGCAAAATGGCCCCAGAAATCGTATGTATCCAAGCTATAAAATTAATTGGTCATATTTCACAAAATTTGATAAATAAGTCACCGGTAGGTTACCCTGGTGCTGATTAGATTTTGGTGTGATTCGGGAAAAAACCTGACTTTTGTTGCAAAATGTCCCCCCAAAATCGCAAAATCTGAAATGAAAGACAATGTATGCTCAAATATACCAATTAAATGCTTGTTTTATACGTAATTTTTAACGATGAAAAGAATAAAACCAACCTCATTACTCTAGGACTAGCCGTTCTTGAAATATTGTAGTTTTTCTATGCCGCCTTCGAAAATACGCCCAGTTACCAAATGAAAATGAAAATTGAATAAAAAATGCACATATCGTGTCATTTAAAATAATTATGCCTGTTATTTTGTGCAATTTAATGAATTATTAAAGAAATAAAAGAGAAAATGAATTTGATACTGTAGGAAAAGTCATGTTATGCCCACATCAGATTTTTTTCGTCTCAGTATGATATTTCTTAAGATACATGGTTTTACCATCACAAGGCCACGTTGTAAGAAAAGCGATACATTTTATTCGAGCTCAAAATGAACAAAAGGCAATTTCGGACCAACACGAGAAAATTTTTACAATCAGACGCAACTAAACTACTTTAATTAATTATGAATAAATCAAACTTCCAAATCTTTTATGAATCGAAAAAGAAAACAAGTCTCTCGCATGCCTTTTTCGTTGTATGCCCCCCCCCCCCCCCTATATGTTGGAACAACCCAGCCGGATTCAATTGCCTGTAAAAAGGTAAAAGCTGTAAGGCTAATGGCCCGTGAGAACATGAAAGTCTCTCTGCCATCTGTGCCCCCCTCTGAAATCGGAAAAAAATGCAGGGCCATCAGTTTGTATGTGAGTTACAAGCTCTAATGTTTCTCTACTAAGTGAAAATATGCATGGCACGTTGAACTTCAATTGTCTTCTATCATCTTCAACAACCATTGGAATATCTGATATCCAGCAATAGATTAGCCTGTAAGGTAATTCCTTATTGGGAGTGGTTTATAAATATCTAAGCCATTTCAGCATCTCGAATTGCTAAACTTTCTATTAATTACAAATTAACTGAAGCATGCCTTAACTCGACTTTCTCATACAAGAATCTATTTTTAAATAGCTTGTAGTTAGTTCTTTTTTAACACTTTACAACAAAGTTGAAAAGTGTTTATGGCTTTTTAACATTTTACAACAAAGTTGAAAAGTGTTTATGACTCTGTTCATTCTGTCTGTATATCTGTCTGTCCGTTAGCACGATAACTGCCGTAAAAATGACTTAATCAAAATTAAATTTCAGTATGTTGTTCAGACGGTCAATGGTACCTATGGGAATATAAATATATAATATCACCCAATTAATTTTGAATTGAATCCGGGTTGGAAAAGTGAAATACATTGAACCCTATGGGACCTGATTTTTCAAACATTTATAAGCGGATTTAAAATTCACAAATTGCTTCGAAAATTTTAGGAAATATTTACATTATCCCATAAAATATATAAAAAAAAATTTCAGCAAGATATATTCAATAGTTTTTTAAATAAAAATTAAAATAATAATTACACCTTTTATATGAAGTGATCACGTGACCATTATATGAAGAGATCACGTGACCCACTTCAAAATAAAATATAGCATCCATCTTGTGTAACATCGTGATTTTTAAAGTTCTTTTTAATTCATATTTAGTGTTGTATCCGTCCTAAAACCGCTTTATTTTTGCTTAAATTCTGTGCATCTATATACTGAAACAACGCAATTACAATATATTTGGGTTTAAATGATCATCCAAATATTATTATTTCTACATTGAAGCCTACTTTTCACTTATGGAAAATATAAACAGCAAAATATGTAGAATGAGTTGTATAAGAATTGCTGCATTTCTTTAACGCAAAATTATTTAGCTCATGGAGTTTGCAATATAGCTGATATGAATGAAATATTCATTGATTTTACAGATAAAAGAATGATTTTATCAATGAAGTTTTAAGCATCCATCTTTTAATTAACTTGTTAGTTTAATTACTTGTACCTCCATGGTCTAAATTTTTTGAAATAAAATAAATTATTATAGTATTGTGATGAATGAAATGAATAGGAAAATAATTTATGAATGAAATGCTGCTTTTATAGAGAGAGCCAGGCGTGTTACATTTCGATGACGTTATTTGAATAAATGTCAGTTGTTTTCGATGAAGTTTTCATATATAATAAATTAATGTAGTATTGTGATAATTTTCAAAATATTACCTAGGAATGTATCGCATTTTAGAGATGTTTAAATGAAATTGCAATGAAGTTGGAAAGTGTTTCATAATCAATACTTTATGCATGATTGTTCTTTCTTGATTTTTTTTAATTTACATATAGCAAGAAATTTTTTGAAAATTTTCACAGCCCCACTGGATTAAGCGACATGACGAGCTTGCTCTAGCGCTAGCTGAATGAGGAGAAAAACGAGAATCATATTTTAGTTCCTGCTCCATCTAGAAAATGTAGGTGGTGCAGCATCATGGTGGTGCTTTGCAGTGGGATGCGTTTTTCTTTAATTTTAACAAGATGCCAACAGTAAATTGGGTAGATAACTACGGTACAAACGTAAATGTATAGTGTTGTAGCATAGACTTGCTATTATAAAATAATACAGCACTGGAAATTAAGCGAACAAAACATATTACCGTAACATCCTAAAGGACAAAGTTGATCCAGTTGTCAACGACATTTCAGTATTTTACGAATACCGACTGCTAAAATGAACTTCGATTTATGGCTCTAATTTTTCCTTACTGTAGGAAAAACTATGCGAATACAGTAACAGATAATATAGATTCCGGTCCAATATTCTGTTAGTTTAAAATAAATATGTTAAGTTTCAAAAATGTATTTCCCATTGCAAACCATTTAGAATAACAACTTTGGGATTTAGCTTAATTTTTTAGAGTTGAGATATCACTTGTCTATTTATTAGTTTAGAAATGTAGAAGCATTAAAATTTTGGGATGTGGAAAAACTTTTCCAAACGCATTTGTCTCAGCCCTCGTGGGCAATGCCACCAAGAAAATTCAGTCTCCTATCAGTGTTTCTTTCAGGCATACATCCGGGGGGCTTTGCTCAACCCAGAGACGATTGTTCACCCCCCCCCCCCCCGAAAACATTTTATGTTAACCCAGTTTCTATTTATGTGACAGCATTTAGATATATTTATATAATGCAAATGAAAACGTGGGTAAAGTTTCATTCGCCCCCCCCCCCTGGACTAAAAAGCCCTGAAGGAAACACTGGTCCTTATACCGCAAATGTACGTCTTTCCCTAGGCCCCTCAACCTATTTTATAAGTTAATGACCTTTTTTTATAAACTGTTTATGTGGCCTGCGCTTCTATGAAAAGCACCCCTCTCTCCCCTGTAAGCGGCTCTGACCGTGGGAGAAATCGAAAATCCGGCTGCGTTAGGTACTGTCCCGTGTTCGATACTTTAAATGTACAACGATATTATAAGTGTGTATTCTAACTGGAGGGTATGGCGGTCTTAGTGCCCATGGTCAGCTGTTGACAGAATTTTTAAATCCCTATATAACAATTGCACGATCCTCCTACTACCCCTTATTTTATAAGTTAATTACCTTTTCTTATAAAATGTTTATGTGGAGCTGGCCTCTAGGCGATGCATACTTTTGCTCCCCCCCCTCCCAATCGGTGGCTTCGTCCGTGGAAGAAATTGAAAATCCAACTCCGTTAGGTTCTGTTCCATGGCTGATACTACAAGTAGGCAAATATTCTGCCTTCTAGGTCTCCGACTTCGAATCTGTAAGGACTCTTCAGAGGAGAAAATTCCACTTATGGGAGGAAATCGAAAATTCAGCTTCGTTCTGGGCCCTGTCCCGTAATCAATACTATACGTGTGTCTTCTGGCTCATCCAAAAGAGGGGCTTCCAATTTACTAAAAAAATTTTAATTTAAAATCCAGTTCCATAAGGTCCTGCCCAGTGATCGATACTATAAGCGTGCCTTTTATGTCAACGAGGGAGGAGGGGCACTTCGGAGGATCTGGAAAAGTTTTCCAATACAATTTTCACCGCCCCTGTGGCACAGTGCCGCCGGTAGAATTATCGGGCTCCTATTTAACAAATGTACGATCCCCCTACTTCCTCTATTTTATAACTTAAGGTAGTTTTTATAAACTGTTAATGCATCCCGGGCCCCTAATTATAAGTAATACGTTTTTCTTTGCTTCCCCCACCACCACATACCCACTTTCGATGGCTCTTTCCGTGGGAGAAATATAAAATTGTAGTCCATTAGATTCTGTTCTCTGGTCCATGCTTCAATTTTGCAAAGATTCGGCCTTCTAAGTCATCAAGGAGGGGCTTCCGGAGGATAAATATATACTTTTTCAAACCCATTTTCTCCAGGGGCGCGGTAACCCTGTGGTTAGCGCGCTGGAGTTGCACTCGGTAGGCCCGGGTTCGATTCCAGCCACTGCCCAAACTGCCGCCGTGTTCACGCGGAGTACGATCACGTTAAACATGTGGGTCCGTAAGTCCTTCCGAGAGGTTGGTGGTAGGGGAAGGAGGGTACGGTCCCAGTGGATGCCTCCCCCACTGGGTTCCGGTCTAAATTGGGTGGCACTTCCCGGCCGTCCAAACAGATACCTTACACCTTTCTGGTAGGTCGAACGGTCTGGGTCGAAGAAAGAAAGAAACCCATTTTCTCCGACCCCGGGAGGTAGGAATTAAAATTGCATTTCCCGTGATCGATACTGTAAGTACACAAAGGTAAGGAGAAACATAAAATTCTCATTTTTATTCTCTACCTTAGGGATAGAAGTGCGTAGCTTTGAAATTTTTGCCTGTTAAGATACCCTTCCAAAAAACTAGGAAAAGCACACTTTTAGATTTAATACCCTGTATATAATCAAGCATCTGACTTGAAATGTTTACTGCAAACGACCAGTGTTTCTTTCAGGACTTTTGGTCAGGGGGGGGGGGGGCGAATGACATTTTAGAGGGGGCATGTTTTCTATTTGTCCTATATAAATATATCTAAATGCTGTGCAACATAGAAATTAGGTTTCATAAAATGTCTCCGAGGGGGGGGGGGGGCGAATACGCGCGTCTTCGGGGGAGCTTCTCCCCCCCCCCCCCCCGCGGAGGTATGCCTGAAAGAAACACTGCATACATGAGATGAACCTAACCTAACCTACTATTGACTCTAAAAGTTTAATATCAGCCATTTAACACAAAACTCTGAGTCGGAATGAAACATCAATTGTTCTTCCATGTCTTGAATCGCAATATGGTATATAACATTATCTATGTATACAAGACAATGTCAATTGTTTGTTAAAATACACACAAATATAAATTACTACAACAAAATAAGAAGTAAATCGGTCGTTAGAACAAACACATCATGCACACAGAGAACGTAATATTAAGAGTAACAATACACCGCCATCTACCGGCTAAAAGTTAAGATACTTTGAAGTACAATGATTCCTGAGATCCTATTGTTAATCGAATCATCCGGCAGAGCGTATTCGAACGGGGCCGTGGTCCAAATGACCTTATTTATATCATGTTACCTTTCATTTTAAAGGATCTGAAAAAATCTCTAGACTGATGTAAAATTTGACAATGTGTCAATGTACCCAATGATTTATGACGGTGATTGATTATTGCGGTACAATGATTTATGACGGTGATTTGCAATATTTTTGTTTCATTGTAATATATTTTCTGGTTTTATTACCAATTCATCATTTTATTTGCTGAATTAAGTGCAATAAATATATGCATATTTAGTTTACAGACATTGTATTTCTACAATAGTGATACTAAATTATCTAATTATTTGTTTAGGTAATACTAGCAAGGAGTAGCTAACGTTGCCTCGGATATATGATGCAACACTATGCAAATATGTTGAGTCAATCATAGTTATAGGCAGTCGTGCCATACAGACAGACCATGGACTCAACCTCATTACTTGAAAGAATTTCATTGAAATCCATAGCGAACATTAAGAGATGTTTCACTTAAAATTGTCTATTCTACTGTCTATTATATATTGTTTATTATATTGTCTATTAAAATTGTCGAATTTTATCTTTCATATGTTAGATAATTTATATATGCAGTTTATATTTTATTTATTACAATTATATATCTTAAAATATGCCTATGAATTGCATATAATGCAGTTTATATTTATCTATTACAATTATATATCTTAAAATATGCCTATATATATATATATATATATCTTAAAATATTCTGTCTATTCTACTGTCTATTAAAATTGTCGAATTTTACCTTTTATGTGTTAGATAATTTATATATGCAGTTTATATTTTATTTATTACAATTATTATATCTTAAAATATGCCTATAAATTGCATATAATGCAGTTCATATTTTATTTATTACACATATATATCTTAAAATGTGCCTATATATATATATATATATATATATATATATATATATACATATATAATAAAATAAGATAGAAATAGGACATAAATGGAATAAAAAATTTCTATTTCTATCTTATTTTATTATATTTCGTATAATGAGGAAAATGCTGTATTGCGCTTTTCATTTATATGACTTTTATCTTGAACCTTTTAATCTTATAGTGCTTTATCAATTCTTATTATTATGTGTGTGTGTGTGTGTGTGTCTTAAAATATTCTGTCTATTTTATTGTCTATTCTATTGTCTATTAAAATTGTCGAATTTTATCTTTCATGTGTTAGATAATTTATATATGCAGTTTATATTTTATTTATTACAATTATATATCTTAAAATATGCCTACATATATATCTTACAATATTCTACTGTCTATTATACTATCTATTCTATCGTCTCTTAAAACTGTCGAATTTTATCTTTTATGTGTTAGATAATTTATATATGCAGTTTGTATTCCATTTATTACAATTATATATACTAAAATATACCTCTCCGAATTTCAATATCGCTAAGATAAGTTCTTTAAAGTCTTTAAACAAGCATTTCCGAAAAAATTTGAAACTTTTGGTGTATTAATATTTTAATACTCATAATTCAAATTTGAAAAAAGGATATGCTAAGCAGACGTGTTACACACTTCCGTAGACCCATAAAAAGAACTTCTTAAAAGCCACAAAATGATACAGTACTAAAAAAAATGCCTTTGTTCCAATAAAAAACACTTCAATAATGAATTTTTAATTAAAGCAGGGAAATTTTCTAAGAAATTCTCGGCATTCTTACTTCAAAGAATGCGGTCATGAAACTCAATTACTAACGAGGTTTTTCATTAAAGTGACGAAATTTCAAGCTCTGGCTGAAATATATATCTTTTGTACTATAAATACACCATTATTAACTTTTCGTCGCTGCCAGACTTGGGAACAATGGCAGTTTGGACTTATCGAAAATTTCCCAAACGGCTGGAGTTGATAATAAAATGCCCCTTTTTTATGATGTCACTTGATAAAGTGAAAAGTTAATAATTTTTAATCAAAAAATTCTGATGTGGGCAACACATGACTTTCCTTATATAATGAAAAGAATTTACTACTTTTACAGTAAAAAAATAGGTTTTTCTTATAGTAGATACTAATATTCTTTCCAAAATATTGAATTTTCGGCAATTAGTTGTCATTTTCATTGATTTAGCGTCATTTTTATCCATTTGGCGAGGTTTTCGTTAATTTGGCAACATTTCAAAAAGTCGCCAACTTGGCGACATTCCGCCAAATTCGTCTCCAAAATCTCGCCAAGCGTTATGGACGAAGAAATAAGTTGTTCTTACATGAGATAAATGAGTATTGGCGTTCAAATACAAAAGTATTACTCAAAGTATCTTTTTTCATGAATGGAACGAGCTAGATCCACGAGAATGATGTCACCCAATTTATCGCATAGTATTATATATGAAAAGTGAACATGTTTCTGAATAGGAAATATTTTTTTTTCCTTTTAAATGACTTTTTAATAATTTTTTTGAAAAATGTGCAAATGAAAAGTGTGCTCGAGAACGGTTCATATTAGAGTTCCAAAATTTATGTCAATCGTTTTCTAATGAAAAATTACATAAGAAATGTCTATTTGCGTAACTTTATTAGTGGTTTTTAATTTTTGACGATTTTTTCAAAATTTTATTCGAAAATTTAGGGGGTTTAGAACATTCGATTACGTATAAAAACAATAGGCTTCCAGTGTTTACGGATTGTGATTTTTGTACCAAATTTGGTTCAAATCGGTCCATTCGTTCGTCAGTTATCGTCTCCACAGGCTCACTGACACACACACACACACACACACACACACACACACATACTTTCACACACACACACACACACAGACATCACTTCAAAAATGTTTGATTCCTGATCAGGGATGCCTGAAACGTGCTCTCCCGTCGAAAACTCGATTTCGAATTTTCGACCCCGTCACAATACTTTCCTTATAAATTATGTATATAAGGAAAGTAATACTAACGCTTGACACCGTTTTTGCCCTTAAAAAATTTAAAAAACATCCTTTTTAATATAGAATCTAAAAGAAATTAGCAGACAAATTTGAAATTTTAGAAGGTAAAGTAAAATACTCTTAAGCTTTTAATGAAATTATAATTAAAATTAATTTTTAATTACACTGCTCCCAACTGAAACCGCAACACTGTAAAGTTGTAGGTGTAGATTTATGTAAATCAGATAATAGAAAGAGCAAGGCGAGATATGCAAATGATCACAGTTTCGTTACGCATAGTGACATAACACGTTTGCCGAGCAGCATAAAAAGCGTCACGTTAAGGAGGAGCGATATCACAACTAAATTGTAGCGTCATTAGTTTCAGGTCGTAAAAATCATCACAGTATGCCAATAGACACCGACGCACCGCATACGTTCAGTTGTCGTCAAAGGAAAGGCAACAAATCATTGTTTTACGTGATGGTGGATTGAAGCTTCGAAGGATCCCTGAACTATTGGATCATGATGTGAGCACAGTTCAACAGTGTGTATTACGGTTCGTGAGAGATAACGAAACGACACGAAGGTCAGGTAGTGGAGCTTCCAGGTGTACCACACCACGCGAAGATCGTATGCTTCTGAGAAGCGTTGCGCAGAAGCCGTTTACCACAGCAATCATGTTATAACGACATTTATCCCACACTACTGGTAACGTAGTTTCGACGCAAACAATTCGAAATCGTTTGCATGACGCAGAACTCCGAAGTAGACGACCTTTTCGTCATCTAATGTTTCAACGTCTTCACCAGTTAAATCGCCTCCAGGGGTGTCAAATGAGAAACAATTAGTCGACAGAATGACGAAACATTCTGTTTACGGATGAATCACGATTCTGTTTTGGTATGCCAGATGACAGTACTCACGTATGACGGCGTCTTCAACAACACTAGGAAGCGTTTTCTGTAAGTCGCCGCACAGTCCCCCTAAGTTGTATTATGGTTTGGGGTGGTATAACATTTGGCGGACGAACACCTTTGGTCCACGTTTCTGGCAGTATCACGGCATAACTACGTCTCTGACATTGTAAGACCTGGGTACAACCATATCTGTCAACCAGGCCTGGACTGTTTTTTCAGTAGGATAATGCCAGGCCACATACTGCACGGGTAACTATGAATAGTCTACAAGGTTTTGATATCCTGCCTTGGTCATCATATTCTCCGGATTTGTCGACAATTGAGCATAGCTGGGACATCATGGGTCGCCGGTGAAGAGAACGCCCAATTCCAACAAACCATGTTCAGTTACAAGCCTAATTGCATGCAGTGTAGAATGCCATCCCTCAGCACACCATTGACCATCTCATTGACGAGATGCCTCGTCGTATTCAATCCTGCATAGCCGCTCGCGGTGGGCCTATTCCATATTGATCTAATGTCAATCAAGTTCCATGCTTTCATTTTCCAGATATGATTTTTTTATTATTTGCACATCTCCATGTTACAATTATATTCTGTAAATTTCATAAGGGTACATCAGTTTCTTCATAGTGTTGTGATTTCAGTTGTGAGCAGTGTATATAACTGTATTTTTAACTACATAATAATCACCGTAAAATTATCATTAAAATTACTTTAAAATTTTAATCCATATTTTTTAATGAACACGCGAGAAATGGTCATAAAATATTTTACGCTTAAATAAGCGCCCGCTACTTAAATAATATAGATAAATAACACCATTTTATTTCCAAATCGCCTGTTTTGAATTAAAATTTTCCCCAAGCTACTGTTTTTCCCATGCACAACCATTTCAATTATAAAACACCCGCATAATACACCCTAAAACAAGCGGTCCAAAAAAACAGTACATTGACTCTCGAAGTAAATTTAAAAAAATTATTGCTATCTCGACAAATTTTCATTCAATATAAGTAAAATTTTAGCACAACAATCTGAATGATAATATATTATCAAATTAACAATAATTAAATCGAAATCTTTTAAATTCGAAAAGTTATAAAACTCATAAATTAAATGCACTTAGCTTGGAAGCAGTTGTGTTTTGTCTCGATGAAATTAAATCACTCAAAACACCTGCTCTTGAATATCATTTCCGGCGCAATAAATGATTTGGTTTAATTTGACAACAATATGGTTCAATTTAAAACTATCGCCGAGGTGCACATTACGAGGCCGAAAACTACCTCTGTAGCGAATTTCACCGCTCTCCGACGCTTCGAGTTTCCGCTACAGTCGACGACGACACACGATCATGAAAATACACAGTCACACATATTTTATAATATAAGATATCATAGTCACAGAACTCGACGACATTGGCGTCCATGGACGCCAATGTCTGCAAAGGGAGATCGAACTGTTTGGGGTAGGGTATGTCAAATACGTGTCTTTTTGGGAGGTTCTGCGTTTGAGATTGACGCTGTCCCACCCGTAAACAAAGGGTTAAAAGTATATCTTAAATGCTTGTTTCATTACGCGAATTTTAACAAGAAAACTAATAAGACCATCTCCAGTACTCTAAGGCGAAATGTTTTCGAGAATATTTAAATTTTTTGAAATTCTGAGGAAATAACAGCTTTTCAAAATACATTAAGATGTCTAGTGAAAAGAAGATGTATTAAAAATGCAAACTGGATACAATATCAAGTAAATAAACTGAATTAAAATCAATTTAATGGATTATGAATTCGCAGAGTGAAGTCTGTACAGAAAACCATGTGACGACCACATCTGATTTGTTTCGAATCATAACTGTAAAATAATGCTCTGAAATACATATTGAAATTATTTCTTATACCTGTTAGTCTACAAGTAAAATTCATCAAGCAAACTAATGTGTAATATTGGGTATATTCAGACCCCTGATTTCAAGCCAGCTATTAGTTTTTCTCCAGCACGTCTAGTTTTTTCGATAAGGCGGGGGGGAGTATCATACTCTCACATTCACAGAAATGTAGTGAGAGATACACTAATACTTTCTTTTAACCCTTACTTTAATTCATTTTGTTAAGATAAAGTAAATGAAAATGAAAATACAATTGCAGAACAAAAAAACCTGATGTGGGCAACACATGACTTTCCCTGCAGACTTATATACACTTTCTCTTTATTTTAATTAAATTTAATTCACTATTAATTCAAGTTTCGTTTTCATTTGGTAACTGGGTTCATTTTCAAAGGTGGTGTAGATAAAAAACGAAAATATCTCGAGAACGGCTAGTCCTAGTGCAATGGATTTGGTCTTATTATTTTCTTCGTTAAAAATTACGTATAAAACAAGCATTTAATGGATACATTTCAGCATGCGTAGTTTTGCATTTTAGATTTTGTCGATTTTTGAGGGTCTGCCTTTTTCGTTGTATGCCCCCCCCCCCCTATATGTTGGAACAACCCAGCCGGATTCAATTGCCTGTAAAAAGGTAAAAGCTGTAAGGCTAATGGCCCGTGAGAACATGAAAGTCTCTCTGCCATCTGTGCCCCCCTCTGAAATCGGAAAAAAATGCAGGGCCATCAGTTTGTATGTGAGTTACAAGCTCTAATGTTTCTCTACTAAGTGAAAATATGCATGGCACGTTGAACTTCAATTGTCTTCTATCATCTTCAACAACCATTGGAATATCTGATATCCAGCAATAGATTAGCCTGTAAGGTAATTCCTTATTGGGAGTGGTTTATAAATATCTAAGCCATTTCAGCATCTCGAATTGCTAAACTTTCTATTAATTACAAATTAACTGAAGCATGCCTTAACTCGACTTTCTCATACAAGAATCTATTTTTAAATAGCTTGTAGTTAGTTCTTTTTTAACACTTTACAACAAAGTTGAAAAGTGTTTATGGCTTTTTAACATTTTACAACAAAGTTGAAAAGTGTTTATGACTCTGTTCATTCTGTCTGTATATCTGTCTGTCCGTTAGCACGATAACTGCCGTAAAAATGACTTAATCAAAATTAAATTTCAGTATGTTGTTCAGACGGTCAATGGTACCTATGGGAATATAAATATATAATATCACCCAATTAATTTTGAATTGAATCCGGGTTGGAAAAGTGAAATACATTGAACCCTATGGGACCTGATTTTTCAAACATTTTTAAGCGGATTTAAAATTCACAAATTGCTTCGAAAATTTTAGGAAATATTTACATTATCCCATAAAATATATAAAAAAAAATTTCAGCAAGATATATTCAATAGTTTTTTAAATAAAAATTAAAATAATAATTACACCTTTTATATGAAGTGATCACGTGACCATTATATGAAGAGATCACGTGACCCACTTCAAAATAAAATATAGCATCCATCTTGTGTAACATCGTGATTTTTAAAGTTCTTTTTAATTCATATTTAGTGTTGTATCCGTCCTAAAACCGCTTTATTTTTGCTTAAATTCTGTGCATCTATATACTGAAACAACGCAATTACAATATATTTGGGTTTAAATGATCATCCAAATATTATTATTTCTACATTGAAGCCTACTTTTCACTTATGGAAAATATAAACAGCAAAATATGTAGAATGAGTTGTATAAGAATTGCTGCATTTCTTTAACGCAAAATTATTTAGCTCATGGAGTTTGCAATATAGCTGATATGAATGAAATATTCATTGATTTTACAGATAAAAGAATGATTTTATCAATGAAGTTTTAAGCATCCATCTTTTAATTAACTTGTTAGTTTAATTACTTGTACCTCCATGGTCTAAATTTTTTGAAATAAAATAAATTATTATAGTATTGTGATGAATGAAATGAATAGGAAAATAATTTATGAATGAAATGCTGCTTTTATAGAGAGAGCCAGGCGTGTTACATTTCGATGACGTTATTTGAATAAATGTCAGTTGTTTTCGATGAAGTTTTCATATATAATAAATTAATGTAGTATTGTGATAATTTTCAAAATATTACCTAGGAATGTATCGCATTTTAGAGATGTTTAAATGAAATTGCAATGAAGTTGGAAAGTGTTTCATAATCAATACTTTATGCATGATTGTTCTTTCTTGATTTTTTTTAATTTACATATAGCAAGAAATTTTTTGAAAATTTTCACAGCCCCACTGGATTAAGCGACATGACGAGCTTGCTCTAGCGCTAGCTGAATGAGGAGAAAAACGAGAATCATATTTTAGTTCCTGCTCCATCTAGAAAATGTAGGTGGTGCAGCATCATGGTGGTGCTTTGCAGTGGGATGCGTTTTTCTTTAATTTTAACAAGATGCCAACAGTAAATTGGGTAGATAACTACGGTACAAACGTAAATGTATAGTGTTGTAGCATAGACTTGCTATTATAAAATAATACAGCACTGGAAATTAAGCGAACAAAACATATTACCGTAACATCCTAAAGGACAAAGTTGATCCAGTTGTCAACGACATTTCAGTATTTTACGAATACCGACTGCTAAAATGAACTTCGATTTATGGCTCTAATTTTTCCTTACTGTAGGAAAAACTATGCGAATACAGTAACAGATAATATAGATTCCGGTCCAATATTCTGTTAGTTTAAAATAAATATGTTAAGTTTCAAAAATGTATTTCCCATTGCAAACCATTTAGAATAACAACTTTGGGATTTAGCTTAATTTTTTAGAGTTGAGATATCACTTGTCTATTTATTAGTTTAGAAATGTAGAAGCATTAAAATTTTGGGATGTGGAAAAACTTTTCCAAACGCATTTGTCTCAGCCCTCGTGGGCAATGCCACCAAGAAAATTCAGTCTCCTATCAGTGTTTCTTTCAGGCATACATCCGGGGGGCTTTGCTCAACCCAGAGACGATTGTTCACCCCCCCCCCCCCCGAAAACATTTTATGTTAACCCAGTTTCTATTTATGTGACAGCATTTAGATATATTTATATAATGCAAATGAAAACGTGGGTAAAGTTTCATTCGCCCCCCCCCCCTGGACTAAAAAGCCCTGAAGGAAACACTGGTCCTTATACCGCAAATGTACGTCTTTCCCTAGGCCCCTCAACCTATTTTATAAGTTAATGACCTTTTTTTATAAACTGTTTATGTGGCCTGCGCTTCTATGAAAAGCACCCCTCTCTCCCCTGTAAGCGGCTCTGACCGTGGGAGAAATCGAAAATCCGGCTGCGTTAGGTACTGTCCCGTGTTCGATACTTTAAATGTACAACGATATTATAAGTGTGTATTCTAACTGGAGGGTATGGCGGTCTTAGTGCCCATGGTCAGCTGTTGACAGAATTTTTAAATCCCTATATAACAATTGCACGATCCTCCTACTACCCCTTATTTTATAAGTTAATTACCTTTTCTTATAAAATGTTTATGTGGAGCTGGCCTCTAGGCGATGCATACTTTTGCTCCCCCCCCTCCCAATCGGTGGCTTCGTCCGTGGAAGAAATTGAAAATCCAACTCCGTTAGGTTCTGTTCCATGGCTGATACTACAAGTAGGCAAATATTCTGCCTTCTAGGTCTCCGACTTCGAATCTGTAAGGACTCTTCAGAGGAGAAAATTCCACTTATGGGAGGAAATCGAAAATTCAGCTTCGTTCTGGGCCCTGTCCCGTAATCAATACTATACGTGTGTCTTCTGGCTCATCCAAAAGAGGGGCTTCCAATTTACTAAAAAAATTTTAATTTAAAATCCAGTTCCATAAGGTCCTGCCCAGTGATCGATACTATAAGCGTGCCTTTTATGTCAACGAGGGAGGAGGGGCACTTCGGAGGATCTGGAAAAGTTTTCCAATACAATTTTCACCGCCCCTGTGGCACAGTGCCGCCGGTAGAATTATCGGGCTCCTATTTAACAAATGTACGATCCCCCTACTTCCTCTATTTTATAACTTAAGGTAGTTTTTATAAACTGTTAATGCATCCCGGGCCCCTAATTATAAGTAATACGTTTTTCTTTGCTTCCCCCACCACCACATACCCACTTTCGATGGCTCTTTCCGTGGGAGAAATATAAAATTGTAGTCCATTAGATTCTGTTCTCTGGTCCATGCTTCAATTTTGCAAAGATTCGGCCTTCTAAGTCATCAAGGAGGGGCTTCCGGAGGATAAATATATACTTTTTCAAACCCATTTTCTCCAGGGGCGCGGTAGCCCTGTGGTTAGCGCGCTGGAGTTGCACTCGGTAGGCCCGGGTTCGATTCCAGCCACTGCCCAAACTGCCGCCGTGTTCACGCGGAGTACGATCACGTTAAACATGTGGGTCCGTAAGTCCTTCCGAGAGGTTGGTGGTAGGGGAAGGAGGGTACGGTCCCAGTGGATGCCTCCCCCACTGGGTTCCGGTCTAAATTGGGTGGCACTTCCCGGCCGTCCAAACAGATACCTTACACCTTTCTGGTAGGTCGAACGGTCTGGGTCGAAGAAAGAAAGAAACCCATTTTCTCCGACCCCGGGAGGTAGGAATTAAAATTGCATTTCCCGTGATCGATACTGTAAGTACACAAAGGTAAGGAGAAACATAAAATTCTCATTTTTATTCTCTACCTTAGGGATAGAAGTGCGTAGCTTTGAAATTTTTGCCTGTTAAGATACCCTTCCAAAAAACTAGGAAAAGCACACTTTTAGATTTAATACCCTGTATATAATCAAGCATCTGACTTGAAATGTTTACTGCAAACGACCAGTGTTTCTTTCAGGACTTTTGGTCAGGGGGGGGGGGGCGAATGACATTTTAGAGGGGGCATGTTTTCTATTTGTCCTATATAAATATATCTAAATGCTGTGCAACATAGAAATTAGGTTTCATAAAATGTCTCCGAGGGGGGGGGGGGGGCGAATACGCGCGTCTTCGGGGGAGCTTCTCCCCCCCCCCCGCGGAGGTATGCCTGAAAGAAACACTGCATACATGAGATGAACCTAACCTAACCTACTATTGACTCTAAAAGTTTAATATCAGCCATTTAACACAAAACTCTGAGTCGGAATGAAACATCAATTGTTCTTCCATGTCTTGAATCGCAATATGGTATATAACATTATCTATGTATACAAGACAATGTCAATTGTTTGTTAAAATACACACAAATATAAATTACTACAACAAAATAAGAAGTAAATCGGTCGTTAGAACAAACACATCATGCACACAGAGAACGTAATATTAAGAGTAACAATACACCGCCATCTACCGGCTAAAAGTTAAGATACTTTGAAGTACAATGATTCCTGAGATCCTATTGTTAATCGAATCATCCGGCAGAGCGTATTCGAACGGGGCCGTGGTCCAAATGACCTTATTTATATCATGTTACCTTTCATTTTAAAGGATCTGAAAAAATCTCTAGACTGATGTAAAATTTGACAATGTGTCAATGTACCCAATGATTTATGACGGTGATTGATTATTGCGGTACAATGATTTATGACGGTGATTTGCAATATTTTTGTTTCATTGTAATATATTTTCTGGTTTTATTACCAATTCATCATTTTATTTGCTGAATTAAGTGCAATAAATATATGCATATTTAGTTTACAGACATTGTATTTCTACAATAGTGATACTAAATTATCTAATTATTTGTTTAGGTAATACTAGCAAGGAGTAGCTAACGTTGCCTCGGATATATGATGCAACACTATGCAAATATGTTGAGTCAATCATAGTTATAGGCAGTCGTGCCATACAGACAGACCATGGACTCAACCTCATTACTTGAAAGAATTTCATTGAAATCCATAGCGAACATTAAGAGATGTTTCACTTAAAATTGTCTATTCTACTGTCTATTATATATTGTTTATTATATTGTCTATTAAAATTGTCGAATTTTATCTTTCATATGTTAGATAATTTATATATGCAGTTTATATTTTATTTATTACAATTATATATCTTAAAATATGCCTATGAATTGCATATAATGCAGTTTATATTTATCTATTACAATTATATATCTTAAAATATGCCTATATATATATATATATATATCTTAAAATATTCTGTCTATTCTACTGTCTATTAAAATTGTCGAATTTTACCTTTTATGTGTTAGATAATTTATATATGCAGTTTATATTTTATTTATTACAATTATTATATCTTAAAATATGCCTATAAATTGCATATAATGCAGTTCATATTTTATTTATTACACATATATATCTTAAAATGTGCCTATATATATATATATATATATATATATATATATATACATATATAATAAAATAAGATAGAAATAGGACATAAATGGAATAAAAAATTTCTATTTCTATCTTATTTTATTATATTTCGTATAATGAGGAAAATGCTGTATTGCGCTTTTCATTTATATGACTTTTATCTTGAACCTTTTAATCTTATAGTGCTTTATCAATTCTTATTATTATGTGTGTGTGTGTGTGTGTGTCTTAAAATATTCTGTCTATTTTATTGTCTATTCTATTGTCTATTAAAATTGTCGAATTTTATCTTTCATGTGTTAGATAATTTATATATGCAGTTTATATTTTATTTATTACAATTATATATCTTAAAATATGCCTACATATATATCTTACAATATTCTACTGTCTATTATACTATCGATTCTATCGTCTCTTAAAACTGTCGAATTTTATCTTTTATGTGTTAGATAATTTATATATGCAGTTTGTATTCCATTTATTACAATTATATATACTAAAATATACCTCTCCGAATTTCAATATCGCTAAGATAAGTTCTTTAAAGTCTTTAAACAAGCATTTCCGAAAAAATTTGAAACTTCTGGTGTATTAATATTTTAATACTCATAAGTCAAATTTGAAAAAAGGATATGCTAAGCAGACGTGTTACACACTTCCGTAGACCCATAAAAAGAACTTCTTAAAAGCCACAAAATGATACAGTACTAAAAAAAATGCCGGTGTTCCAATAAAAAACACTTCAATAATGAATTTTTAATTAAAGCAGGGAAATTTTCTAAGAAATTCTCGGCATTCTTACTTCAAAGAATGCGGTCATGAAACTCAATTACTAACGAGGTTTTTCATTAAAGTGACGAAATTTCAAGCTCTGGCTGAAATATATATCTTTTGTACTATAAATACACCATTATTAACTTTTCGTCGCTGCCAGACTTGGGAACAATGGCAGTTTGGACTTATCGAAAATTTCCCAAACGGCTGGAGTTGATAATAAAATGCCCCTTTTTTATGATGTCACTTGATAAAGTGAAAAGTTAATAATTTTTAATCAAAAAATTCTGATGTGGGCAACACATGACTTTCCTTATATAATGAAAAGAATTTACTACTTTTACAGTAAAAAAATAGGTTTTTCTTATAGTAGATACTAATATTCTTTCCAAAATATTGAATTTTCGGCAATTAGTTGTCATTTTCATTGATTTAGCGTCATTTTTATCCATTTGGCGAGGTTTTCGTTAATTTGGCAACATTTCAAAAAGTCGCCAACTTGGCGACATTCCGCCAAATTCGTCTCCAAAATCTCGCCAAGCGTTATGGACGAAGAAATAAGTTGTTCTTACATGAGATAAATGAGTATTGGCGTTCAAATACAAAAGTATTACTCAAAGTATCTTTTTTCATGAATGGAACGAGCTAGATCCACGAGAATGATGTCACCCAATTTATCGCATAGTATTATATATGAAAAGTGAACATGTTTCTGAATAGGAAATATTTTTTTTTCCTTTTAAATGACTTTTTAATAATTTTTTTGAAAAATGTGCAAATGAAAAGTGTGCTCGAGAACGGTTCATATTAGAGTTCTAAAATTTATGTCAATCGTTTTCTAATGAAAAATTACATAAGAAATGTCTATTTGCGTAACTTTATTAGTGGTTTTTAATTTTTGACGATTTTTTCAAAATTTTATTCGAAAATTTAGGGGGTTTAGAACATTCGATTACGTATAAAAACAATAGGCTTCCAGTGTTTACGGATTGTGATTTTTGTACCAAATTTGGTTCAAATCGGTCCATTCGTTCGTCAGTTATCGTCTCCACAGGCTCACTGACACACACACACACACACACACACACACACACACACACATACTTTCACACACACACACACACACACAGACATCACTTCAAAAATGTTTGATTCCTGATCAGGGATGCCTGAAACGTGCTCTCCCGTCGAAAACTCGATTTCGAATTTTCGACCCCGTCACAATACTTTCCTTATAAATTATGTATATAAGGAAAGTAATACTAACGCTTGACACCGTTTTTGCCCTTAAAAAATTTAAAAAACATCCTTTTTAATATAGAATCTAAAAGAAATTAGCAGACAAATTTGAAATTTTAGAAGGTAAAGTAAAATACTCTTAAGCTTTTAATGAAATTATAATTAAAATTAATTTTTAATTACACTGCTCCCAACTGAAACCGCAACACTGTAAAGTTGTAGGTGTAGATTTATGTGAATCAGATAATAGAAAGAGCAAGGCGAGATATGCAAATGATCACAGTTTCGTTACGCATAGTGACATAACACGTTTGCCGAGCAGCATAAAAAGCGTCACGTTAAGGAGGAGCGATATCACAACTAAATTGTAGCGTCATTAGTTTCAGGTCGTAAAAATCATCACAGTATGCCAATAGACACCGACGCACCGCATACGTTCAGTTGTCGTCAAAGGAAAGGCAACAAATCATTGTTTTACGTGATGGTGGATTGAAGCTTCGAAGGATCCCTGAACTATTGGATCATGATGTGAGCACAGTTCAACAGTGTGTATTACGGTTCGTGAGAGATAACGAAACGACACGAAGGTCAGGTAGTGGAGCTTCCAGGTGTACCACACCACGCGAAGATCGTATGCTTCTGAGAAGCGTTGCGCAGAAGCCGTTTACCACAGCAATCATGTTATAACGACATTTATCCCACACTACTGGTAACGTAGTTTCGACGCAAACAATTCGAAATCGTTTGCATGACGCAGAACTCCGAAGTAGACGACCTTTTCGTCATCTAATGTTTCAACGTCTTCACCAGTTAAATCGCCTCCAGGGGTGTCAAATGAGAAACAATTAGTCGACAGAATGACGAAACATTCTGTTTACGGATGAATCACGATTCTGTTTTGGTATGCCAGATGACAGTACTCACGTATGACGGCGTCTTCAACAACACTAGGAAGCGTTTTCTGTAAGTCGCCGCACAGTCCCCCTAAGTTGTATTATGGTTTGGGGTGGTATAACATTTGGCGGACGAACACCTTTGGTCCACGTTTCTGGCAGTATCACGGCATAACTACGTCTCTGACATTGTAAGACCTGGGTACAACCATATCTGTCAACCAGGCCTGGACTGTTTTTTCAGTAGGATAATGCCAGGCCACATACTGCACGGGTAACTATGAATAGTCTACAAGGTTTTGATATCCTGCCTTGGTCATCATATTCTCCGGATTTGTCGACAATTGAGCATAGCTGGGACATCATGGGTCGCCGGTGAAGAGAACGCCCAATTCCAACAAACCATGTTCAGTTACAAGCCTAATTGCATGCAGTGTAGAATGCCATCCCTCAGCACACCATTGACCATCTCATTGACGAGATGCCTCGTCGTATTCAATCCTGCATAGCCGCTCGCGGTGGGCCTATTCCATATTGATCTAATGTCAATCAAGTTCCATGCTTTCATTTTCCAGATATGATTTTTTTATTATTTGCACATCTCCATGTTACAATTATATTCTGTAAATTTCATAAGGGTACATCAGTTTCTTCATAGTGTTGTGATTTCAGTTGTGAGCAGTGTATATAACTGTATTTTTAACTACATAATAATCACCGTAAAATTATCATTAAAATTACTTTAAAATTTTAATCCATATTTTTTAATGAACACGCGAGAAATGGTCATAAAATATTTTACGCTTAAATAAGCGCCCGCTACTTAAATAATATAGATAAATAACACCATTTTATTTCCAAATCGCCTGTTTTGAATTAAAATTTTCCCCAAGCTACTGTTTTTCCCATGCACAACCATTTCAATTATAAAACACCCGCATAATACACCCTAAAACAAGCGGTCCAAAAAAACAGTACATTGACTCTCGAAGTAAATTTAAAAAAATTATTGCTATCTCGACAAATTTTCATTCAATATAAGTAAAATTTTAGCACAACAATCTGAATGATAATATATTATCAAATTAACAATAATTAAATCGAAATCTTTTAAATTCGAAAAGTTATAAAACTCATAAATTAAATGCACTTAGCTTGGAAGCAGTTGTGTTTTGTCTCGATGAAATTAAATCACTCAAAACACCTGCTCTTGAATATCATTTCCGGCGCAATAAATGATTTGGTTTAATTTGACAACAATATGGTTCAATTTAAAACTATCGCCGAGGTGCACATTACGAGGCCGAAAACTACCTCTGTAGCGAATTTCACCGCTCTCCGACGCTTCGAGTTTCCGCTACAGTCGACGACGACACACGATCATGAAAATACACAGTCACACATATTTTATAATATAAGATATCATAGTCACAGAACTCGACGACATTGGCGTCCATGGACGCCAATGTCTGCAAAGGGAGATCGAACTGTTTGGGGTAGGGTATGTCAAATACGTGTCTTTTTGGGAGGTTCTGCGTTTGAGATTGACGCTGTCCCACCCGTAAACAAAGGGTTAAAAGTATATCTTAAATGCTTGTTTCATTACGCGAATTTTAACAAGAAAACTAATAAGACCATCTCCAGTACTCTAAGGCGAAATGTTTTCGAGAATATTTAAATTTTTTGAAATTCTGAGGAAATAACAGCTTTTCAAAATACATTAAGATGTCTAGTGAAAAGAAGATGTATTAAAAATGCAAACTGGATACAATATCAAGTAAATAAACTGAATTAAAATCAATTTAATGGATTATGAATTCGCAGAGTGAAGTCTGTACAGAAAACCATGTGACGACCACATCTGATTTGTTTCGAATCATAACTGTAAAATAATGCTCTGAAATACATATTGAAATTATTTCTTATACCTGTTAGTCTACAAGTAAAATTCATCAAGCAAACTAATGTGTAATATTGGGTATATTCAGACCCCTGATTTCAAGCCAGCTATTAGTTTTTCTCCAGCACGTCTAGTTTTTTCGATAAGGCGGGGGGGAGTATCATACTCTCACATTCACAGAAATGTAGTGAGAGATACACTAATACTTTCTTTTAACCCTTACTTTAATTCATTTTGTTAAGATAAAGTAAATGAAAATGAAAATACAATTGCAGAACAAAAAAACCTGATGTGGGCAACACATGACTTTCCCTGCAGACTTATATACACTTTCTCTTTATTTTAATTAAATTTAATTCACTATTAATTCAAGTTTCGTTTTCATTTGGTAACTGGGTTCATTTTCAAAGGTGGTGTAGATAAAAAACGAAAATATCTCGAGAACGGCTAGTCCTAGTGCAATGGATTTGGTCTTATTATTTTCTTCGTTAAAAATTACGTATAAAACAAGCATTTAATGGATACATTTCAGCATGCGTAGTTTTGCATTTTAGATTTTGTCGATTTTTGAGGGTCATTTTGCAAAACAAGGCAGGTTAATTTTTTTCTGAATCATACCAAATTCTAATCAGCACAAAGGTGACCCACAAGCGACTTATCTATCAAATTTTGTGAAATTCGGTCCAATAAATTTTTACCTAGAGTGGATACAAACTTTTGCGGGCCATTTCGCAAAAAAAAAGCGGGTTTTTTTATCCCGAATCGTACCCAAAACTAATCAGCTCCAGATTCGCCAACAAGTGACATACCTACCAAATTTTATGAAATTCGGACAATTAGTTTTTTAGTTAGAGGGGATACAAAATCTGCACAAACAGACAGACACACACACAGACGTCACGCTAAAAATAGTTTTTCGTATTCTAGAGGTCTCGAAACGTGTAGATCTGTCAAAAACTCGAGTTGCGATTTTCGACATTATTCCAATACTTTTCCTATACATATGATTGTATTTAGGCATTTATTTGACATTTCTTTCAAAGCACAAAATTTTAAAGCAGTTTTCTATAACTACCACTAATATGGAAAAGCAAAAATCTATATAAAAATTATTTAAAAAAGGTTAAACAATTTTTCTGATATTGTTTTGTTAAGAGACCTCGAGCACTGGCACCCCGTAAAGATGCGTCTTGGATTTCTCTGATATTTAGAGATCTTCCAGAGATCGGTCCAGCATTTTTAGAAGAAATGAAGTGCGACGATGACTGTATACCGGAGAAGACAAGACACTCTCATGATGAGAACTATATCCCTGACCCTGAGGAAGACAATAGAGAACCAAAAACAATTAATCAGCAGTACTCAAATGATCTTATTTGAGATCTTTCTCTTTCAAAACCCAAAGGAGAACTTCTTGCCCCCAAGGTTGAAGCAAGAAATATTTGTGAGGTTAGTTCTACAATTTGCCATTACTGAATACGGAATTGGGTTTTGATAATGTTTGTCACAGTGTATGGTCCTTCCGAGAGGTTGGTGGTAAGGGAAGAAGGGTACGGTCCCTGTGGATGCCTCCCCCACTGGGTTCCGGTGTATATTGGGTGGCACTTCCCGGCAGTCCAAACAGTTACCTTACACCTTTCTGGTAAGTCGGACAGCAGTGGATGGTCCCATGGTCTCCTGCCACGGTATCAGGGCCGTAGACATAAATGCAATCCAAGAGGAGCTGGAGTGAAATTCAAGGGGGGGGGGGGGCTCAACAGCCTTGAAGAATGGGCTCCCTAGAAAAAAACATTTAAAGGATGGGGGAATTGTACTATAATGTTAAATTTTAGTCTTAAAATTACTGCATTAAAATTATTCTAATTATAATTAAATATATTACATCACATAATATTAAATTGACTGTAATTACTTATCTGTTGATAATGTATAACGTGATAATGTACTCTATATAACTAATTACTTATCTGTATAACTGCTCATCAGTTGGCAATGTATAACGTGATAATGTACTCTATATAACTTATAGTTGCCCGCCAATCTGACACTAGAGGGTTAAGAATGCAGAGCCCACTTTAACGATACGAGCTTGCAATTGTGTCCCAGTACCGTTCGAATATCCAGGGTACGACTTCCAGTTGGGGCAGTAACATTCTTTACAAGGTGTTCAAAACGTTCCACTAGATAATTAAACTAAAATATTGTTTCCTACACTTCAAATAAAATTTTCATTGATAAAGAGCTTAGTAAAGGCTATGGATAAAACCAAATTCAAAAGGACTTGAATACCTTGCACAAAAATTTTTTCAAGACTCAGTTCTGTAAAACTAAAGGAAGAGATCTGTGTTGGCCCGCAAATACGTGAAATTGTAAAAAAATGAATTTTTTTTTAAACAGTCGGAAAAAGGACAAAAAACTTGGAAGAGCTTCATCTGGGTTTACGAAAACGTCTTATGCAACAAAAAAGTGCCTGAATTTAAACATGGCATTTAAAAATTGTTGGATGCATATCAGGGAAATAAGATGTCGAATGTCTAAAATACATTTTTTGCATTCTCATAAAGATTTCTTTACCGACAATCTCGAAGATGTTTGTTTGTTCGACCCAGACCGCCCGACCTACCAAAATATGTAATGTATCTGTTTGAACGGCCGAGACAGTGTCACCCAATTCACACTGGAACCCACTGGGGATAGCATCTACAGAGACCGCACCCTCCTTTCCCTATCACCAACCTCTCGCAAGAACTTACGGACCCACATGTTTAACGTGCCCATACTCTGCGTGAACACGAGAACAGTTTGTGCAGATGCGGGAATCGAACTCGGTTCATCCGTGTGCAATTCCAGCGCCTGAACCACTGCCCTGTCTAACCCCAATCGTGGAGATGTAAGCGAAGAACAAGATGAACGTTTTCACCAAGACATAATGGAATATTGCTATCAAGGTTTTTAGAATGATTTTATGGTGGTCGATTATTGCTGGATGCTGTATCGGGATTCTCCGGGGATATATAACAGGAGGTCAAAATTAACTCAGTTTTAAATTTTCCTTTTCACAAATTAGTATAAATAAGCTCTTATCCATCGTTAATTTTTGCCTCGTAATCACTTTTTACGTCTCTAGCTGTATTCAATAAACTGTACGTGCTACATGAAAATTGAACTGATTTTTGCAATCAGCCCCTAAAACTCGCGTAAAAAAGGTGTATTTTTATTCCTGATGATTAAAACATACTTTGATTTATACACCTGCATTATTTGTGTAACGCTGAACATGAAATCTGGTAACTGAGCGGCATGCGAGTTTTAAAATTCTTGTCCTGGTCGCAGTGACATACATACCTCTAGCCAATACGAAAACAATTATTTTCAAGAGATTTTACGAAAATGTGAAAAAGAAGTAGCTAAGAATTCCCCTAGCAGAATTTTCTATATACCATAAAATCCAAAAGTTAACACAGAAAAAGGGATATGCTAAGCAGATAACATTGTTAATGGCGTAAATTTTCTATAAAACTCTAACTTCTTTCAAACCACGTAAAAGAATGTATTATAATATATGTGATTTAATAAAGGACACTTTAACGAAAACTTCATTAAAAGAGAAAGTATTTCAATACGTTTACAGCATTCTTACGCTTAAGAATGCTCAATTGCCAGCGTGGTTCTACATAAAAATGACGAAAATTCAAACTCTTGATGAAAAGATATATTTTGTCGCGCAAAAACGCCGTTAATAATATATCGTCCTTGCCAGACGTGGGAACAAAAGCTTTGCATACTTAACGGACTTTTGCAAAGGGCTGGAATTAATAATAAAAACGACTTTTTTGTTCTGACAAATGGTAATGTAAGGAAAAACAATAATAATTTTTGATCAATATATAAATAAATCGATTTTTGGCCTTAAAATTCGAAAAATATATTTTCAATGTCAATTCTAAGGGAAACAAAATGGCGCAGTTGAAATTTGAAATAAAAATTAAATATATGTTATTCATTGAGATACAATATAGACATTATCTGTCAAGATCTTATAAAAAATAATTTTGACTAACTATACAGTTAAAAAAAAACCTCAAATTAGGGTCTAACACATTTTCTCTTTAAAAAATTGAGTTTTCCACAAATTATGAATCGATGGACTTTTCAAAACGATGTGGCTGGTTTGAAATGATGACTTGGTTTGACATATAAATCGTCCAGATCAGTGTTTTCCAGCCTTTTAATGACTGCATTTATATCTATAAAGACTTCAAACAAATTGAGTTTTCCGCGGATTACGGAACTTTGGACTTTTCAAAACTGTGTGACCAATCTTGGTTTGACATAAATTATCTAAATTAATGTTTGAAGACCATTCTGCATCTAAAAACTTTAAAATTTTTCGGGTTTCCCGCGGATTATGGGTCTTTGCACTTTTCAAACCTGTGTGACAATCTTGGTCTGGCATAAATAGTCTATAATCGTTCATTAAATGTATCTACAGGTTTAGGCAGCAAAGAAGAACCTCCTTCTTCATGCTGAAAAGACAGAATACCAACACCAAATAAAGTAAGAACACGTCTAACCTTCAATGGCAAGAGCGATCTGTATTTTTTGTCCCGAAGAAAGACGCTGTCCTTTGCCCCTAAAAAAGTATTATATTTTATTCAACTTTTTATGCTGTTATACAAACGAAATATTAATTTTTCAGATTGATCTAAACAGAAGTTTGGTCGAAATTTTATGGGTCCGTAAGTCCTTCCGAGAGGTTGGTGGTTGGGGAAGGAGGGTACGGTCCCTGTGAATGCCTCCCCCCTGGATTCCGGTCCAAATTGGATGGCACTTCCCGGCCGTCCAAAAGGTTACCTTACGCCTTTCTGGTAGGTCGGACGGTCTGGGTCTCAACAGCAACACTGGGAAAGCTACAACTGATTTCTTTACTCAATTTTTTTTCTCCATACTCCCATTATACTAACTACATTTTGTACAAAGCTAACTTGAGAAGTATAACACAGACTGTTAGGCTCCACTATAAGCCACTTCATAGTCACTCTATTAAACGCTATTATTAATTACATGATAAAATTTTTACTTTTTTGTAAGTAGTATTGAGTTCTTTCTCATTACGTTACTTTCCAATATGTAGTATACGTAGTATTGTTTAAACGAAAATTTTCGATTTCGAGATTTTGATGCCAGTATAAGTTTTAGGACCTCCTGAACACGTTTTGACTATTTTTGGAATAATGTCCATCTGTTTGTATGTATGTGATCGATTTTTTGTTATATACGGTGTTCTTAGAAAAGTTCTTTAGCACCCCCAATAACTTAAGAAAGGTTCACAAGTGTAGGCACACTGGTGGACCTATATTACTGCAGTAAACTACATGATGACTGTAATAAAGTGACCATGCCGATCGAATAAAAGTGATTGCAGCATCCCTAGAAAAGAATTAAAAAAAGAAAATCTATCTTGCTCTTTTTAAGGTAGCTACTTCAATCCCTTTGTTCTGGAGAAAGAAGCAGTTTGACTCTAATCAACGGTTGAGGTCTGTAATCACATTTTTGACGTACTAACATTTTTTTTATTATTAGTTTATTTAATTTAGAAGTTTGAAAAAAAATAATTTTTACCATTTTCATTTTCTCATACTTTCTAATACAGAACGCATAGTTTTCAAGAAAATTTTCGATTTCGAAGCCAATATATGTTTCAAGGCATCCTAAACCCGTTTTGATTACTTTCACAGTGATGTCCGTCTGTTTATGTTTGTGGTCGATTTGTATACATGATAGTGGCCACAAATGTTAATAGATTTTCACGAAACTTTATATCAGCTTTTGTTACATAAAAAAAATCTAGAACTAGATAAAAAAAAATTCAAGTTCGAGCGAAAACTTCGAAATGTTATATTTTTTTAACATGGCAGCATAGGATGAAATTTGAAATAATCATACATAAAAGTGTTCATTTGTAGCTCAATGATCACGACACAAGACTTAATAGTTTCAGTCATTGTTGTGAAAAACAGCCGCAAAACAATTTTTTCTGTTCGTCTCGTCATTAGCCCTACTTGGGGAGCAAGTTACCCCCCTAGAGGTGTACGTTGTCAAGTGTGATATCAATCAAAAGACTTTTTCAAGCTCTTTAAAGTGAATGGTAACACACTGTAGTTGTAATAATTTCTTCTTCTTCGCCCCAGACCGACCGACCTAACCGAAGATGTAAGGTATCTGTTTGGACGGGCGGGAAGTACCACCTGATTTAGACCAGAACCCAGTGGGGGAGGCATCTACAGGGATAGTACCCTCATTCCCCTACCACCAACCTCTCGGAAGGACTTACAGGCCCACATGTTTAACGTGATCGTACTCCGCGTGAACATGGCGACACTTTGGGCATCATTTGAACCAACTATGCCGATTTTTCAAAACATTTCTTGTAAAATTTGAAAAAGAAAATGAATTCTGGTATGAGAAAGTCAAATGGAGCCACACTCTAGTTTATGTTTTAAATGTTTGAGATATCTTTAGGGTCGTTGTGAATCAAAATCTCAAACTCGAAAACGTTAGAGATTTTTCTATAGACTAAATTCCAAAAGTTAACACAGAGAAAAGGATATGCTAACTAGATGACGTGTTACTGACATATACATTTTCTAAGAACTTCTCATTTCTTTCAAACCACGAAAACGAATTTTTTATTATGATATATAAGTGCTTCAGAAAAGGACACTTTAATGAAAATTTAATTGAAAAAGAAATTCTTCCCAGAAATTCCCAGCATTCTTACGTTTAAGAATGCGATCAGAGCTCAATTGCCAGCATGGCCCTATATAAAAGTGACGAAAATTCAAAGTCTTGATGAAAGATATCTTTTGTCGCGCAAATACTCCGTTAATAATATTTCGTCGTTGCCAGACATGGGAACAATAGCGTTGCATATTTAACGGACTTTCGCGAAGGACTGGAGTTAATAATAAAAACGACTTTTTATTCTATGCTGCAGTATGATAATGTAAAGAAAAAAAATAATAATTTTTTATCAAAATATTAATAAATGGTTTTTTTGGTCTTAAAATTCGAAAAAATATTTTAAATGTCAGTTCTACAAAAAAAAAACAAGATGACGCAGTTGAAAATTAAATGAAATTTTAAATGAAAATTGTTCATTAAGATACAAAATAGTAATTATATGTCTATTGCTTATAAAAAAAAATTTGGTGTGGGCAGCACATGACTTATATAATGCAATCAATGTACTTATATAATGCAATTATATAATGCAATCCCTTATATAATGCAATCAATGTACTACTTTTACAGTTAAAACAAAATAGAATATTTTTATAGTAGATATTTATATTCTTTTCAAGATATTGAATTTTCGTCAATGAGTCGTCATTTTTATTGATTTAGCGTCATTTTTATCCATTTGGCGAGTTTTTCGTTAATTTAGCAACATTTAAAACAGTCGCCAAGTTGGCAACATTCAACCAAATTCGTCGCCAGAATCTCGCGAAGCTTTATGGACGGAGAAATAAGTTATTCTTACAGCAGATAAATGACTATTAGCGTTCAAATACAAAAGTATTATTCAAAGTCTCTTTTTCATGAATGGAACGAGCTAGATCCACGAGAATGATGTCACCCAATTTACTGCATGGTATTAAATATGAAAAGTGAACATGTTTCTCAATAGGAAATATTTTTTTTTATAAGATTTTTTGATAAATTTATTTGAAAAATGTGCAATATCTCGGGAACGGTTCATGCTAGCGTTCTAAAGTTTATGTCAATCGTTTTCTAATGAAAAGTTACATAAGAAATGCCTATTTGCGTAACTTTATTAGAGGTTTGATTTTTTGATGATTTTTTAAAAATTTCATTCGGAAATTTAGGGGGGGTTCAGAACATTCGATTACGTTTAAAAACAATAAGTCTCCAGTATTCACGGATTGTGATTTTTGTACCAAATTTCATTCGAATCGCTCTATTCGTTCGTGAGATATCGTCCCCACAGACTCACTGACACACACACATACTTTCACACACATACACACACACATACGCACACACACACACACACACACACACAAAGAGAGAGAGAGACATCACCTCAAAAATGTTTGATTTGTGATCAGGGATGCTTGAAATGTGCTCTCCCGTCAAAAACTCGAATTCGAATTTTCGACCCATCACAATACTTTCCTTATACATTATGGATATAAGAAAAGTAATATATTTCCAAAATTTTTAAAGCTATTTGCATTCTTCAGAAATGCATCTTTAGTTACGATAAATAGAGAAATACAACCTGAGTGTCTAATACATCGGACAGATATTTGCAAATATCAAAAGATATTAAAATTACTGTGCATAAACAAAATGGTCTTTGATTAAACTATTGAAAAAAATTGCAGTTTGCTAATAAAGAAAAAAGGTTATGTTTTCACTATGACTTACCTAATATTTAGAAACATTTCATTGGCTTAAAGCAGCGGAGCTTGCTGATTTATTACTTTCCTTATATACATAATGTATAAGGAAAGTATTGTGACTTGGTCGAAAATTCGAATTCGAGTTTTCGACGGGAGAGCACGTTTCAAGCATCCCTGATGACGAATCGAACATTTTTAAAGTGATGGCCGTGTGTGTGTTTATGTGTGTGTGTGTGTCAGTGAATCTGTGAAGACGATATCTCACAAACGAATGGAGCGATTCGAATGAAATTGGGTACAAAAATCACAATCCGTGAATACTGGAAGCTTACTGTTTTAAAACACAATCGAATGTTCAGAACCCCCCAAATTTGCGAGTGAAATTTTGAAAAAATCATCAAAAAATCAAAATCTAAGTTAAGCAAAAGAACATAAGTTACGCAAGTAGACATTTCTTTTGTAATTTTTCTTTAGAAAACGATTGGCATAAACTTTAGAATACTAGCAGGAACCGTTCTCGTGATATTGCACATTTTTCAAATAAATTTATCAAAAAATCCCATAAATTATAAAAATATATTAACTGTTAAGAAACATGTTCACTTGTCATATGTAATATCATGCGATAAATTTGGTGACATCATTCTCGTGGATCTAACTCGTTCCATTCACGAGAAAAGATACTTTGAGTAATAGTTTTTTATTTAAACGCCAATAGTCATTTATCCGTTGTAAGAACAAATTATCCGTGGTAAGAATATCCGCTGTAAGAATAACGCTTGGCGAGATTTTGGCGATGAATTTAGCGGAATGTCGCCAACTTGGAGACATTTTTTAATGTTGTCAAGTTAACTAAAATCTCGCTAAATGGATAAAAATAACGCTAAATCAATGAAAATGACGACTAATTAAAGAAAATTCAATATCTTGGAAAGAATATAAGGATCTACTATAAGAATAACATTATTTTTTAACTGTAAAAGTAGTAAACATTGCATTATATAAGGAAAGTCATGTGCTGCCCACATCAGATTTTTAATAATATTATGAAATTTTGTTACGGGATTATGGAATTGGGAATTAATAATTGGACTTGTTATTTCACAGTAATTAAACATGCTACTTCTACTTCACTTGGATATTCTATTTCTATCGAAATTGAAAATGCTACTTCTAGTGTACACCTGTCCCCCTATTTACGCGGAAGATAGGTTCTGCACAAAACCGTGCAAATTGAAATCTTGGATTTTGCTAAGTAAAATCGTGTAAAACGAAAATAACCCCAAAATGTGCATGATTCAGTCATTTATTTAAGTAAAACAAAAGTAAGACATCTTAGAAAACTTAAAATTATACTAAGTTTATAAAACAACAAACATATGAATGTAGTAATATAACATATTTAATTTATTTTACATTAGGAACAAAGAACAAAAAAACAAAAAGACCCTTAAAAATTAATTATATGTTTAATCACTGTCATCACTTTCATGTACTATCAGTCTTTTCTTTCTGATAGGTATGATGTCACTTTCATCACTTGAGATTTCTTGATGCGATTCTGGCTCAATGGTTGACGAATTAGGCAAGATCTCGGGTTGAAAGACTTTGTCATGAAATCGGTAATTAACAATTGCGTAGGTTTTTTTGCTAAATCTTTATAAACCTCTTCATATTGATTTAAGCATTTACGAAGGTCTCGCAGGAATCTGAGAGCTCGATCAACATTTGTGTCATATTGTAAGAAATGGTTGCCCAATTTTCTTCCCAAATCAAGTCCTACGCTTATGGTTCTTGCTGTGAACGCAACTGGTTCAGCTTGCTCTTCATCAGAATCATTGTCTTCATCATGTTTGTTTGTTTCACGAATCATGTTAATTAAATCATCTTCATTCAATTTTTCATCAGCCATTATTTCTTCAATATCTGCCTGAGCTAAATCTTCAAAACCTTCTCCTCCTATAGTATGGGCCAACTCAGTGATCTGAGAATATTCATGCTCTATTGGTGATTTATCATTTCCACTTTCAACAACATCCGGCCATATTGCTTTTCAGCAGGCGTTGATCGTTGATTGTTTGATCTGAGTGTATGACAGTCCAACATGCTCTACACAATCTAAAATTGTAAATTTCTTCCAAGCATCCATCAGAGTAAGAGATTCATCATTCTCCATTTGTTCTAAGATATACCTGAAAGTTTGCTTGATGTACAGTACTTTAAAAGTCGAAATTATCCCTTGATCTAACGGCTGTAATAAGGAAGTTGTATTCCTTGGTAAAAAAACAACTTTTACATTTTCGTGTTGTAAATCTGGAGGATGACCTGGTACATTATCAATTAATGGAAGAGCCTTAAAAGCAATCCCTTTTTAGTTAAATAATTTTTGACATCTGGAACAAAGAAGTTATGGAACCATTCATTGAAAGCTAACCCATGCTTTTCTATTAGCCAGCCAATAGACGGGAAGGTTTTTGATATTTATTCCTTTGAATGATCGTGGTGATTTTGATTTGTTAATCACCAATGGTTTCATCATATAATCGCCAGAAGCATTGCAACAGAAAAGAACTCTTATACGACTTTTCGCTACTTTATGAACACTAGCTGATTTGTGAGCTTTGGCTATAAAGGTTCTTTCCGGCATTTTTTTCCAGAATAATCCGGACTCGTCAGCATTGAAAACCTGATCAGAAGTGTAGGAGTTAGCGGCAATGATTTCAGCAAGTTTTGCCGGATATTGTTGTGCCGCATCCGAATCAGCAGATGCACTTTCATCTTTCATTCTCAGATTATGTAAAGAATGTCTTTGTTTGAATCTCTCGAACCACCCATGGCTTGCGGAAAAAGATATCTTCTTTTCATAGGACGAAGTCGACGGCGACTGATTCTTAAGTGATTGATAAATCTTCAAAGCTTTATTTGTAACAGCATTGGTATCGATCGGGATTCGCTTTTGAGTTTGGTCTTCTATCCATATCACTAAGGCTTTTTCCATATTTTTCATTGTAACATTTCTAACATATGAAGTCGTACTCATACTGCTACAAGTTCCAGCTGCTACACTTTTTCTAATGGAGTCTTCATTTTTTCTTATTGTCCTTATTGTGGCTTCATTCATGGAGTAAAATTTAGCAACATCCGTTACTCTTTCTCTCTTACGTATACGGTCTAATATTTGAATTTTAGTCTCTAAAGAAATAACTTTTCTTTTCATTTGATTTTTCTTCAAATCCTTTGACATTATAGAACCTTAACAAATTTACGCAAACTATAAAGATGCAAGAAAAACTATAAATGTTGAAAACTTACCAGTTCAAAAGATAAACGCACAATAATATAAGCTTTGCTGCTAAAATGTTTCTGCACTATGTACTTGCATGAACCAGATAGCTTTACTGTTGTGAAATACATGCGGAGATTCCCCTATTACGGAGATTCCTCATTACGGGGATTCCCTTAAATGTATATATTTTACATCACGGGGAATCCCCTGTTGTTTTCATCAGTGTTACCAAAGGAATAAAATTCAAAAATGTCATCAAACCTTTGTATAGGCGTATATGGAGCGGAATATACATTTTTATCAATATTTTGAAATCTGTTAATTTATAAACCGTGTAAAAGCGAAACGTGTAAAACAAGTGCCTTGCAAATCGGGGAATAAGTGTAATTAACTTTTTAGCGTAGCTGACTTTGTAATTGACTTCCAGTGCAATTGGACATGAAATTTCCATTTTAGACATACATAAAACTTTCATAGTAATTGGACATGTAGTTTCCAGTGTAATTGGATGTGTAACTATGTGAAATCACCTTCCAAAGTAATTGGATTAGCAATTCTTATATATAAAGAAGATTTGGCATTCGAGTAATTAAATATATAATAATGACTAAAAATTCATTTATGCAACAATTTCTAAAAATTCACGTAACATGACATGCAGTTTTATAAAACAAAAATTAGATGAACTCTAATTGAAAATGCCTGTTACAAAATCATCAAATGGCCAGTTGAGAGTACAGAATATTTTATTTCAAATGTTCTAGAACTAAAATCTTTCTAAACTACGATGCAGGCTTAATTTCTCGTAAACGATTATTCTTTACCCAAGCGTTTTTCGTTGCAATAGATTAGCTTCTATATTGAAGTTATATCACTATATAACAGCATATTTCGAACTGGGACTTTCAGAATGTATACTGGTGTAATGTTATACTTTCCTTATATACATAATCTACATTCTACATTCTACATTCTCAACGGATAGAAATCGTGCAAAATAAACTATTACGTACTATTGATTACAGATTGACTGGCTATTATCCTTATGATATGCATACAAGGGAACTCAGACAGAAATATAGTTTAATGTCTCTTAAAAAAAGAAGAAGCTGGTCTCTCTTGCCTCTTGTTTTATTATAAGGTTTTAAATAATACTATTAATTGCCCTACTTGCCTGGAATTCCACATACCTGTTGTGCCGATTATTATTTTTGTTGATTAAAATTAATATTGTCAAAAATGCATTTTACATTAAATTAATTATTTATTAGTATATTAATTATACATGTAATCTGTTCCAAAACTTACTGCTGTGTACATTGCGTTGGTGGCCGCAAAACCCACCTATTTCTGTGCTTAACGGGATACTAAGTTAACAAACTAAAAATTAAGGTTAATAGTAAAGGAACAAACATTTATTTATCACATACTCAATTTACACTCTTTAGTTTTACAAATTAAATAAATATCACACATAGTGGAATACATCTCAATGGTAGTTCGGGGGGTGTAATGCCAGATGAATTGATATTTGGTTGGAGCACGTGGTGGGATGCATTAATTAGCTTTTCCTTAAAAACACAAATTTAGACAAAGAGGTTATCCTCATATAGTTTAATTGTACGGTACCTGATCTTCTTTCATATAACTTGGGTAACACCGATGCTTTGTCACACTTTACACTTGCAATACCAGATGAACATGAGTTCTCCTTCGAATTCCTATATCAGAGACGCACACACAACTCTTAACTCTGCTACCGTCGCTTCTTCTTGACTAGTCTAACTCCAACAGCCTGCCTTGACCAATTCTGACTCCCACTTCGAGCAACTCTCACTTATATCCCTTTTTCGGTCGGCGGTCCACGTGCTGAAACGTAGAGCTGAGGGCTAATCCGTAGACATGGCGTCGCCGTCTCGGTTGCCGCCAAACGGCTTAGCGTGGTATGTAAACATGGGCGTGGTATGTAAGATATGGGGCCACCTGTATATTATCGCCCATCTGCTTAGCGTGGGGATAATCCGCCCGCATTCCTGGTTCCATTATTCTTTAATCCTTCCAAATATTTATTACTTTACATTTCTGGCATTACATTCTCACCCCCCCCGCGAAAAAAAAGTCCAAAAGTTACTCTCCCACAGTTTCACCCCAGTGGTAAGAAATTAAGTTCACAATGGTTCCTCGCAAACACATAAGTTCATCCATCGTGAGAAAGGCTGAGTTCCACTTTTTAGCCTCGTACAACTCATAGCTTTGATAGTTCTTTGTAGTTTCTTGATAGTTCCCTGTCAAGTTAGTCCATTATTCATAATTGACATAATGTACCATAAATTACATGAGGATTACCAACACTCACATTATTATTAAATTGTAAATTTTGATATATATTATTTGCAATGCATAATTTTCATTTCTCCTTTTACATAATTATTTACATACGACATATCATTACATAACAGCATTCATTACTTTATTATTATTATACATTTTCTTGTTATCATTTCATTTTGTAACATATTGTAGTAGTGCAACTATCAACTTCCGATTCTTGGTTATGGTTGAATTCCATACCACCATATTATTTATAAATTACTTTGTTATTTCACTTTTTTTTTTTTTTTTTTTTTTTTTTTTTTTGAACTTGCCATATATGTAATGTCAGAAATACATAACATACTTTTTGAAATATACTTATATCCACAATTTAAAACATATACATATACACTCAATTATCACTTTCTATTTATGACATTAATTACAAACTTTTTACATATTTTTCATATTCTTTGTTTTATGAAATTACTATTTACAACAATTCGAGGGCGAAAATTATACCCTCTGGCATTATAACAAACCTCATCATCATTTCTATTATTTTCACAGTTTAATTGCTTTTCTTTAGTGACCTTCCCTTCCTTAATTTGACTTTGATCATTATTTCTAATCACTTTCTCATTTTGATTTTTTTCTTTGTCCTGTGTGTGTGTGTGGTTTGATTCGCTTTCGTCACTATCTTTCAAATATTGTTTTCGCTCCGCTGCCATGTATAGTTTATTTATGTGCACTTTATAAGTTTTATTTTCATCACTTTTAAGACATATTATAACATTATTATTTCGGACTAATTTCGTAATTCTAAATGGTCCATCATATCGATCCTCTAATACCCTTGGTTTTAGGAACTTTTTTAGGTACACTGTCGCTCCTATAAATATATCGTTTTTTCTCACTATTTTATATTTCTTTATTTGTTTGTCATTTATCAGCTTTTGTTGTTCCGATGCGTCTTTCACGACTTTATCTATATTTTTTAAATGCTGTGCCACATAATTTTTATAATTATTTACATCACTATACATTATATCTATTTCTTCCTTACTTGGTATGTTTGTTTGTTTAATATTTTCAAATGGCAATGATAAATCTCTAAGATAGAACAGGAATGAAGGCTCAAATCCTGTATTACTGTTAATAGTGTTATTCACATAAAACTTAAACCATTTTAAAGATTCATCCCATTCAAACGTAGTCTTTGACAAACACATTATACATTGTTTCATGTCTCTGTGTATTCTTTCACAACGACCTAAAGAACTTGGGAAATAAACCGAACTGTATCGCCTTTCAATATTTAATGCATTTGTAAAATCTATGTATTCTTTACTTTTAAAAATTTGAGCATTATCGCTTTGAATAATAATTGGAACTCCATAAGTTGTCACGAAGTTTGTTAGCTTATTCACTATTGTTTTAGCAGTAATGTCTCTGACTGCATAGGCCTCAAAGTATCGTGAAAACATGTCTACAATTGTAATTACAAAATTATTTCCTCCATTACTGCGCGGTAGTTTTCCTACGCAATCCAGTTGTAAATATATTCCTGGTTTTAATATTTCTGGCATAGCCTGAAGTCTGGCTGGTGGTATATTTTTGTGTTTTACTAATAAGCATTGATTACAAGACTTACAAAAATTTTCCACGTCTTGGAAAGCCCCTATCCAAAAATATTTTCTTGAAAGTAATTGGTATGTCTTTTTTACTCCGAAATGAGGGAAATGTGCTATCTCTATTATCTTTCCCTTTAGCGAGTGCGGTATTACAATCTTATTCTCATTTATTTTCCTATACGTTTGTCTTTTATTTTCCTTCTTTACCATTAACAGTTTATTTTGGCTATCAATATAGTATACCTTGTTATTGTGATATCGGTTTCTTCCTTTTTGTAATTCCTCTCTAATTTTACTTAATTTTTCATCTACCATTTGTTGCTCTAATATTTTCTCCACATTTATCTCATCATTTTTAATTAAAGTATTTACATATTTGATTTGGTTATCATTGTCAAATACATATCTCGAGCAATAATCACTTGCGTTATTTTCACCTTTTTGATATTTGAATTTAAAATCATACTGACTTATGTCAATTAGCCACCTCGATATGATATTTGGCATTTTATCTAATTTTATGTGGTACATAAGGGATTTTGCGTCACTCAGCAAGGTGAAACTCCTTCCGAACAGATATTCTCTGAAGTGTTGTAAGGATGCGTGTATAGCTAGCAATTCTAGCTTTATTGCAGGATAACGCTTCTCTGCCGGGTTCACAGGTCTTGAATAAAATTCGATAACATGATCGACTCCATTTACCCTTTGCATCAAAATACTACTAATTCCCTTACCTGAGCCATCCGTAGTTAAGACAAACGGGTTTACTTCATCAGGCTGTCTTACAACTGGTTCTTTAAAAATTGCATTTTTCAATTTTTCAAAAGCTTTTCTACATTCATTATTCCACTCGAACCTAACATTCTTTTTTGTCAAATTTACCAACGGTTCTGCAATTTGTGCATAATTTTTTATCAGACCTCTAAAATAGTTTGTTGTCCCAAGAAAGCTTTTTACTTGTTTAACCGTTTGGGGTTGTTTGAAATTTTGCACTTTTGCACAGTTTTTTATTGATGGGCTTATACCATTCGCATTTACTTTATATCCTAAAAATTCAATTTGCGATTTGCATATCTGTAGCTTCGCCGGGTCGAGTGTTAAATTATTTTCTTTCAATCTTTGGAAAACAATTTTGATTTTCTCTAACATTTCGTCGTTATTTTGTGCGCATATGACTAAGTCATCTAAGTAAAAGTATATTTTTAACTCTGATAGATCTCCTAACACTTTGTTCATTAAAAGTTGAAAATATGCTCCTGAGTTTTTAAGACCAAACGGAATTCTTTTAGGATTAAAATTTCCCATAAAAGTTGTGAACGTTAAGGCCTTTCTATCTTGTTTTCTTAGTTCGATCTGAAAAAACGCCGCCTTCAAATCCATAACTGTATAAATTTTACTACCAGCGATATTTTGTAATATATCCTTCACCTTTGGTAAGTTTATTGGCAAAAGTGGTAAATACGCGTTTATGGCCCTATAATCAATAGCAAGTCTATATTTAGGTTCTTCATTTGGTTTACTTGGTTTCTTTACAAGAATAATGGGACTAGCGTACGTGCTTTGTGAACTTTCAATAATGTCATTTTCCAATAATTCCCTAATTTCTTTTTGCGCAATTTCTCGTACTGCTCTCGGAATTGGGTATGGTCGACTCTGAATAGGATAATTGTGCATAAGTTCGATTTTCGGTACTATTGCTGATGTTTTACCTAGGGTAGCATATGACTTTGAAAAAACCTCTGTATTGGTCATCATTAATGCAATAACTTTATTTCTATCTTCCTTATTTAAGTGCTGTACTTGAAAATCGTCTGGAGATATTTCTTTCTTTCTTAATTCCCGAATTTGTTGATAATCTGTTTTATTTAAATTTTGAATATTATTAATTTCCAACGTGGGTTTACTGCTTTTATTTTTTGTATCAACAATTTCGATTTGTTCTGTTATTATACCCACGTTCATATTTTTATTAAGTGTAATTTGGCAATTTTTTTCATTGTATAACAACATTCTAATCTTATTTTTATTTTCTATACTTTGGATCGCTTCATCCGTGATTAATGTTCTTGCCATTTTTATTGGAGAAAATAAAACATCCTGTCCCTCATTTAATTCTTGTGACAAAATCAATTGGACTATTTCTGACTCCCCTGGCTTTAATGTTATTTTTCTTTTCAATTTAGCGAAAATCTGCTTTTCCTCTTTCTTTTTAACATTCTTATTCTTATTACTTTCATTAGAACTTGGTAACCATTTTTCATCATTTACATTATCGCGAGTGCTACAATTTTGCATATTAGAGTTTTTTCTATCGTTATCGCTTTCATTATCCTCGCTTATTCTACCTTCATTCTCATTATTGAATTCATTACAACAATTATTTATTTCCTCATATTCGTCGTCATCAGTATTATAATTTTCATAATTACTATTATATCTATTTTCATCGCGAATTCCCTGGCTTTGTGGTTTTTGTTTTGAATTCTGTATTGGGTTTGTATTTTCACTTTTATACAATTTAATCGCAGTATTCCCAAATTGTACTTCGTTATCTTTTGTATTTAAAATTGCTTTATGTGAGGATAAAAAGTCGTAGCCTAAAAGCATTTTATATTGCCCCTGAAAGTTCTGTTTTGTCACGAAAAAATAATTTTTGCATGCCTTTTCCCCAATTCTAAATGAAAATTGAATGCAATTTAAAAATTCTATATTTTCTTTAGTAAACGTCTGAAGTATTACTCTTCTGGTTATGTATTTTATTTTTACATTTCTATTCTGTTTTAGTTTTTGAAATGTTTCCAAATCTATAATACTAACTTGAGCCCCACTATCAATTACACTTATTATTTTTATTCCTTTGCAATCTATTTCTACCATCGGTAATTGTGGGCTAGATACGTTTTCACATTCGCTTGAAAGGATACTTTTGGTATCATATTTTGCTTTATCATTATTTTCATAATATTGTCCTCTCTTCAAATTTTTATAGTTTTGCCAGTCATCTCCATTTTTGTTATTTCTATATGTTTGTGAACCGAATTTATTTATTTCTCTGGAATTTGTACGATTCGTTCCTTGGTCCCAAATTCCAGCTCTTAGTTTAAATTACTATTATTATTAATTCTCTCATATGTGTTTGATCTTATATTTCTTCCGTTGCGCCCCCTAAAATTTCCTCTTATACTTTGCCCCTCTCTATTTTCTACGTTGGTTTCTAATTGATCGTAATAATTTCTTTGATCATTATTATTTCCTTGATATTCCCTATTATTTCTATTATATCCTCCTCGTTCAAAATTTCTGAGATTTTCGTTTCTGTTTCCTCTGATATAATTTGTTTGCTCCAACCCATATTGCTGATAATTCATTCGTTTGGGATTCCTTGCAAATGCAGTATTACACTCATTGTACCAGCAATCTGAGAAATAATGTCCATTTTTTCCGCACCCTATGCAAAAAACAGCTCGTTCCATGGATTGATTTGGTATATTTTGCAATTTTAATTTATTAATTTCTAAAGTCAAATCTTGAACCTGTGTTGTAAGTAACATTTCTTTCAGTTCGTTATGTGATTCTTCTGGAGTCCTATCATTAAGAATTACTTCAAACAGTTCGGCATCTTTTATGGCATCTTCAAACCGCTGCGGATCTTTTTTCTTCACTTCAATTGCCAAATCAGGGCGTAATGCGCTAATGAATTTTCCCAACATTATTTTATTGGTTATTTTCTCTACCTCTCCATCTGTTGTATCCTTAAGGTTCAAAAATTTACGCGCTGCATTTTTTATTTTTAGCACAAGCTCGTCCACTGACATATCAGGCGTTTGTTTTATTTTATTGAAAGCGTCCTGTTCTTGCGTTATCGTTATTCTGTTTGAAAATTTATTTATTAGTAATATTTTTATTTTATCAAACTCCTTTTCGTTTTGTAATTCAGGGTTTTGAATTAAAAACTGCATAGCCTTATCTTTTAATCTGGTTTTAATGATAGCCACTTTATGCTCTTCCTTCCAACTTGCTAACTCCGCTAATTCATCAAATTGTTTTATAAAGAAATTTATATCTTCCTCCTTACTCCCACTAAATAATGGCAGGATCTGCATTACTGGAATATCCATATTTTTATTATTTCTATCCAATTTACTATAATTTTTATTTGATATTTTTTAATCTTCTTTCAAACTTGCACTCCTTGTTATAATTGAACTTTTCACCACTTTTTTAACTGGTCCCATTCCTATATCCCATTTTTCTAATTATACCTTCGATCTCATTTAGAAGAACCATTTTTTCCATTTCATTGATAAAACTTTACATAATCATACATATAACATAAGGAGAAATGAGAATTGTGCACAATATTTTCACAATCATCTATGTCGCCACCAGTTGTCCAACCTTATCAATATTTATTTTTTATTATTATTATTCCTTTTATTTTTATTAATTTCATAAATCCTTATTTTATTCCCGTTACTGCTAAAGTCACGAGCACCAAATGTGCCGATTATTATTTTTGTTGATTAAAATTAATATTGTCAAAAATGCATTTTACATTAAATTAATTATTTATTAGTATATTAATTATACATGTAATCTGTTCCAAAACTTACTGCTGTGTACATTGCGTTGGTGGCCGCAAAACCCACCTATTTCTGTGCTTAACGGGATACTAAGTTAACAAACTAAAAATTAAGGTTAATAGTAAAGGAACAAACATTTATTTATCACATACTCAATTTACACTCTTTAGTTTTACAAATTAAATAAATATCACACATAGTGGAATACATCTCAATGGTAGTTCGGGGGGTGTAATGCCAGATGAATTGATATTTGGTTGGAGCACGTGGTGGGATGCATTAATTAGCTTTTCCTTAAAAACACAAATTTAGACAAAGAGGTTATCCTCATATAGTTTAATTGTACGGTACCTGATCTTCTTTCATATAACTTGGGTAACACCGATGCTTTGTCACACTTTACACTTGCAATACCAGATGAACATGAGTTCTCCTTCGAATTCCTATATCAGAGACGCACACACAACTCTTAACTCTGCTACCGTCGCTTCTTCTTGACTAGTCTAACTCCAACAGCCTGCCTTGACCAATTCTGACTCCCACTTCGAGCAACTCTCACTTATATCCCTTTTTCGGTCGGCGGTCCACGTGCTGAAACGTAGAGCTGAGGGCTAATCCGTAGACATGGCGTCGCCGTCTCGGTTGCCGCCAAACGGCTTAGCGTGGTATGTAAACATGGGCGTGGTATGTAAGATATGGGGCCACCTGTATATTATCGCCCATCTGCTTAGCGTGGGGATAATCCGCCCGCATTCCTGGTTCCATTATTCTTTAATCCTTCCAAATATTTATTACTTTACATTTCTGGCATTACACCTGTCAATAATACCAGGAAAAAAACTCTTTTTCACAATACTACTGTTAAACACAACTACATTAAATGCTATTCTATCTATAAATTTGTTGATCTATATAATACCTATTGTCCTGATATTGATATATTTAACTTGATTCCTGCCTGTTTTAAAAAAGCCTGTTTCAATGCGCTTCACATGTTTACTAATTAGTATTCTTGTATCCTATATTCTGTATTTTTTAATTTCTTGTGTGGCTACTGTCACTGGATTTCATCTGTAGTTGCCACGTAAATTGAATAAAATAAAATAAAATAATGTATAAGGAAAGGGTTGTGACGGGGTCGAAAATTCGAATTAGAGTTTTCGACGAGAGAGCACGTTTCAAGCATCCCTGATCACGAATCGAACATTTTTTAAGTGATGTCTGTGTGCGCGTGTGTGTGTGTGTGTGTCAGTGAGCCAGTGGAGACGAAATCTCATGAACGAATAGAGAGATTCGAATGAAATTTGGTACAAAAATCACAATCCGTGAATACTGGAAGTCTATTGTTTTAAAACACAATCGAATGTTCAGAACCCCCCTAAATTTTCGAGTGAAATTTTGAAAAAATCATCAAAAAATCAACACATTTATTAAAGCTCCGCAAATAGACATTTCTTATGTAATTTTTCATTAGAAAACGATTGACATAAACTTTAGAACGCTAGCATGAACCGTTCTCGAGATATTGCACATTTTCAAATAAATTTATCAAAAAATCCAATAAATTAAAAAATATATTAACTCTTAAGAAACATGTTCACTTTTCATATGTACTATCATACGATAAATTTGGTGACAACATTCTCGTGGATCTAACTTGTTCCATTCACGAGAAAAGATACTTTGAGTAATACTTTTGTATTTGAACGCCAATAGTCATTTATCCGCTGTAAGAATAACTTATTTCTCCGTCCATAACGGTTTGCGAGATTTTGGCGACGAAACTTGTCGCTAACTTGACGACATTTTTAAATGTTACCAAATTGACCAAAATCTCGCCAAATGGATAAAAATCACGCTAAATCAATGAAAATGACGACTAATTGAAGAAAATTCAATATATTGGAAAGAATATAATATCTACTATAAGAATAACATTTTTTAACTGTAAAAGTAGTAAATTCATTGCATTATATAAGGAAAGTCATGTGCTGCCCACATCAGATCTTTTTTCTTGTTACTATATTTGTATTTCTCTACATTATACTATTACAATTGCCTTAAATCTCTTTTTCTCTCATGTCCTCATGCTGGAAAACAGCCTTTACAGTTACCAATTGTCTTTATAGGAAAGTTATGGTCAATTGATCGTAATAACAAATTTGGCGATATGTTCTCAACTTGGCGACTTCTCGAGTTTGAGAAGGCAAGATTTGGCAAGAATTTTCTGGAAAAAAAATCTGAGAACTTCCTCTAGATAGTATATAAAGTTGCTCACTGTTCAGAGAGCGATGTTATGTGATGAGAAAACATTTTCTGAATTGGAAATTCTTCAGTGTTTTAAAAATAGGTTTGCATTGATCGTGAATTTTTTTATGCATTTGACTGATGTTTCACAGTAGATGAAAGTTGTTTTTGACTGTTTCAGATAGCAGATAGTACAAGTGTATTTGTTTTCTTTCACGATTGTTGTTGATTTAAATAAAGCGTTAGTTGCACAAATTTTCAAACTGGATTTTGCCTTCTGAGAATACACACACAATCGAAAAGAAACGCCGTATGATTAAATTCTCAAAAAAAAAAATTATTCAATGACTTCTATAGGGGACGTTTCTAACGTTAAGATTGCACTTCCATTGCATATAATCACATCTAAGGACTGGTGACCTACTTATGTGTTCATCAATAAAGATTAATCGATATCTGCAATAGTATCAAGAAAACTTACTTTTTGCCACAATTTTACCTAATACGTCAATCGCAAACGCGATTGGTTTCCAGAAGAATACACTCAGACTGCTTGCAATTTCAAAGATAGAGTTAAAAGTTACAGAGCCCATTGATTAGGGGCGTTCGTAAAATTTGCTATAACGTTTTCAAATCATTTAAAACATTTTGTATTCTTTTGAAATATCTATTTAATTACCATAAATAAATACAGAAACATAAACATAACATTTATTATCTTTACACCAGTTGTATCAGATATCTAAAGACATTGAAATTACTGTGCAAACGTAAAATGCTCTCTGATAAAATATCGAAAAGAAAGATTGTATTTTGCAAATGAAGGAAAAAGTTAATATTTTCACTATCAAGCAATGTACAAAAACTTCTCATTAGCCAAAAGCATCCACACAATTGAAGTTTGCTGTTGAATTAATAATTTTAAAAAATTGATATGTCTATAACAGCGTATATAGCATATTTGCGTTTTCATATGAAAAGAGCAATTGGAAATATTGATTCAGCAAAACCTCAAGATAAAAAATTAATGATTTGTATAGAATGAAACTTTCAAAGCAGATGAACACGCAATTTTAAAGAATACTTGGCCATACATCTTGCAAGGTAGTTGAGCTTGCAACTTTCGAAGTGGTCGGACTTGAAATTTACAAAGAAGTTGGACTTGAAACTTGAATATAATTGAACATTCTATATTAAAATTAAGTGAAAATGCCACTTCTAGTGTAATTGGATATACTTTTTCTAGTAACATTGGACATGATACTTCTATTGTAATTGGACATACTACTTCTAGCGCACTTGGACATACTACTCTTACTGTACTTGGACATACTACTTCTAGTATATGGGATATGCAATCTCCATTACAGCTATACACACAACATTCAAAGTAATTTTATATGCAGCTCCCATGTAATTGGGCATACATATCCTTGTGTAATTGGACATCCAAGTTACAGTGTCATTGTACAAACAACTTACAATGTAATTGGATTTGCAATTTTTATTTTAAGAAATTTGAACTTTCGACTAATTAAAGATGCAGCATTTATATAACAATGACGATAAAAGTCCAGATTTTATAAAAATAAATTTAAATAAACTTTAATTGGAGAATACTTATTTAATAGACTTTCGACCATTATATAGTACAGGTGTAAAAAAAAATGGAATGATAGGTATGTTGCGAAATTGCATACATACAACAAGGAAAGAGTGTGAATTACTATAGTTTGGGATGTGATTTAAATACTTTAAGTTGAAGTATTGGATAATAACTTTCAGCAGATAATAGCTAATTAGTTATAGAACCCTTCAATATAGTCACTGGATATGGAAGGTTAATTTATTTGAATTCTAATACATAGTTTTGAAATATTCTAAGTATACAAAACTGACTAATGAAAATTGTTTGATAAACCTGGTTTGAGTTTAAAGAGTACTAAGTTCAAACTGACCGAACATGAGTAAATAATAATTCCACTGACTTTTAGTGGAGTGATTGAAGGTGAAGCAACTTTGATTGAATATGAAACGAAGAAATAGAACTGTTGAAGATCAAACTATTTAAATGTAGTGAAATAAGAATTCTTCGGAAGATTAACATGTTCATATTTAGAAAATCAACAAAGGAGCGGTCTGAGATATTACGAATCATGCCAATTCCTTAAGCAACAGACTGATTGAAATTATTTTGAGACTCATCAGAAAATAGCTAATGTCACTTCTGAGGTGCGATAATTGAATTTATTTGCATTGTATCAACTACATCTGTATGATGTTATAAAAACACATACGAATTATCCAACAGTGTAATATTAGGTTTTCCTCTATTCACAACAATGATCTCAAGAGTATTCAGTAAAACGCGAAATACAAGTGACATTTCTCCTAAATATAAAGAGACTGTTCATCTAATAAAATCTTTCAGAAGAATACTGAGGCTGTTTTTAGTCTTTGGCATTGGTATCGGCAACACAAAAAACTCCATTTTCGGATTCAGAATGCTTTCTATCATCAGTAAGCTTGTCATTGCTTGTTGGATGTACATCTTCATACTTAAATTCGCAGTCTTTCTGCGTCAAGATGTTGACGTCAACCATATCACGAAAGTTTTCGTTACCGCCATGCTTAGAGACATAAATTCATTCGCTTTGTGGTGTTTTCTTATCAGACACAAAACAAAAGTAACGGCTGCAATTCTTGAAGCATTGAAAATTGGAAAATCGTTTAAAGTTGCACTACCAACTCGGCTTATTACCGTATGCACTGCGTGGGTGCTTCTTGTCCAGTTTTGTTCCTGTATAGCAATGTTCATTCCCTACAATCCAAAGAACAGCGAGAAGATGTTAAGCCGAGCCTCATTCAAAATGCTAAATCTGCAAGGTGGAACACTAGTCTTCGGAATTTCTCTCTGGTATACCGTGATTTACGCCTTTATATATACCTTTCCGTGCATTTTTGTTTCAGTTTACATTGTCCTCTGCAAACACATGCATGACATACTTGACTGTTACACAAAAAGAATACACAATCTCAAACTTGTGTCAGCTGTCGTTGATTTGGATCTATTTGAAGATTGCAACCGCAAATACAATTCTATCATTTTGGCCCTTCAGAAATTTGAAGCTACTATGTCTCTTCCCGTTATCTTTATCTTTAACAGCAACGCACTAGTCATTTTGTCCACGTTGTTGATGTTTTTGAGTCCCCTGGATGAGATAATAAGCCAAATGGGAATTTTAATCTTTTTATTTGTTCATGGCTTCCTAACTTCCTCCCTGATAATGCTTGTACCATCCTTGGTGAATGAATCCGATCTCTGTGCAAAGCAAAGCAATATCCAAGTTTTGCAGCAGATGTTGGCAACAGGAAGATGTTCAAAAATGGAAGTAGCAGTCACTTTCTTGAACATGAGCAGTGGTTCTTCATTCTCTCTTTCAGCTTGGGGATTTTTTAGTCTCACCAAGAATACGTGCATAAATGCCATTGGAGTCATTATTACTTATTCCCTACTTGTAATAAACTTTAATTCAAACTAAAGAAGCAATGATCGTGTTTTCATTGCAAACAGCATCCATTGACCGTTTTCGCGCTTATTATGCGCTCATCAGCATTAAATAGCCGATGGTAGCAAGAAAACTTGCCACAATATTGCGAACTATTTCAGAGACTGGTTTATGCATTCGTATCAGGCAGTCGATTTAATATTTCTTCAAAATTGATCTCAGACTGCACTGCGCTATAAAAGCCAAGTTCATACTCACAAAACTCGACTTTAGGGAGTGTTCTCAAACGCCTCTTATAGGCGGGTTTTGCGAGGATTAACAGGAAATATCAGACCGGCTACTTGGCAGGACTAAATTTGTTGGTCCCCGTAGAAGTTCGCATCTCATATCGAGGTCTAATGGTCATGGGTGAATTGTGAATTGTACTCTGTAAAGTAAATAGTTGTAATGCTACAAAAAATAAAATAAAATGATACTGTTCTCGCTATGGTGAAAACACTTCACATACCATCATTTTTTCAATTGTGACCTACCTGATACTTGGGGAATTGGCATTCAAATAAAGTTAAAACACCATATAAAAAATGAAATTCAATAAAAAGCTGCAAAATCAATGTAATTTAGAAGATATATTTTGTAACAGATTGATATAATGTATAAAGACAAAAACGATTTCAACCAATAAAGTTTTCAAAAGTATGTAGATTAAAACCTCCTATATAAATTTAAGTAGAGCATTTGGAGGTTACAAAATTTAAAACAAGAAAGATCAATCATGCATAAAACATTGATTATGAAACAATTTCCAACTTCAATGCAATTTTATACAAACATCTCTCAAATGCGATACATTCCTCCGTAATATTTTTAAGATTATCACAATACTACATTAATTTATTATATTTGAAAACTTCAACGAAGAAAATAACTTCATTCAAATGACGGCATTGAAATATAAATTGCCTGGTTTAAACATCTCTAAAATGCGATACATTCCTCGATAATATTTTTACAATTATCATAACACTACAATAATTTATTTGAAAACTTCATCGAAAACATATGAACTTTATTCAAATGACGTCATCGAAATATAAATCGCCTCTATATAACAGACATTTCATTCATAATCATTTTTCCAATCGTTTAATTCATCACAATATACTATAATAATTTATTTTATTTAAAAATTTGAAAAATTGTTATCTACCATATTTATTTTAAAATGTGAAACCTTTCTCATATCTATATAATAAAAGGCAATGTCTGTCTGTGTGTCTTATACACTATACGTTCAGCGACCGCGTGTCGGAGAACTACGAAAGTTGGCAATCGGAGACCCGGGGGTGGGAAGGGGACACGTGAAAACCAATTTTTAAAATTTGAATTATTTTTTTAGTAATTTAATGTTTTATGCGATTTCGACCGCTTTTGCCTTTTTTTCTCCAAGATCCGGATGTCGTAGAAAAAAACAAATCACACCACCGGAAAGAGCAGACAATTGCGAGTAAAAATATATAAATTTCAAATCTCAGGGATAAATTCTAATATTTTTTAAAGATTTTAAAACAAAAGTCACTTTTGGCTCAAAAAAACGATCTTTGGTTTTTAACACTTTACAACAAAGTTGAAAAGTGTTTATGACTTTGTTCATTCTGTCTGTCTGTCTGTCTATCCGTTAGCACGATAACTGCTGTAAAAATGACTTAATCAAAATGAAATTTTAGTATGTTGTTCAGACGGTCTGTAGGACCTATGGGAATATAAATGAATAATATCACCCAATTAGTTTTGGATTGAACCCGGGTTGAAAAAATGAAATACATTGAGCCCTATGGGACCTAATTTTTCAAACATATTTTAGGCGGATTTAAAATTCACAAATTGCTTCGAAAATTTTAGGCAATATTCAAATTATTCCATAAAATATATAAAAAAAATTCATCGAAATATATTCAGTAGTTTTTTAAATAAAAATTAAAATAATAATAACACCTCTTATATGAATAGATCACGTGACCATGATATGAAAAGATCACGTGACTCACTTCAAAATGATATATGGCATCCATCTTGTCTCAAAATCCTGATTTTTAAAGTTCTTTTTAATTCATATTGAGTGTTGTATCCGTCCTAAAACCACTTTATTTTTGCTTAAATTCTGTGCATCTACATACTGAAACAACGCAATTACAATATATTTGAGTTTAAATGCTCATCCATATTTGATTATTTCTACAACGAAGCCTATTTTTCCCCTATGTAAAATGTAAACAGCAAAATAAGTAGAATGAGTTGTATTAGAATTGCTATATTTCTTTAACGCAAAATTATTTAACTCATGGAGTCTGCATAGCTGATATGAATGAAATATTCATTAATTTTACAGATAGAAGGACGATTTTTTTCGATAAAGTTTTAAACATAGAGTTTAATTACTTGTAACTCCATGGTCTTAAGTTTTTAAATAAAACAAATTATTATAGTATTGTGATGAATGACATGAATGGGAAATTATTTATGAATGAAATACTGCTTTTATAGAGAGAGCCAGGCGTGTTATTTTTTCTATGACGTCATTTGAATGAATTTCAGTTGTTTTCGATGAAGTTTACAAATATAATAAATTATCGTAGTATTATGATAATTCTAAAATTATTAACGAGGAATGTGTCACATTTTAGAGATGTTTAAACCAGGCAATTTATATTTCAATGCCGTCATTTGAATGAAGTTCATTTTTTTCGATGAAGGTTTAAGTTTTCAAATATAATAAACAATGTAGTATTGTGATAAGTTTTAAAATATTACCGAGGAATGTATTGCATTTTAGACATGTTTAAATAAAATTGCATTGAAGTTGGAAAGTATTTCATAATCAATGCGTTAAGCATGATTGATCTTTCTTGTTAAATTCTCGCATAGTAAAAAGTACTCATAATTTCGACTAATAATTTACATTTTTAGAAAGTTGAAATATCGGGCATTCTTATAAGTTCAATCTGGTCAATAAATAATGAAAATTGCCCGCTGGATCGCAATTTCAAAGACGATTGATTTTATATTTTTCGGCCAATTCTCGGCTTATCGGCGGAGATCGTATTCTTCTCCGATAGCCCCGCCCAGAAATAGGGGTACGTCACGCCGTTGCATCGGGTTAGAGTGATATTTTAAATGCTAGAATTAAGAGCTAAGCATATGGTCATTATAAAATTTAAATGATTGAATTATGGTGGATTGATTTGTAGCGATGCATTGATTATTGTGGCGTATTGTATTGTTGTACTGTAAAAACTTAATTGTGGCGATGTATTTCATGTTAAACATGTGGGTCCGTAAGTCCTTCCGAGAGGTTGGTAGTTGTGGAAGGAGTGTACGGTCCCTGCGGATGTCTTCCCCACTGGGTCCGGGTCAAAATTTGGTGAATAAAAAGAAAGTTATGGAGATTGTCGCGGAGGGCAAAGTAGCCCAGTGGTTAGCGCGTGGGAATTGCACTCGGTAGGCCCGGTTTCGATTCCCAAAATTGCCGCAATGTTCACGCGGAGTACGATGACGTTAAACATGTGGGTCGGTAAGTCCTTCCGGGAGGTTGGTGGTAGGGAAAGGAGGGTACTGTCCCTGTGGATGCCTCCCCCAATGGGTTCCAGTCTAAATTGGGTGGCACTTCCTGGCCGTCCAAAGAGTTACCTTACACCTTTCTGGTAGGTCGCGCCAGCGAGTTTGCCACGGTCAGAATTTTCAAGGGTAGCGAACAGGCTGGTCGCCAAAGGCGGCTAGTATAAAATAATTAAAGTCTTGGAAATATATTTATTATATAATATATGTATTTTTTCTTTCTGGAGGATATAACGAGAGTCAGAATTTAATTGAATTTGTTTTTCTCCCAATATTAAATAATTTTTATTTAAAAAACTACCTCACATATTTTACTGAATTTTTTTTTTATATATTTTATGGGATAATTTAAATATTTCCAAAAATTTTCGAAGCAATTTGTGAATTTTAAATTCGCTTAAAATATGTTTGAAACATTAGGTCCCATAGGATTCAATGTATTTCATTTTTTCAAACCGGGTTCAATAAAAAAACTAATTGGATGATATTATTCATTTATATTACCATAGGTCCCACTGACCATCTGAAAAACATACTACAATTTCATTTTGATAAAGCCATTTTTACGGCAGTTATCGTGCTAACGGGCAGACAGACAAACAGAATGAACAAAGTCATAAACGCTTTCAACTATATTGAGAAGTGTTAACAAGAAAGATCAATCATGCTTAAAGCATTGATTATGAAACACTTTCCAACTTCAATGCAATTTTATTTTAAAAAATCGAAAATGTAATACATTCCTCGGTAATATTTTAAAACTTATCACAATACTACATTGATTTATTATATTTGAAAACTTAAACCTTCATTGAAAAATATGAACTTCATTCAAATGACGGCATTGAAATATAAATTGCCTGGTTTAAATATCTCTAAAATGCAATACATTCCACCGTCATATTTTTAAAACTATCATAATACTACGATAATTTATTTTATTTGGAAACTTCATCGAAAACAACTGAAATAAATTCAAATGAGGTCATTGAAAAAATAACACGCCTGGATCTCTCTATAAAAACAGGATTTCATTCATTTCATTCATCACAATACTATAATAATTTATTTTATTTAAAAATTAAGACCATGGAGCTACAATTCATAAACTCTATGCTTAAAACTTCATTGAAAAAAATCGTCCTTCTGTTTATGAAATCAATTAATATTTCATTCATATCAGCCATGCAGACTCCATGGACTGAATTATTTTGTGTTAAAGAAATACAGTAATTCTAATACAACTCATTCTACATATTTTGCTGTTTACATTTTACATAGGTGAAAAATAGGCTTAGTTGTAGAAATAATCAAATTTGAATGAGAATTTAAACTCAAATATATTGTCATTGTGTTGTTTTAGTATGTAGATGCACAGAATTTAAGCAAAAATAAAGTAGTTTTAGGACGGATACAACACTCAATATGAATTAAAAAGAACTTTAAAAAATCACGATTTTGAAACAAGATGGATGCCATATATCATTTTGAAGTGGGTCATGTGATCGTTTCATATCATGGTCACGTGATCGTTTCATATAAGATGTGTAATTATTATTTTAATTTTTATTGAAAAAGCTACTGAATATATTTCGCTGAATTTTTTTTTATATATATTTTATGGAACAATTTGACTATTACCTAAAATTTTCGAAGCAATTTGTGAATTTTAAATCCGCTTAAAAAATGTTTGAAAAATTAGGTCCCATAGGGCTCAATGTATTTCATTTTTTCAACCCGGGTTCAATCCAAAACTAATTGGGTGATAATATTCATTTATATTCCCATAGGTCCTACAGACCGTCTGAACAACATACTAAAATTTCATTTTGATTAAGTCATTTTTACGGCAGTTATCGTGCTAACGGACAGACAGCCAGACAAACAGACAGACAGAATGAACAAAGTCATAAACACTTTTCAACTTTGTTGTAAAGTGTTAAAAACCGCATGTACTTGCGCATGTGTTAATTTCATCTAAAAAGTTATGAAACAAATGAAAAATGATCGTCTGATAAGATCCCGAGATATTTCGAACATATTTTCTTTATGTGTTGCATATGCACTCTGACTGGAGGTAATACAGCTGAAACACCAATAACTGTTTCTTCTGGGTAGTTGTTATTGGCAAAAATACTGAAATAACATTGTTCTTAAAAAAAAAAAATTCCTTTTTTTTTTTTGAAGCATCAATTTCTCAAGATCTATTATAGATGGAGCTTAGATAAAGACTGATATGAATCTAGCATCAAATTCTGGAGGAAGTAAGGAGGTTCACTATAGATTTCCATATTCGGTTCTTTTTCCATTTCCAGTTCAAAATTTTTCCTTTCCTTGAAAGATCCGTTTTTTAAGATTGGGTATAAATAGAGCTTTGGTAATAACTGATATGGATTCAGTATCAAATTCTAGGGAAAGTAAGGGGTGTCCAGGACTCAATTTTAATTTCGATTTCCCCCCGACTTTCGGTTCTAAAAATTTCCCTTACAACATCAATTTTTTGGGATTGGTTACGGATGAAGCTGAGATGATGATTAATGCAGTATCAAATTTCGAAGGGGTTAGAGGGGTACACTAAGCATTTCATTTTCCGGTTGTGGAGATGTCACTTCATTTAAATAATTTACATTTTCCTTACAATATCTATTTTTTTTAGGATGAGATTATATGATAACTGATATGGATTCAGCATCAAATTCCAGATGAAGTAGGGAACCTCTTACCCCTCTGCAATTTGCTTTTTTAAGGATTTTTACTTGCGGTTTTTTACCTTACAGTTCAAAACATTTCTTTGAAACGTATATTTTGATTGGCTATAGATACAGCTTAGGTGATGACTGATATGAATTTAGCATCGAATTTCAGGGAGGACGGAGTTAGGGAATTCACTAAGGATTTCCACTTTCAGTTCGCTTCACAATTTTGGATAGACATTTTTCATTTTTCTTCAAACATTTATTTCTCAGAATCGGCTATGTATAGAGCTTAGATAATGACTGGTATGGATTCGGTATCAAATTTGTTAGGCGTGAGAAGAATTCATTAAATCAATTCCGCTTCAAGTTTTACAAATATTACTTACGATTAAAAAAATTTATAATTTTCTTTACAGTACCTATTTCTCAGGAATCGCTATAGGAATTGCTCAGATAATGAATGATATGGATTCAGCATCGAATTTTTGAGGGAATAGGGGTCACTTACACTTATAGTTCCGGAGACGTCACTTTCAAGGTTTCCAAAAATTTGTATATTCTTTCAAAAATTAGAGGGTCTTTCGTACATTTGATTGCGTTTAAAATAAATAAAGTTCCAATATTCAACGGTTTTTTCCTGTATTATCATTATTTTGTACTAAATTTCGTTCAAAACACTCCGTTGCATCCACAGATAAAATATTCCAAAAATAATATCCAAATTAAATATTCAAAAATAATATCCGATATTTAATATCCAAAGATTAAATATATTGTATCCACAGATTAAATATTCGAGTGAGGTATCAAAACAGTTGACGCATTGAGACTAAAAGAAAAATTCCTTCTTATTTTTTTAAATATTAAGTCCTAGAGGCAGAGAAAGCGGTACAAAATAACTGGTTTCGTTTGTTTGTTTTTCTGAAATTTGAAAATTATCAGTTGTTTTTTTTTCCAAGAGAAATAATATACAGGAAAAATAATGCAGATACTCCAGATTGATTCGAAAAGAGTAGGAGAAGTTATAAAATTTGGGGAGGGGAGAAGGGCGAAAATTAAATGATAATTATAATGCAATGAATTTACTACTTTTACAGTTAAGAAAATGTTATTCTTATAGTAGATACTTGTATTCTTTCCAAGATATTGAATTTTCTTCAATGAGTCGTCATTTTCATTGATTTAGCGTCATTTTTATCCATTGGCGAGATTTTCGTTAATTTGGTAACATTTAAAAATGTCGTCAAGTTGGCGACATTCCGCTAAATTCGTCGCCAACATCTCGCCAAGCGTTATGGACGGAGAAATAAATTATTCCTGCATCAGATAAATGACTATTGGCGTTCAAATACAAAAGTATTGCTCAAAGTATCTTTTCTCGTGATTGGAATGAGTTAGATCCATGAAAATGATGTCACCAAATTTATCGCAGGATATTATATATGAAAAGAGAACTTGTTTCTCAACAGTTAATATTTTTTTTAATTTATGGGATTTTTTGATAAATGTATTTGAAAAATGTGCAATATCTCGAGAACTGTTCATGCAAAAACTGTTCATGCACTGTCCATGCGTTTTAAAGTTTATGCCAATGGTTTTTTAAGGAAAATTTACGTAAGAAATGTCTACTTGCGTAACTTTATTACAGGTTTTGAATTTCTGATGATTTTTTCAAAATTTCACTCGAAAATTTAGGGGGGGGGGGTCTGAACATTCGATTGTGTTTTAAAACAATGGACTTCCAGTATTCACGGATTGTGATTTTTGTACCAAATTTCATTCGAATCGCTCTATTCGTGAGATATCGTCTCCACAGATTCGCTGACACACACACACACACACACACACACACACGCACGCGCACGCGCACACACACACACACACACACACACACACACACACACACACACACACACACACAGACATCAGCTCAAAAATGTTTGATTCGGGATCAGGGATGCTTGAAACGTGCTCTCCCGTCGAAAACTCGAATTCGAATTTTCGACCCCATCACCATACTTTCCTTATACATTATGTACATAAGGAAAGTAAAAATAGGTTTTTCTTATAGTAGATATTTATATTCCTTCCATGATATTGAATTTTCGACAATTAGTCGTCATTTTCATTGATTTAGCGTCATTTTTATCCATTTGGCGAGATTTTCGTTAGTTTGGCAACATTTCAAAAAGTTGCTAAGTTGGCGACATTCCGCCAAATTCGTTGCCAAAATCTCACCAAACGTTATGGACGGAGAAATAAGTTATTCTTATAGCAGATAAATGACTATTGACGTTCAAATACAAAAGTATTACTCAGAGTATCTTTTCTCATGATTTATCTCCAAATTTATCGCATGATATTACATATGAAAAGTGAACATGTTTCTCAGCAATTAATATTTTCTTTTTAATTTATGGGATATTTTGATAAATTTATTTGAAAAATGTGCAATATCTCGAGAACGGTTCACTCTAGCGTTCTAAAATTTATGTCAATCGTTTTCTAATGAAGCATTACATAAGAAATGTCTATTTGCGTAACTTTATTAGACGTTCTGATTTTTTGACGATTTTTTCAAAATATCACAAGAAAATTTAGGGGGATTCTGAACATTCGATTGCGTATAAAAACAACAGACTTCCAGTGTTTACGGATTGTAAATTTTGTACCAAATTTCGTTCGAATCGGCCCCTTCGTTCGTCAGTTATCGTCTCCGCAGACTCATTGACACACACACACACATACACAGACATCACTTCAAAAATGTTCGATTCGTGATCAGGGATGCTTGAAACGTGCTCTCCCGTCGAAAACTCGAATTCTCGCCCTGTCACAATACTTTCTTTATACATTATGTATATAAGGAAAGTAATAATTTTGAATAACTATATACAGTTGAATCAAAATTTCAAATAAGGGCCTAGCACATTTTCTCTTTAAAAAATTGAGTTTTCCGCGAATTATGGGGCGTTGGACTTTTCAAAACTGTGTGGCAATCTTGGTTTGACATAAATCATCTAGATTGGTGTTTTCTAAACTTTTTATGTCTAAATTTATGTGTAAAGACTTCAAACATATTGAGTTTCCCGCGGATTATGGAACTTCGGACATTTTAAAACTGTTTGACCAATCTTTATTTAATATAAATTGTCTAAATTACTAGTTTACAACCATTCTGCATCTAAACACTTTAAAATTCTTTCTGGTTTCCCGCAGATTAAGAATTTTTGCACTTTTCAAAACTGTGTGGCTGTGTGGCAATCTTGGTTTGGCATAAATAGCCTATAATCGTTCATTAAATGTACCTACAGGTTTAGGAAGCAAAGAAGAGCCTCCTTCTTCATTTTGAAAAGACAGAGAATGCCAACACCAAATTAAGTAAGAACACGTTTTGCCTTCATTGGCAAGAACGATCTGTCTTTTTCATTCGGAAGAAAGAAGCTGTCCTTTGCCCCTCGAGAAAGGATTAAACTTTTAATAAACTTTATATACTGTTGTACAAACTAAATACTAATTCATATTGATCTAAACAAAATTTTGGTCGAAATTTTATACACTGGGAAAGCTACAAATATTTTATTTACTTAATTTTATATTCATACACCCCTTATGCGACCCGGACGACCATCTTGCTGCTCATGTCCTCGGATGAGTCGGTCGTTCTGGGCTTTCGACCCCTTATGCGAACAATGACTATATTTCGTACAAAGCTAACTTGAGATAGCACAAACTGTTAGTCTCCACTATAAGCCACAGCATAGTCCCTCTATTAAATGCTATTATTCAATAAAAGATAAAAATTTTACTTTTCCATAAGTAATATTGAGTTCTTTCTCATTAAGTTACTTTCCAATACGTAGAATACGTAGTATTGTTTCCACGAAAACTTTCGATTTCAATATTTTGATGTCAATATTTGTTTTAAGACAACCTGAACACGTTTTGCCTATTTTTGAAATAATGTCCGTTTGCCTGTATATACTATATACATATATATGCCTGTATATACTATATATACTATATACAGGGTGTCCAGTGTTATCGCTGCCCAATGGCTATTTCCTCAACCGTTAGTTACAGGGATACACTTCCAATTGCAAAAACGTTTTAAATTTTAAAATCTATTATCTTAGAAACAGTTTAAAATCAATAAATGCATTTCTGAAAGAAATACGAAATATAAATTTTTATGCAGTCTCTCGGTCGCACCAATTATATTTAGGAAAATCATCCTCATACAATTTTATGGGGAAAAAAAAAAAAAGAAACATCCTTTTACGACCAAAATTGACCGACTTATAGCTGTTTAAAATTGGAGCACTTTTTTTCTGAGAAATGGTCAATACGACACCTGATTGGTCGGTTGCCTGAAACGGGACATTTTTAATGTGTGAAAAAGCGACTTAAGTTATAAAGTTTTATGCTTCATAACTCGGTGAACTTTAGTCGCAAAAAGATGATTTTTTTTTTATTTTGCATGAAATTGTATGAGGATGATTTTCCTAAATATAATTGGTTGGACTGGGGGACCGTATAAAAATTTATATTACGTATTTCTTTCAGAAATGTATTTATTGATTTAAACTGTTTCTAAGATAATAGATTTCAAAATTTAAAACATTCTGCAATTGGAAGTATATCTCTGTGACTGGAATCGAACCCGGGTCTACCAAGTGCAATTCCCGCGTGCTAACCACTGGGCTACCGCGCTCTTACGACAACATGTTGTTGTTGAGACCCAGACCGTCCGACCTACCAGAAAGGTGTAAGGTAACTGTTTGGACGGCCGGGAAGTGCCACCTAATTTAGACCGGAACCCAATGGGGGAGGCATCCACAGGGACCGCACCCTCCTTCCCCTACCACCAACCTCTCGGAAGGACTTTCGGACCCACATGTTTAACGTGATCGTACTCCGTATGAACACGGCGGCAGTTTTGGCAGTGGCTGGAATCGAACCCGGGCCTACCGAGTGCAGCTCCAGCGCGCTAACCAATGGGCTACCGCGTCCCGTTTTACGACAACATGTCGAAAGCCCAGACCATCCGTCTCGTCCGAGGACTTAGAGAAACCATTTGGATGGCCGGGATTACAACCCGGTTTTACGACAACATGTGTATCATTTTCTCAGATAAAATATATTTGATTCCTATTTTATTTTTCAATCTTTAAGCTTGTTGGCCCGGTAGATTAATTTTATGGATATTATCTATCTCAGTCTTTAGAAACAATCTATTTTCCGGTCAATTTAAATAGATACTAGAACTTAATAACGAATATGTTCAATATGGATTCATTAAGCCTAGTGTTTTCCACGTGTTTGTCTTTAATGCTTAGTCATTTTCCATTTTTAACACTTTACAACAAAGTTGAAAAGTGTTTATGACTTTGTTCATTCTGTCTGTCTGTCTGTCTGTCTGTCCGTTAGCACGATAACTGCCGTAAAAATGACTTAATCAAAATGAAATTTTAGTATGTTGTGCAGACGGTCTATAGGACCTATGGGAATATAAATGAATAATATCACCCAATTAGTTTTGGATTGAACCCCGGATGAAAAAATGGAATACATTGAGCCCTATGGGACCTAATTTTTCAAGCATTTTTTAAGCAGATTTAAAATTCACAAATTACTTCGAAAATTTTAGGCAATATTCAAATTGTTCCATAAAATATATAAAAAAAAATTCAGCGAAATATATTCAGTTGTTTTTTAAATAAAAATTAAAATAATAATAACACCTTTTATATGAAGCGATCACGTGTCCATGATATGAAACGATCACATGACCCACTTCAAAATGATATATGGCATCCATCTTGTGTCAAAATCGTGATTTTTAAAGTTCTTTTCAATTCATATTGAGTGTTGTATCCGTCCTAAAACTACTTTATTTTTGTCTAAATTCTGTGCATCTACATACTGAAACAACGCAATGACAATATATTTCAGTTTAAATGCTCTTCCAAATTTCATTATTTCTACTATTAAGCCTATTTTTCACCTATGTAAAATGTAAACAGCAAAATATGTAGAATGAGTTGTATTAGAATCGCTGTAATTCTTTAACACAAAATCATTTAGTCCACGGAGTCTGCTTAGCTGATATGAATGAAATATTCATTAATATTAGAAAGAGAAGGACGATATTTTTCGATGAAGTTTTACGCATTGAGTTTACTTACTTGTAGCTCCATGGTCTTAATTTTTAAATAAAATAAATTATTATAGTATTGTGATGAATGACATGAATGGGGGAATTATTTATGAATGAAATGTTGCTTTTATAGAGTGAGCCAGACGTGTTATTTTTTTATGAGGTCATTTGAATGAATTTCAGTTGTTTTCGATGATGTTTTCAAATATAATAAATTATCGTAGTATTATGATAATTCTAAAATTATTACCGAGGAATGTATCACATTTTAGAGATGTTTAAACCAGGCAATTTATACTTTAATGCCGTCATTTGAATGAAGTTAATTTTTTTCGATGAAGGTTTAAGGTGTCAAATATAATAAATTAATGTAGTATTGTGATAAGTTTTAAAATATTACCGAGGAATGTATTGCATTTTAGACATGTTTAAATAAAATTGCATTGAAGTTGGAAAGTATTTCATAATCAATGCTTTAAGCATGATTGATCTTTCTTGTTAAATTCTCGCATAGTAAAAAGTACTCATAATTTCGACTAATAATTTACATTTTTAGAAAGTTGAAATATCGGGCATTCTTATAAGTTCAATCTGGTCAATAAATAAGGAAAATAGCCCGCTGGATCGCAATTTCAAAGACGATTGATTTTATATTTTTCGACCAATTCTCGGCTTATCGGCGGAGATCGTATTCTTCTCCGATAGCCCCGCCCAGAAATAGGGGTACGTCACGCCGTTGCATAGAGCTCCTCTACTACAGGCTGACTTATCAAGCATATTGAAGCCCACCATAGCTGGAAGAGCAATCCATTAGCTATACTTTAATTTTATACTTTATAATTTATACTTTAATGCCGTCATTTGAATGAAGTTAATTTTTTTCGATGAAGGTTTAAGGTGTCAAATATAATAAATTAATGTAGTATTGTGATAAGTTTTAAAATATTACCGAGGAATGTATTGCATTTTAGACATGTTTAAATAAAATTGCATTGAAGTTGGAAAGTGTTTCATAATCAATGCTTTAAGCATGATTGATCTTTCTTGTTCAATTTTGAAATCACACCATTGATAATTGTAGATTATATATTGCTTAATGATTGGATATTTATTTGTTTTTTATTCTCCCCTTGATTGATGAATCTCTATTCTTTTACATCTTTATGTGTAGGTATCTTATCACTTTCCTTATATACATAATGTAAAAGGAAAGTAAGGTGACGGGGTCGAAAATTTGAATTCGAGTTTTCGACGGGAGAGCACGTTTCAAGCATCCCTGATCACGAACCAAGCATTTTTGAAGTGATGTCTGTGTGTGTGTGTGTGAAAGTATGTGTGTGTGTGTGTGAAAGTATGTGTGTGTGAGTGTGTGTGTGTCAGTGAGTCTGTAGAGACGATAACTGACGAACGAATGAGCTGATTCGAACCAAATTTGGTACAAAAATCACAATCCGTAAACACTGGAAGCCTTTTGTTTTTATACGCAATCGAATGTTTAGAACCCACCTAAATTTTCGAATGAAATTTTGAAAAAATCGAAACCACTAATAAAGTTACGCAAATACACATTTCTTATGTAATTTTTCATTAGAAAACGATTGACATAAATTTTAGAACGCTAACATGAACCGTTCTCGAGATATTGCACATTTTTCAAACAAATTATCAAAAAGTCATATAAAATAAAAAAAAATATATTTCCTTTTGAGAAACATGTTCACTTTTCATATGCAATATCATGCGATAAATTGGGTGACATCATTTTCGTGGATCTAGCTCTTTCCATTCATGATAAAAGATACTTTGAGAAATACTTTTGCATATGAACGCCAATAGTCATTTATCTGCTATAAGAACAATTTATTTCTCTTTCCATAACACTTGGCGAGATTTTGGCGACGAATTTGTCGGAATGTCGCCAACTTGGCGACTTTTTGAAATGTTGCCAAATTAACGAAAATCACGCCAAATGGATAAAAATGACGCTAAATCAATGAAATGACGACTAATTGTCGGAAATTCAATATCTTGGAAAGAATATTAGTATCTACTATAAGAAAAACCTATTTATTTTACTGTAAAAGTAGTAAATTCATTACATTATATAAGGAAAGTCATGTGTTGCCCACATCAGACTTTATTTTAAATTATGGTTATGTGAGTTACAATTTATCTCTAATCTATATATAATATAGATTAGATTATATAGATTATATTATAATATAGATTATATTTCATATAATAATTTTATTATACATATATATAATATTTTTATTATATATATATCAATAAATGACGAATAGTCTGTGGTATACATAATACAAGTAAATTAAAATTCTTCTATATATATATATTCAGAGAGAGAGAGAGAGAGAGAGAGAGAGTGGGTTTATAAGTTGTTTGACATGATATGTAATTCTTTTTTTCAAATGTTATTATTTTTTCAATTGTTTACTTGATATATGGAACAGGGAAAGAGGGGTATTTCATACCTATTTAGTATCTGTTTTATGTATAATGTTTTACTTATCATTTTCGCAAGCTTGTTGCATAATCATTTTTGATTTCAAATGTTCACTCCAGACATCTTATTTTCACTTTTGCTATACAGACCATTCTCAATAAAAAAATCCATCTCTGGTATATATAATACAAGTAAATTAAAATTTTTCATTATATATATATATATATATATATATATATATATATATATATATATATATATATATATATATATATATATATTTACATATACATAGTCCACGTATACATAGCCCATGTGGACTCTATATATACATATAGTCCACGTGTATAGCGTTTTGTGCTTGGATTTCGTCTGTTTTTCGTTATATATATATATATATATATATATATGAAGGTGGATGGATGAGAAGTAATCTTTCACAACTTATGTATCCCATTATATAGTATCCCAATTGTTTAACTTCTAGATATTAAAATAGTTGAATATATTGCTGAAAATAGACTATAAAAAATTTTCTTATGTTGTCAATTAATAAATTATATATATATACGAAACATAAGTTGACTGGGTGCGTCAAAATAGTTTCACGTGTTATCCTCTAGAAAAGCGCCCAATTGCAATATACGATTTAACGCCAAAAACTGTAAGCCACGAATCTTGTACATCATTATTTTGCGGTGAAAGACATGAAAATAATATTTAATGTAGGGAAAATGCCGAGCTGTCCATTTTAGATTTTTTACTCAAGTGAAATTTCAAATAGCTGTCCTCTTTGAAACCGTAAAAGTGAATTTTTATGAGGTCAGTATTGCAATAAAAACACGTTGATGAATTCTTAATTAAAAAAAAAAATATTTCCACAAAATTCTCAAATTATGTGTCAGAGAATGCGGTCATAAAACTCACTTGCAAATGTGGTTTTTCATTAAAGTGACAAAATTTCAAAGTCTTGTAGAAATATACCTTTTGTGGTGCAAATATGCCATTATTAACTTTTCGCCGCTGAAATACATTAACAGCGGCGATTCATACTTATCGAAAATTTCCCAAACGACTGGAGTTGATAATAAAATGCTCCTCTTTTGTGATGCCACGTGATAAAGTAAAATAAAAAAATCTCATTTTTCAATGAAAAAAAAACACTTGCCGATAATTTTATATTTTAAAGAGGAAAAATAAAAAATAAAATCTGATGTGGGCAACACATGACTTTCCTTATATAATGCAATGAATTTACTATTTTTGCAATAAAAAAATATGTTTTTCTTATAGTAGCTATTTATATTCTTTCCAAGAAATTGGATTTTCGTCAATTAGTCCTCATTTTCACTGATTTAGTGTCATTTTTATCCATTTGGCGAGATTTCCGTTAATTTTGCAACATTTAAAACGCCGTCAAGTTGGCGACATTCCGCCAAATTTGGCGCAAAAATCTCGCCAAGCGATATGGGCAGAGAAATAAATTATTCTTATAGCAGATAAATAACTGTTGGCGTTCAAATACAAAAGTATTATTCAAAGTATCTTTTCTCATGAGTGGAACGAGCTTAGATCCACGAGAATGATGTCACCCAATTTATCGCATGATATTACAGATGAAAAGTGAACATGTTTCTCAACGTTTAATATATTTTTTATAATTTATGGGATTTTTTGATAAATTTATTTAAAAAATGTGCAATATCTCGAGAACGATTCATGCTAGCGTTCTAAAGTTTATGTCAATCATTTTATAAGGAAAAATTACATTAGAAATGTCTATTTGCGCAACTTTATTAAAGGTTTTGATTTTTTGATGATTTTTTCAAAATTTCACTCGACAATTTAGGGGTTTCTGAACATTCGATTACGTTTAAAAACAATAGGCTTCCAGCATTCACGGATTGTGATTTTTGTACCAAATTTCGTTCGAATCGCTCCATTTGTTCGTCAGTTATCGTCTCCACAGTCTCACTGACACACACACACACACACATCACCTCAAAAATGTTCGATTCGTGATCAGGGATGCTTGAAACGTGCTCTCCCGTCGAAAACTCGAATTCGAATTTTCGACCCCGTCACAATACTTTCCTTACACATTATGTATATAAAGAAAGTAAAAATGTTTCAACTTTTTTAAAACAGCAAGAAAACTGATTTGCGTTATTAAAATCATTCAAAGTAACTTTAATAATTATACAGGTATAAATTTTAAGATGCAGTTTCCTGAAGCAGAGTGGGTATACTGTTGTATGATTTTGAACAGTAATATAAACGAATTCTTAAATTCATCACGGCTTGAGGACTAAAACGAATTTAGCAATTCTAAACACATTCGGAAAGAAATGCCAGATTTCAAAACATTGAAACACAATGTTACTCCTCTCTTCTCCTCAGGATTGTCTCTATTAATAAAGGCTCGTGGGGCCGGAACCTTGAATTTCATGGAATCTTAAACTGCCATTTTAATATATTAGTATTTAAAGCTGTATGATACGATATTAAGGGTGAGAGTCAGTAAATCTTCTGCCCTATCCGCGCTTTGTTAACTTTCGCAGAACACGCTTTTCGCCGAAATTCTGTTCAAACAGTTACGAAATATTTTTTGAAAGATAAAATGCAATGTTTAGAATATATTAAAACTAAATTTAATACTCAATAAGATATAGAATATATTACTTTCCTTATATACGCATAATGTATAAGGAAAGTATTGTGACGGGGTCGAAAATTCGAATTAGAGTTTTCGACGGGAGAGCACGTTTCAAGCATCCCTGATCACGAATCAAACATTTTTTAAATGATGTCTGCGTGTGTGTGTCAGTCAGTCTGTGGAGACGATAACTGACGAACGAATGGACCGATTCAAACGAAATTTTGTACGGACCACACAATCCGTAAACACTGGAAGTCTATTGTTTTTATACGGAATCGAATGTTCAGAACCCCCCTAAACTGTCGAGTGAAATTTTGAAAAAATCATCAAAAAATCAAAACCGCTAATACAGTTACGCAAATAAACATTTCTTATGTAATTTTTCATTAGAAAACGATTAACATAAATTTTAGAACGCTAACATGAACCGTTCTCGAGATATTGCAGATTTTTCAAAAAAATTATCAAAGAATCATATAAAATAAAAAAAAATATTTCCTATTGAGAAACATGTGCACTTTTCATATGTAATACCATGCGATAAATTGGATGACATCATTCTCGTGGATCTAGCTCGTTCCATTCATGAGAAAAGATACTTCGAGTAATACTTTTGTATTTGAACATCGATAGATCGTTTATCTGCTATAAGAATAACTTATTTCTCCGCCAGTAAAGCTTGGCGATATTTTGGCGACGAATTTGGCGGAATGTCGCCAACTCGCCGACTTTTGAAATGTTGTCAATCTAACGAAAATCTCGCCAAATGGATTATAATGACGCTAAATCAATGAAAATGACGACCAATTGTCGAAAATTCAATATCTTGGAAAGAATATAAGTATCTACTATAAAAAAGACCTATTTTTTTACTGTAAAAGTAGTAAATTCATTGCATTATATAAGGAATGTCATGTGTTGCCCACATCAGATTTCTTTGATTGTAATCCAAAATATTTTTGGTGCTGCCATCTGTTATCGTAATTTAATTCATACCGACTATTTTTATTTTTTAATGAACTTTTTTAAATGTATATTCCCTCTAATACGGTATTAAATACAACAGATCATATATAATAATGCCACAATCACTAAAAGGTAATTGAACTTGGACTTGAAGACAAAGGAACTTGAAGGCAAGGCTACAGTTCTCAGTGATGTACATTCAGATTCCCTTATCAAATTTATGGAATGAGAAATTACCTCTCCGTGATTGTGGCATTATTATATATGTTCTGTTGTTGTTGTATTTAATAGCATATTAGAAGGAATAGACATTTAAAATTGTTCATTAAAAATAATCGGTATGAATTAAATTACGACAACAGATGGCAGCACCGAAAATATTTTGGATTAAAATAAAAAATATATTCTATAGTTTATTGAGTATGAAATTTAGTTTTAATATAATCTAAGCATTGCATTTTATTTTTCAGGAAATATTTCGCAACTGTTTGAGCAGAATTTCGGCGAAAAATGTGTTCTGCGAAAGTTAATAAAGCGCGGATAGAGCAGAAGATTTACTGACGCTCACCCTTAAGGGTGAGCGTCAGTAAATTTTCTGCCCTATCCGCGCTTTGTTAACTTTCGCGGCACACATATGTCGCCGAAATTCTGCTCAAACAGTTGCGTAATATTTTCTGAGAGATAAAATGCAATGCTTAGATTATATTAAAACTAAATTTAATGCCCCCCAAAACATAGAATATACTTTCTATTTTAATCCAAAATATTTTTGGTGCTGCCATCTGTTGTCGTAATTTAATTCATACCGATTATTTTTATTTTTTAATGAACATTTTTAAATATCTATTCCTTCTAATACAGTGTTAAATACAACAACAGATCATATATAATAATGCCACAATCACGGAAAGGTAATTTATCATTCTATAAATTTGATAAGGGATCTGAATGTACATCACTGAGGACTGCAGTTTTGTCTTCAAGTTCCTTTGTCTTCAAGTCCAAGTTCAATTACGTTTCCGTGATTATGGTATTATATATGAACTGTTGTATTTAATAGCGTATTAGAAGGAATAGATATTTAAAAATGTTCATTAAAAAATAAAAATAGTCGGTATGAATTAAATTACGACAACAGATGGCAGCACCAAAAATATTTTAAATTAAAATAAAACATATATTCTATGTTTTATTGGGTATTAAATTTAGTTTTAATATAATCTAAGCATAGGATTTTATCTATAAGAAAATATTTCGTAACTGTTTGAGCAGAATTTCGGCGAAATATGTGTGCCGCGAAAGTTAATAAAGCGCGGATAGAGCAGAAGATTTACTGACGCTCACCCTTAAAGGCGTAGGGGTGGAGCATGAAATATTCACTCCTATGACACCCATAATTGCAAAGACTGCACTTAAATATCCAACCAATCTAACGAACGTTTCCAAGTAAAATAACTGGTGTATGGCTCAACTCAACTTTCTCATAACAAAATCCATTTTAGTTGCATTTTTTTTTATTATTTTTTTTTTAAATTTTAAAAGAACAATTTTGAAAAGTCGGTATCTTGGCTCCAAATGATTACAATTATAACGTGCTACCCTTCACTTTAAAAGGCTTAAAAAAGTCTTTCGATTGATACTTGATAATACTACTTGATAATAATAATTGATACTTGATACCATACTTGACAATGCCCCCTCCCTGGGGGGAGGGGTAACTTTCCCCTCGAGGGGACTATTGATGTCACGAAATTGAAAAAGTTGTATCACGGCTAGTTTTCACAACAGTGATTGAAACTATAAAGTTCGTAATCATCGCCATAAATAAACACTTTCATTCATGATTATGTCAAATTTTGTTCTATGCTGCTATCTTAAAAAATATAAATTTTCAAATAAATTTTAGAATTTTCGCTTGAATTTTAATAGAATTCTATCTAGTTCTAGATTTTTTTTAAAATAAAGCCGGATCTAAAGTTTCGGGAAAATCCATTGATATTTGTGGCCGCTATTGTGTACACAAAAAAAATCGACCACTGACAGACAGACAGACAGACATCACTCCGAAAATAGTCAAAACGTGTTCAGAAGGTCTTAGACATATGTTGGCAACAAAATCTGGAAATCGGAAACTTTCATGAAAGCAACACTTTCGCAATACAATGCATGAGAAAGTAAAAATGCCACCCAGTTGTGTTCAATAAGCTGCCATTTTAATGCAATTTTTTCTCAAACAAATACTATTACATTTAAAACCTATTAATGGAACGTTCTCTCTAAATATCGAATATTCTTCAAAATAATCTTAGCGTGATAAAAATGATATATATCAGAACAACCAGACAAAATAAATACAAATAATAAATGTATCATGTTAACCTACAATTGAATTTTCTACCACTTTTTTTTTTTAATTTCTTCCAATAGCTTTTGAGCTAGAGTGGATACATACATTGTACAGACAAACAGTCAGGTGTCAGGATAAAACTTGTATATTCGTTCCTTAACGTGCGTAAAAAGTGTAGATCCGTCGAAAACTAATATACCAATTTTCGACTCTATACCAATACTTTCTCCTCTATGTATTGAAAGTAATAAGAATTCAAGTAACCCACAGTCCTGATGAACCGGCCGCACATGTTACTACCGTAAACCCTAGGGTTGGTCGTGCAGTCTGGGTCTTCAACAGTCCTGATGAAAGGCGTAAGTGTTTTTAAATCGCAACTTTGGGAATAGTGAGCAAGCATATTTATCTTGAATTTAAATGCAATCTAAAGCATTTATCCATTTGAATGAATATCCATATATAACTGGCTCAACTGTTTTACTTTCCCTACAATATATGGTAATGTATAGGATAAGTATTGGAATAGTGTCGAAAATCACAACTCGAATTATTGAAGAATCTACACGTTTTGACACCTCTAGATTATGAAACAAAAGAACATTTTTAGCGTAACGTTTGTGTGTGTGTGTCTGTCTATGCAATGTATGTATCCACTCTAAATAAAAAACTACTGGACCGAATTTCATAAAATTTGGTAAGTCACTTGCGGGTGATCCTGGTGCTGATTAGATTTTGGTAAGGTTCAATATGAAAGAGTCTGCCTTTTTTTGTGAAATGGCCCGAATTTGGTAAATGGCATTGGGTACCCGCTGAAGGAAGAGTTGTGTCGCTAGCCGCAGCACGTCATCCACGTATCGTTGGGCCGTCATGGTGCTCTCGATATGGACCAGAGGTGACCTGCTATCGTAGGCTATAGCCAGTGGTGTAGTCGTAAAAAAAAAGTGGGGGGACGCTCTTTTTTTGAAGAATTTTAGCCAATACTGTATAATTTCTGTGATTGACAGGGGTGGGAAGTATCGCGATACAAGTATCACCCATATAAAATGTCCTGAGTAACGACCCTAGTCTCTAAATGTATCGTGGATTTTGTATTGAGATACTTTTTTAATTGTATCCAGTTTTTTTTTTTTTTTTTTTTTTTTTTTACTTTCCAACTCGAACTCCTAACATGTTGATAAAATCAAAAGAATAATAATTATTTTAATTTTATTTAGTTATTTATTAAAAACCAAAAATTGTGCTCCAAAGCATATGATTCTCAGCTCAAGAAAGAAAAATCAATTAAGATTCTTGCATTTTGAAATGAAATTATCTCAAAAAACTTTCCATAGAGATACTTTTTCATTGATTACTCATTGAATACATTGATTACATTGATACTTGTCGTTGATTTCTCTAATGATTTTTTTAAAGATTTTTAGCTTTGGAAAATTTCTAAAATCCGAATGTAAATAACATTTTTTTTTTGTCTACAAACGTTTTTTTTTTCTAAAAAACTACTAAAATTTTTTTTTCTAAAAAAAAACCGAAAACCGGTTATTTTTGTAATAACCGCCATCTCTATCCATATGTTTTTTCAGAGGAAGAGTGACCAAAGAATAATAATTTGAGGCCATGGGCCAAGCATTTCATGTATACCAAACTGCAGAGAGGTTATATATGTACATATAAATTTTAAAAAAAAAGAGCGTCCCCTTACAAAATAAAAAGTGGGGGTACGCTTGAGATCAGAAGAAAAGGTGGGGGGTCTGCGTCCGCCCGCGTCCCCCTTCGACTACACCCCTGGGCCTATAGCGCCCCAAACTATGATGCCACGGTGTGGCGTTCCACTGGATTGGCGCCGGATTGGACCTGTCACTAGTTCGGCGCCAAACTCGTACACTGCGACTGCCATTGCTAAAACAGAAGACTAGCGCCTACAGCTCGCGGATTCTCGATTTATCAAAAACGCTGCAGCGGCAAGTTTCGGATTCCTGAATACTTCTGCGCATGCGCGAACGCCATCTTGTTTATTTTGTTCACATATCTCAATTGATATTTGACTGTTTGCTTCTCTCTAACATATCTGATACTGATTTAAATAAAAATTATAGAAACGAACGGCCCTTTTCAGGGCCATGCTCTTCTTCGAAATGATTTTATTTTGCAATATGTCTTATATAAGCAGTTTGTTTTTTCGAGAGCACTTTTGGTTGTGAAAATACAACTGCATAACTCTTAAACTTTCATTATAGAGTAAAGTAAATAGATCTTTTTTTAATCCACAAGTTCTATTACATTTATCCTCGCATCCAGGTTATAATATTTTGATTTGTCTTATGCCATCTTGTTTGTTTTGATGACATATCTCAATTCATATTTTATTGTCTGCTTCTCTCTAACATGTCTGATACTGATTTAAATAAAAATTATAGAAACGAACGGCCCTTTTCAGGGCCATGCTCTTCTTCGAAATGATTTTATTTTGCAATATGTCTTATATAAGCAGTTTGTTTTTTCGAGGGCACTTTTGGTTGTGAAAATACAACTGCATAACTCTTAAACTTTCATTATAGAGTAAAGTAAATAGATATCTTTTTAATCCACAAGTTCTATTACATTTATCCTCGCATTCAGGTTATAATATTTTTGATTTGTCTCATGCCATCTTGTTTGTTTTGATGACATATCTCAATTCATATTTTATTGTTTGCTTCTCTCTAACATGTCTGATACTGATATAAATAAAAATTATAGAAAGAAAATCGACCCTTTTCAGTGCCATGCTCTTCTTCGAAATCCTTTTATTTTGCAATGTGTCTTATATAAGCAATTTGTTTTTAAGAGTGCACTTTTGGTTGCAAAAATACAGCTGCATAACTCTTGAACTTTTATTATAGAGTAAAGTAAATAGATGCTTTTGTCCGCATGTCCTATTACATTTATCCTCGCATCCAGGGTATAATTCTTTTGATTTGTCTTCACTTTCAGACTAACTATCCAATGAAATTATAATTTAAATCATAATCTAATTTCACTTGTATATATGGTATTATGCTTAAACTACACTTATAAATTGCGCAATTCATAGTGAAAGTTATTTAGAATATTCCTGCAAAGTTAAAAGAGAAAATGATTGAATTGCAAATTTCACATCAAAATTTAAATGCATATCAAATTATGAACACCAAACATATTTAATTGATACATATGTAGTATACAAAAAATTTAAAAGCTCATAAATGAAAATCGTGAGTGCATCATCCAATTAAAGTAATAGCCATTGGTGAATTTAGCAATTCACAGCCTTTTGATTGAAAAGTTTAATTGGTAGCTAAAAATAAAAAAAATAATTTTCAATAACTCTATAAGTTGGTGTTTGTTTTTCAAAATTAATTGCACCAATATTGTTGAACATCAGTACCTGCTGAGAAATTACATTTAAGTCAATATAAAATGTTAAAAGTATAAATTAACAATGTAGAAAGATTACAGGCCCTTGATACATAATTTAAAAATTAGAAAAAAATATTAAAAAGTATATTTTAAGGGTTTGAAACTAAACATTTCAGTAACGCTTCGGTAATTCTTAGATATTCTATCACCTTCATGATTTTGAATCTATTCATGCGCAGAATACACAAAATATTATTTAATATAATGATATATGTCATATTTATCATTTTTTTTTAATTTTGTGTTATCAGTTTTGTAATAAAATGTTACCAATGTTTCGTGAATTTATTCTCAAATTCTGGTTGAAATTTAAACATCGCCTTCTGAAGGATATGAAACACTTGCGAAGTTACATCTAAGCTGTTATAAAGCCAAATTTTTGTTTCACAGTTAAACTAACATTATCTCATCAATATACATATATATATAAGGGATTGGGGGGTTCACACCAACCACTGAAACATTTTTGGCAAATCTCTCCATGATGATATTGTAAACCTGCATTTTAATTAATTTTAGATAAAATTTCCCCACAAAACTCTTCCCTCGTCTGTTTAAAATATGCCCCCTTCAATGTGTGTGTGTGTATATATATACATATGTATAAAAATGTCACCAAGAGTTATTTTTATAGAAAAGGAATTCAAACCATAAAAAAGGGTCAGTATCAATCCGTAACATCACTTGTATGAATGGTCACAAAATGTGATAAAGATACTTATCTTGGGAGTATTGTACAGTTAAAATTATTAAGTAATTTGCAAATATTTTGCTTTTAATAGTTTAATTATACGTGAGTTCAGGCTGAGAATAGTAAACTAATGCAGTTAAAACAGAGCTTGTTGGTTTGAACCATGGTTTTTCAGGAAGAGGTGCCCTGGGTTAAAATGAATATGTTTTATATTTAAAAAAGAAAATTCTAAAAAATCACATTCTGCATTGTGTTACATCAGCATTCAGATAAAATCTTCATTTTCCCTTTGTTGAGAAACAATATATTTTTCTGAACTGATGATTTAAAATTTATTTTATATTTAAGTTACATCTATAACTGTTATTTTTTATTCGAACTGACCTGTGTACACATATTAATAGTAAAGCTACACATTTCCATTTTCATTCGTGGTGTGTGTGTGTGGGGAGGGGGGAAAGCTCTCTCTAGTATATTAAAATATATGTGCTGATACAAAAATATTAAAAAACATTATTTAACCTTAGAATTTTCATGAGTAAAATGAAAATAACAGATTTTTAAACATGTTGCAAAGTCAAAAATAAATTTCATCATCAACTCTATAACGTGTGGTTAAATTTAATTTTAATTAAAAAAAAATGAATTAAAGCTACTTTCGTTACAAACTGATAAAAAAGTTTATCTACGATCTTTGTCAATCGAGCCACCATTCCTACATGAAATCCTAGATCATGTAATTTATTCCTTTAAATCGAGAAATTTACTTTATAAACCGGCGTAGAAGAAAAACTGTAAGAACAAACATCGAGTTTCGCGAAATCCACATCATCGCGAAGTTCACTCGCATGCGTAAAAAGCAAAACTGAGTGTGCCGTCCACGTGCGTGACTATATCCCGACACCATTGTAAACGGAGGCGTCAGTGCTGTTTGGTCAATGGCACTCTTCTTAACTGGCGCCATGAGTGCAGGTCGCATACGACCAATCAAGGGTGTCCTGCACATGATGCAAAACGGCGACGGAAGTGGTCTGCGGCGCCGCCAATACTTTCTGGTGGATGCGTCGGTCCACGCGTGCTGACGTCACTATGGCTGTACCGGCACCCTTCAAACGTGCCAAATTCCCTTGTTCCAACCTTCGAATTAGGCCTACGGAAGACTGGCAGAGGGTATACAGACTGACAAGATTAGGATACTTGGCTGTGAAGGTAGAGGCCTTCAGAGCACGGGGCTTCAAAATCTGCTACCGGTGCCAGCAGTTCAATCATTCCTCTGAGAATTGCAGCATGCCACCAAAGTGCCTTAAGTGTGCTGAAGAACACTTCACACGGGACTGCCAAAGACCAAGGACGGAGAAGGCAACGTGTGCTAACTGCAATGGAGACCACCCGGCGAACTTCTGGCAATGCCCGATGAACCCCTGGAACAGAGGAAAGGCACCGGGGTATGCCCCCCCCCCCAAATCAGATACCCCCTTGGAGGCAAAAGGCCCTCGGTCTAAACCCTCAGACACCCCATCAGGGCTCCTCGCACTCTGTGCCACAGGTTAAAAGAACTCAAACTTCAGCACCTACCAGATCGGTGCAAGAGCAGGTCCCTAAACCGTCGACCTCCAGAGAAATGACTGTGGAGGAAGTGAGAATAGCTCGTGAAGACATAAAACAGAGGATAGCAATTGATAAAGCCGCTAAAGAGGCAAGAGAAGCAAAACTGAGATTAGGAAAAAAGGTTCAGGAATGGCAGAAAACTAAACGCGCCCGAGAAGAAGAGCTCGCGCAAACACAGCAGTTAAACAATTCGGCAGAAAAAAAACAAAAGACTACCGAGGTCCAAAAGGATACTCACAAAACAGATCAAACCGCGGTTGAGGCTGAGGAAATTGTAACTGAGACAGAGGAAATGGAAGCTGAGACTGAACCTGCTGGTAAATCCAATGATGAAAAGATTGAAGAAATCCTCAACCTCGTTAGAGGATTTATCAGTATGTTCAACCTAGACGATATAAAACATCTGTTGATGCAGCTCGCTGAGTTAATTAAAAAAAAGAGCGATCCAATGCAAATGGTCTTTGAGACTTTTAAAATAATCGCGGAATTTAATAAAAGCAGTGAGAAACAAACCCGCCATGAATAGGTCCCAAAAAGAAAGTTTTAAAATAATATTTTGGAATGCGAACGGCATATCTCCAAGAATAAATGAACTTAGGAGCTACGTAAATGAAAATGATGTAGATGCCCTATTAATTCAGGAAACTAAAGTTAGAGAAATCCCCATGAAGGAACAGCAATATATATTAAAAGTAATATTCCCCACGAGGAAATAAACAACATAAATCTTCAAGGTATAAAAAATACTGGTATAAAAATTAAAATAAATAATGCAAACCCATTTATCCTAACTTCAATATATGTCAAAAACATGAGTGGTATAAATGTAGCTGCGCAGCTGGAACTGCTTTTCTCACGATATCCAAACACAATACTCGCGGGCGACTTCAATGCACACCACCGAGCGTGGGGCAGCAGGAGAGCCAACATACGCGGTACACAGGTACATAGATTGCTAAACACAACAAACACTGACATCATTGCACCGTCGAAACCAACCAGCTTCTCAAGCGCCAATGGATCATTCATAGAATTTGTCCTAACGAGAAACATAGAAGACGCTCACACAATTGATACCCTGGATGAATTCGACTCGGATCATCTACCGGTATTGGTGGCATTCGATTTGAACACTCCCCTTCCAGCCTCTCTGGGACAAGAGAGGGTGAACTGGAACGTATTCAAAAGAGCACTTTTCGAGCCGCACTTAGCAGTACCCTACATTATGAGCACGGCGGATATTGACTCTGCCACGCACAAACTCACAACAGAAATCAGGAGAGCTATATTGCCTCTGCCACAACACATCGTGAGTCACCAAAAATGCCAACACTTTCCCACCATGTCAAACAGTTAGTTAAGCAGAGAAATAGAATGCGTAAGATATGACAGGCTAACAGAGACCCTACCCTTAAAAGGGAGCTTAATAGACTCACGTGTAAAGTCAGTGAAAAAATTGTCGCAGAAAAGCAGCAACAGTATAAAGAATTAATCGAATCCCTTAGCCAGGAAGACGTATCGCTTTGGCAATTCGCTAAAAGACTCAGAAAACCTCAAATTAAACTCCCGCCACTAATAGATGGCGCTAATATCGCGTACTCAGACCAAGAAAAGGCAGAGGCACTTGCTAGGCATTACGAAAAGCAATTTGAACCAAACCACGATCTAATGTGTCAGGACACCCTAAGAATAGTTAGCCAAACTCTAAACAATTTCAGGAACTCCCCGGGTCACGGCTGAGATTAAAACAGCCACCCCGCAAGAGATAGTTGAGATTATCAAAAACCGTAAAAGCCCAGGGCACGACAAAATCAGGAATATCGCGGTAAAAAACCTACCCTTAAATATAATATTTTACTTGACCATCTTAATAAATAAAATACTAGAACTAAATTATTTCCCCAAAGAATGGAAGGAAGCGATAATTATAGCGATCCATAAACCTGGTGAGGATGCCTCAATTCCAGCCAACTACAGACCAATCAGTTTGTTACCGACACTTAGTAAAATTACTGAGAAAATAATTCTTAATAGACTGAACACGCACCTTAGTGAGAATGACATTATCATTCCGGAGCAGTTTCGATTTCGGCCAAAACACTCCACCACTCATCAATTGCTGAGAGTGGTAGAGTGGTATTTCTTCTGGTTTTAATAATAAGACACCCACAGCCGCGATTTTTCTTGACATCCAAAAAGCCTTTGATAAAGTGTGGCACTCTCGATTAGCTTACAAATTGATCACTCTAAAAGTCCCTGACGCACTTGTCAAACTTTTAATTTCATACCTAAATAACAGACACTTTCAAGTCAGAGTAAAAAATAACTTATCTACACCCAAGCTCATTAAAAGTAGTGTACCGCAAGGATCCATCCTGGGCCCGACACTCTTTAACATATATCTAAATGACATTCCCAGGACCCCAGACACGGAGCTGGCACGCTATGCAGACGACAGCGCGATACTTGCAAATAACCCTTACGTCTCAGTAATGCACAGATAGCTGCAACAACACTTAGACATACTCCAAACATGGCTGGAAAAATGGCGAATAAAATTAAACCCCAATAAATGTCATTGGATTTATTTCTCTAGAAAACGTAAACCTCCGCCTCCTCTGTACATAAACAACCTTGCCCTAAAAGCGGGAAAATCTTCTAAATACCTAGGTGTAACGTTAGACTCCCACCTAACTTGGAAGCTGCAAGTAACGAACATAATCAAAAAAGCGTATATAACCATAGGAGCCTTATACCCAATGATAGGAAACGGAAATCTAAGTTATCAAAATAAACTCCTAATTTATAAATCGGTCATCCGCCCGGGAATGCTGTATGCAGCACCCGTATGGGGATATGCCTGTAAAACTACCATAGACTTATTAGAGACAAGACAAAACAAAACCCTAAGGATTATAAGGAAAGCCCCTAGATACTTAAGAAACTCGGAAATTAGGAAAGACTTCAAAATAAGAACTGTTAGAGCCCAAATTTAAATGTTAGTGCTTAAATTCTACAAAAATCTGCCATCTGTCCCAAATGAACTATTATTTAATCTGCATGACTATGATCATCGCAGGCTAAATCTCGTAAGAGACCCCGCTCGGTACTTAACTTTGATATTCGGTACTAGGAACGTCCCACCTTAATCAGTTGATATTAAATAAAACTCTCGATCTTTGCTTTTCTACAAAATGTCTTAAATCCTAAACTGCTAGGTAACCCTCAGATCTGCATCAACCCCCCGAACTGCTTAAACTCTAAATGTGCGACAAACTGCCACACTAGGAGCTAGGTCAAACAATAAAAACAGTAAATCGAAAACCTCGAACCTCCAACTATGGACCAATGAAATAATGTCACAGTATGAAGATAAGAACCACACCTAGAGATTGGAGATTAAAGGCGCTTCGCGGCTGGTGCTCTGTTCTGGACGAAACTCTATTCCAACCTTCGACCATAGATATAGGTAGACTGAGCATTGCTATTCAGAAGAGATTGAAAACATGACCACTGCATGTATCACGTGACTTATGGTTGAACGCTCCCAGACTTGGCAACTTATTGCCGCGCTTGGCGCTTTAAAATATTTTTTTTTCACTGGAGTAAAACAGTGCTGAGTACCTCTTACGTTTCTGATGTATTTCAAAATACATATTGGTTAGATCCTAACTGATCAAGTTCTATAAATCACAGTAACATGAAATTTGGCATATCGTTTTCTTTTGTGATATATTTTAATTTTCTAGGTAGAAGGTCCAAATGTAGTATTTCGTTGTCTTTTACGGTGCATATTGATTTCTTAGATTTTGAACCTCATCGGGCTAGCCCGTCCTGGGTCCGCCTTATAAATATACTCATAATTCGGGAATAACTCGAGATCCGCTGTATCTAGAAAGATTATATCATATTTAGCATATGATTGTATTTCGTGGTATATTTTAATTCATTGGATTTTGAATTATCAGAGCAATTAAATTCATTGCTACTATCCCAGCTCGTCCAGGAACCGTTAGAGAAATGTATTGGGGAACAACTTAATGTTAGTCTGAGGAATAACTCGGGAACCGGAGCAAACATTTCGTATGCTGTTGTATCCATATATTTAAGTCACATATAGCTAATAAAAGGGTGTACTTGAAAAGAAAATGCATTTTTACTTGTTTTCAATTCAATTAATAAAATCATCAGTTAAATTGTCCTTAATTTCGAAAAAAGCATCAATTATATTATTTAAGGTTGTTGGTGTTTTGATGTTTAATATTAATGCATCAACATTTTAATAATGAATAAAAAAACTTTTATGAAGTGTGAGATTTTAAAAATATACAATCAGTCATTAGAATTACCATACCTTTTAGTGTTTTAAAAGTGCCGCTAAATTTATTTTCTTACTTCAGTAAAACTTTATTTTTAATAAAATACTTTTATTTTTGTACAAACTGAAGTGCAAAATTGGCTTTGAGGTAATGCCAATTTTCAACTTTAGAAATATAGCTGAGCATTATACTATTCAAAATCTTGTATATTATTCCCAGATTATGCAACAGTTACTTTATATTCCTTCACCCCTTTTCTTTTTCTGGCAAACAGAGCGGCTGTGTTATATTGTAATTTTCAATTCCCAATATAACATTGCTATTTTGAAAGTGGAAGTGGATCTAAGAAGATGGTCCTCCATACAGCGAGACAATTCATATAACGTTCCCTTGAACACAGCTGGATCGGACGTAGTTCGAGAGTGAAAAAGGGTGCTTCTCGTATTCACGTCAGCACTTGGTACTTTATCAGACGGAAGGGGTTGAACCTCTTGACCCGAGAGGTCAATTAATTTCCAGATGGACATGGGAAAATGTCCGTGTGAACTTTCTGCACGAAAAAGACAATACTCAAATATCTGATATTTCAAGGGGGCTTCGGCCAGTTAGATAGCCGGAAGGCGGAGTTACATATTTACGGAACCAATGAGAGTCTGGGGGCCTAAGAGAGAGGGGAGAGATGAAGAGAGACTTAAACTTTTAAAATTTGAAAATCGAGAGTGGAGTTGAAATTTTGGAGTGCTAAAAGGTGGTCGCACGAGAGCGACGATAAGACAGGCAGCCCATCGGAGAAGTCCGGTTCCTCATGCTGATGACGAGTTCCAGTCGACGGCAAATGTACGAGGTAGGCAATTTCTTTACATGTATTTTGCACGAAGGTCAATTGTTCAGTATGCACTCTCTCTCGCTCTCTATTAATGCAGAATAATGTTAGGAGTGATAAAAGGTGTTATAGAATTTAATTACGCACGTGTGAAATGTATGTCACACGTAGAGACAGATATTGATAAAGGAGATTTTTCAGAATATGAATTGAAATATTGTATGGGAGACATTTTATCCTATAGGTAAAGTAGGACTGACACGGTGTGTTAATTATAATGGTATTGTTGTATGATTGTAAATTTAAATGAGTTATTACGAGTGCTGGAATTATTTAACATTCATTGTGGAATTGTTGACTTTATCAAATATTAAATAAGGTTTTATCTTAATGAAATAACTTCTTTGTTATTGTTTAAAATTAAGCCTCTTCATTTTAATTACTGGTATTATGTATTTCTTTATTTACTCCACTTTACGAGATCGGTCCATGTAGCGTCAATACCTGACGTGTGGGGACCCACAAATCATTTTGGTGCCGTTTGAACCAGTTTCGAATCTGGACTCAAAATTATTTCACCCTTCTGGCAACTTTGCTGTTTTAGACCAGTTATATGCCAGAATTTAAATTTTAATGAAGAGAATAAATATATTTGGAATTAATGAAAAATGAAAATATTGAATAAATTTTTTTTTGTGTAAAATAAGGATTAATAATTAAAGAAAGAATTTTAGAATTAAAATAAATATAGGTAAATTTAAGAAAAGTTATTTCACAGTATGAGAAGCAAGCAAAATAGTGAATCATTATGTGTTCTTAATGTAACATGCCATATGGTATTTGAAAAAATATTTATTAGGGAACTTGAAACTTTTAAGGAATTTTTTAGATTATGTAAATATTTGTGTAATATTTTAGGAATTTATAATGAGGATTGAAGTATTTGCATGCGTAGATAGTGAAATGATTAGAATTATGTTTTTGAATTTATGTGATATTGTATTTAAATATTTTGGGGGAACATTTTGAGGTGTAAAAACAGGAGATAATTTTAGATATAGAATTTTTGCGAGAAAGTGAAATTTAGAATGGCAGAAGGCGGAGAAAGTCCTCCAACAACGAGGGGTAGGTTACCAGGACTTTTACACTTATTAGGGGAATGCAATGGCATAGAGAATGATGTAGAAATTTTTTTTGACCAGATCAAATCTTTAAGCAGCTTGGGGGATTGGTCAGAGGAGGAAAAGTTAGCAATTGTGAAATCTCGGTTAAGAGGGAATGCAAGAAAATTTTATATAGGGTCACAAGAATTAAGAAGGGAAACATCTTTCGAAAAATTTAGGGATAGGTTATTAGAGTTCTTTACAGAAAAACCGAACATTACAACGAATCAGATCCTTTTCACGACCGCAAAACAGACACAGCGAGAAACGATTAAACAGCTGGCACACAGAATAACAACACTAACTTTAAATTATATTGGCGACACAGAGCACAGTGAAGCGACACAACAGATTATGGATAAATTAAGGTTAAGTAAATTTTTAGAGGCAGTAACACCTGAATTCCAGAAAGAAATAATAAAAACTAATGCACAAAATTTTGATGAAGCTGTAAAAATAGCCACAAACTTGGAACAGGCAAATTTAGCTGCGATAACGGCAAATGTAAATAGTGCTACATATAGACAAGAAATTGAGACGCTCCGCAAAGAGCAACAGGAATTTAACGCACATATTTTAAATTCAATTACCCAAGAAATAAACACATTAAAAATCCAAGAAAATGTACAAATTCCCACGACACAAACAAAAAAACCCGTAACATGTCATTACTGTAATAAACAGGGACATTTCATGAGAGAATGCCGAATATACAAAGCTGATCATTTTAAGCAAACCCAGAATCAAAACATAAGCAACGCGAGAACACATTGGCATAAGCAAATACAGTCTCCTCCCCACTCATTTCAAACCCAGCCGTATGATGACCACAGAACTTACTCCTCCCAGCCGGACACATACGATTATAGGCCAAACCACGCCTTTGGAAACTATCAACAGAGCAGAAATTACTATGCAGCACCCCCTACACAAAGTAGATTTTCTAGGGAACAACGATATAATAGGGACGAGTCAAACCAAAACAGAATCAGAGAAACGGGTGTGCAAAGGAACGATGGAAGAGCGATGAATACAAGATTTGGATACAGAAATTTCCCTAATAGAAGAGATAATTTAAACTAATTGTGGGAGCTTTAAATAATAACTTACAAAGAGAGAAAAATTACAGGGTAAAGTTCCCGAGAAAAATTGAAATTCCTGTACAAACAGAAAATAAGAAATTGGAGATACATAGCAATAAAAGTACTGAAAAACATGAGGAAACGATTGCATCTGTAGGAGAACAAATTGAAAAAACAGAATTGCCAACAATAATAGCTCAATTTAAAAATATACAAAGCGAACTCATGATAGACTCTGGAGCGAGCGTTAGTGTATTATCATTAGAATTGTTCAATAAAATTAAAGATAATGTCAAAATTAAATATGTGTCAAGGAGTGTTACAATATCAACTTTAACAGGACATAGTATTGAATATATAAAGACTGTGGAAATTCCATTCAAAATTCAGGGAAAACAGTTCAAACACATTTTTTTTGTCACAACAGCAAAATTTACACAAAAATTCAAGGGAGTATTGGGTTTTGACTTTTTACAGAAAAATCAAGCCATTTTGAATACACAAAAAAACATTCTGAAGATAGGCGACATGGAAATAATTTTGAATTCTGATAGGCAAATTGATAGACAAATAAATGAGATAACACAGGAAAAACCGAATCTAGCCAAAATTTTAAGAAAAGTACAAATCAAACCTAATTCGAGGGAGAATGTTGTAGTATATAGTGAGGAAAGTCTAGAAAATGGAACAGAGGTTTTGTTCGAACCTAAAGAAAAATCATACATTGTAATGAATTATGGAATATACCACATGAATGAGAACAAAATTAAAATTGAAGTTCAGAATAACACGAATGCGACAGTTACATTAAATAAAAACATGGCTTTAGGAAACGTTACAACAGATTTTACGATACAACAACAGGGCATTAAAGAACCAGAAATTAGTGAACGGACACATAAATACGAAGAGATGATAAATTTAATACAGGCTAAACCGGAGATAATTGCAGAAAGGAAAAAAGATTTGAAAACAGAAGATTTTAATACGGACCACATGGACCCAAACATTAAACAAGATTTCCTCAAATTTGTAATGCAATATTCGGACGTTTTTTCAAAATCATTAAAAACTTTAGGAGCGACTGACATCGTAAAACCGGTGATAAAGCTTGCACATGACCACGCAATACGTTCCAGGCCATACGACGTTCCGTACGCACTGCAGGATACCGCAAAAAGTCAATTAAAAGAGTTAGAAGAAGCAGGGATAATTGCCAGAACAAAATCAAATTTTGCATCGCCGATGATTTTAGTGCGTAAAACAAGTGGAGAGTACCGCTTATGTTTAGATCTGAGATTAATTAATAACATATCCACACTGTTTCCTTACAAAATTCCCCGTGTGAATGAAATCATAACTAAATTAGCGGGACATAGATACTTTTCGAAACTGGATTTTCATTCTACATTCAACCAACTGGTTTTGCCTGAAGACACAAAAGAATTATTTGCTTTTACAACGCCCTATGGCAATTACCAATTTGAAAGACTCGTTTTTGGACATGTAAGCTCCGCTCCAATTTTTCAACAGGTTATGGACACCATTTTAGCGGACTTAAGAGAGGAAAACATACAAGCTTACATCGACGACATAATAATCCCGGCTAACTCTTATTCAGAATTAATACATAAATTAAAATTAGTATTCGATAAATTAAGAAAATACAACCTAACTCTGACACCCAGCAAATGTAAATTTTTTGCAGAAAAAGTAGCATATTTAGGATTTGAAATTAGTCAAAAAGGCATTACACCAACAGATGAAAATATAAACAAAATCACTTCATTTCCTGTACCAAAAACTTTAAGAAAATTAAAAAGATTTTTAGGCATTTGTAATTTTTACAGAAATTCAATAAAAAATTATGCTCAATTAACCGCGGTTTTATCTGACTTAACAAGAAAGGATAACAAATTTAAATGGGATAATAAATGTGAAGAGGCATTTCAGGCACTCCAAGAATGTTTTTTCAAGAAACCATTACTTATACAGCCAGATTTTGACAAAGACTTTTATCTGAATATCGATGGCAGCATTCAGTCCATAGGAGGCGCTCTTTTACAATACAGAGATGGGATTTTAAAACCGATTGCATATTTTAGCAGGAAATTATCGATACAGGAGCAAAAGTATCCGGCCATGAAAATTGAATTACTTGCTATGCATCAGGGAATGAAATTTTTTAGGAATTTTCTTTTCGGACGAAAGTTTTTCGTGCTTTCGGACCATTTACCTTTGGGACAGCATTTAAAAATACAAAACCCACCCAGCGTATTACAGAGGTGGCTTTTAGAGATATCTGAATACGATTATGAATTTATTCACGTCCCGGGTAAAGATAATTTATTAGCGGATTTTTTAAGTAGAGATGATTTTGAAAGAAAACAGACAGAGCAGAAAGAGGGAAAACAAAACATTGAGAATCCAAGGGGAGAAATTAACCTGATAGAACAAATTAAGGGAGAAAACACGGTGAAAAGAAATGGATATGTGAATGAGGATAGTGTCTGTATTGCACAGATAAACACAATAACAGAAATCCCGGCGTTAGATAGAATTTTAGATGAACAAATTAAAGATCCAAAATTAAAAATAATCAGAGAAAATTTACAAAATCGGAATTTTAAAGAGGGTAAACATTATGACACATTATATATTGACGAGGAAACTAATTTATTAATGCACGTAGGAAACTGGAAGGACAGACCTTGGAGAGACAATTTGAACAAAACTATAGTTATACCCAGAAATTTACAGAAAGAAATTTTAGCAATTACACACGTAACACATGCCGGCCGACTAATCGGTTGCTCATGTCCTTGCTGACGAGCCGGTCGGTCTGGGTCTTCAACACGTAACACATGCAGGGATTGATAAAACTTATAAACTATTATCGGACAGATATTTTTGGACGGGTATGTACAGTGACACACAAAATTTTATTACATCTTGCGAACAGTGTAGAAAGAAAAAGGGAAAAAATCAGCCCGTTCCCCTGGGAAGAAATCCTATACCTGATGGGCCCGTGCAAATTTTGTCGACAGACATTTGCGGACCGTTTCAAACTAGCACTTCAAATAATAAATATGTGTTATCGGTGGTACACCATTTCTCCAAACATATACAAATGTTTCCAATCCCAGATATTACGGCCACTACGGTTGCTGATAGACTCTTAAATTACTTTATGAATTGGGGATGTCCTAGGACAGTTTTATCGGACGCAGGCTCTCAGTTTACATCTAATATACACCAAATTATGACAGAAAAACTCGGAATAGTTGCCAGAATAGCATCGGTACATTCGCCATGGGTTAACGGTATAGTGGAAGTTACAAACAAACAATTAAAACACACATTAGCGACATTAGCGGAGAATTCGCCATACTGGGATACTGCAGTACAATGCCACGTAGCTGTTTACAACGCGACAGTACATTCAAGCACCAAAGAAACACCAAACTTTCTTTTTTTTGGAAGAGACCTTCCAACCTTTTTTGAAACTAATGTAACAGAAAACAATACAGAAACAACATATCAGGATTACATATCAAAAAAAATAACAGTGATGAATAACGCATTCAAGGAGGCAAATAAAAAATTAATTCTCGCGAAAGAACGCCAAGAAAGTCAACAACTCCTAAGAGCTAAATTCAGGGATTTGGAAATCGGGTCGAGGGTTTTCATGGAAAACAATAATAATCGGTATAAAAAAGGGAACCACACGGGACCTTATCGAGTAATTAATAGAATAAATAGATTTGTATATGAAATAAAACTGTGTGACAAACCAAATTCTAAAATCATAAAAGCCCACATAAATAGATTGAGGACTCTTCCCGACCGCAAGCCGCATCTAAAAATGCCGTACATAAACAAATACAAGTCACCTCTTCTCCCCACTCCTAAAAACGCGCAACAAAACTCTGAACCAAAACCGGAACTAAAGAAAGACCGCGGTCAAAATGAGAATATTACGCTTATCATGTTGGAGGAGGAAATAGCAAACGGACAGTACAGAGACGAAAACACTCTCACTCTTAAATCCGCGAAACCGGTTACCGAACAAGTGCAAAACGAAACAACTCAGAGCGCACAAAAGAATGCAATCATCCCTCCAAAAGACTCTCCGAACGCAAACATTCTTTCAGCAGGGGGGGACTCAGACAGACATATCACGCTAGAAACGCAGGAGAATTCGGAACTTTCAGAACAGAGGGACTCTACACAAATTGAAAGAAACACGGATAAAGAGGCGGGAGAAATAGAACGAGATACACAAGAGGGACCAACACAAGTAGACGGGTGGTGTATACAGATGGAACAGGAAAACGTTCAGGGGAAGGATGAATCAGTGGGAAATTCACAAGGGGACGATATAAACAGTACAAGTTGTTCACGCACAGTGCTACTTCCAACACCGATTAGGCCTAAACACAGCTATGCGTTGAGATCTTTAAAGAATTTAAATTTAAATTGATTCAATTAAAGCACGAAAGAAATTTAAACATAGGTAAGAGCGCGGACAAACCGTAATTCAAATTTTTGAAAATATTGGGAACAAAGAAAACACACGGCATTCACAAAATGTAACGCGAAAGATGGAACGCAAATTTTAAATAAATATTGGATTATAAGTAAAGGAAATTTTAAATAAACATTGAATTATAAATTAAGGAAGTTTAAATAAATATTACATTAATTAAGAAATGGTAAACAAATGGTGAAATAAAAAATTTAGGAAATGTTATCGTACATTAATATAATCGTACATTAATTAGATGAAAGTTTAAATGAGCAGGAAAGTTTAAATAAATATGGAACTATAAACAATTGGGAATTATGAATAAAAATTGTGATTTAAATAAATAAATAATTGTTAAATAATAAAAAAATAAATAAAAAACCACTGAAATCTTAGAACAAAAATAAACGTTTTCTTCGCGTCCTTGATGTAATAAACGGACTGATCAACCCTTATTAGATTAATACGCGAGAGGAAATAGGAAGTTGTTGTTTGAATAATTAGATAATTGGTAAATATAAAAAAAAAAAAAAAGAAAAACAAATTTTTTTTCTAGTTTAAATAAATAAATAATTCATAATAAAAAATAAAAATTGTAATTTAAATAAATAAATAATTGGCAATTCCAAAATAAAAGTTGTAATTTAAATAACTAAATAATGGGTAATTAAAATAAAAAAAAAATTAGAGTTTAGAATGGATAGAGAATTTTAATTAAAAATCAAAATGGCAGTTCAAAGAAAATAGATAATTGTAAGGAAAAATATACGCAAATTATAATTTAAAATGAATAGATAGTTTTAATAAACATACGCGAATGGTAGGTTAAATAAAAAAAGCATTCGAAAAAAAAAAAAAAAAGCGTTTCTACATATATTTTGATAGGGTCACACATATAAATTTTTTTTAGAGAGACGAACTTTCGAAAGGAACGCTAGACGACGGAGATTGTGAATTTAGATACATTTAACGGGAAATAACATGATATAATAATAAAATAGAATGGAAGTACAGAATTAACACTAACCGCATTTTAATTAATCCTGGGAAATGCTTAATCCATGGGAGACGCGAAACACAGGTACACACACGTAACACAAAGCCGACTGAACTGACTAGCATGGCGGATGACGAGATGGACCATTTTCAAAAAGGCGACATGTACGAGCCATGTACGACTAATTGGGAGAGGACCTCACACGAAGAAGTGCCCGTATTAGCCGCAGGCCAGAAAGGGGACCGCTTTCCAGAAAATGACACAATAGCAGAAGGACAGTGCGACCTTGTATACCACTACTAGATTTTCTCTGGGGACTAGTTTTTCAGTTTGAACAGGGAATTTAGATGCTAGAATAAATGTTACACAAAGTTTGGAAATTGAAAAGAGAAAGAGGAGAAATGAATTAATTCAGGAGTCTTTGCATTCAATTACAAGGGATATATGAAAAGAAAATGTACATTTTGGTATTCAAGTATGGGATTTGAATTGAGTTAGATGGTTTTTGAGAGAACATTTGTAATTATGAATGCATTGAGAGAATTTCAGTGAGTGATAAGATTTACGAAAAAATTTAAGTATGGTTTCATTAAGGGAAAGTGAATAATTTAATGAATTCGGGAAATTCCGTATCCAAGTATAAGATTTGGATTAAACCAGGTGATATGTGAAAGAAAATGTATAATTATGGATATTGTAATATAGAATCGCAGGGGAGCTATAAGATTTTCAGTAGGATGGTAATTAAATGATTACATGGGTTTTTTTTCTGTCATCTCAGAGATTGTAGGAAAATTTTAAAGTATTGTGCGGAAATTTTTGGAGTTATATAAGTCTTTTTTCTTATAGTATTTGAGAGGATAGTGTAATTGTTTAAGTCTTTTATTATAAATATGTACATGAGTTATATTTATGGCACGTTCGATTGAGAACACATGATGAGGTCAGGAAAATATAAATTGATTAGAGTGGTGAAGTTTAATGTATAGAGAGTGTAAGAATTTCAATATTTTAAGTATTGAATAAGATATCAAACTTAAGTGGATAGGATCTTAAATGAGAAGTGTATATAATGTAAAAAAAAAAGGTATATATATATATAAGGCAGAGGAATGTAAAATAGATAAATTGTAGGAATTTCAAAAATTTAAGTTTGAAGGGAGTATCAAATTTGAATAGAAAATGTATATATTATATGGAAGGATTTAAAGTAGATAAAGTGTAGAAATTTTCAATGGGGCAATTTTTGAGAATGTTAACAAATTTAAAGGAGTTTGAAAAAAAAAAAAAGAGAGTTTTTTTTAGTGTTTCGTGTGCCGGGTGACAAATTAAAATTATGGAAATTGAATTTGTAAAAAAAAAAATATACGTTGGTGAGTTTTAAGAGAGGAGAGTAATAATAAGTTGGCCTGAGTGTAATGTATATGTATTGATTTGCTTAAACAAAACATGAAATAACATACAGAGCCTGGTGCCCAATGATTTCCAAGTGGTCAGCGATTCCGGTCACTCAACAATTCCAGACAAACAATGATTTCCAAGTGGTCAGCGATTCCGGTCACTCAACAATTCCAGACAAACAATGATTTCCAAGTGGTCAGCGATTCCGGACACTCAACAATTCCAGACAAACAATGATTTCCAAGTGGTCAGCGATTCCGGTCACTCAACAATTCCAGACAAACAATGATTTCCAAGTGGTCAGCGATTCCGGTTACGCAACAATTCCAGACAAACAACGATTCTCAAGTGGTCAGCGATTCCGGTTACTCAACAATTCCAGACGTGTAACGATTATCAAACGGTCAACGATTCCTTACCCAGCAATTCCAGCGATTCATGTCCATTTCTGCAACAAGGCCAGTGTTGAATCATAAGGAGATAGTGTACACTCAATCGTACCATTACAAAGATGAACAGTTTAAACATCTTTTCTTTCCTACAAACTTTTAAAAAGACATTCCACGAATGCAGCTACAATGGTTCAGATACAGAATAACAATAAATCGAACTGATGCTTACAACAAAAAAAAAAACTTTCCAGGAGCACTGTGATTTGTATATATGCAAAGAGTATTTGATATTTTGTTACCAGTAATATTTTTGTTGTACTGAAATGACTGATATATGTATATATAGTGTAATGTTACAGATGATGCAGGATTTGAGAGGGGAAGGAGATGATGACACAGGTAATACTGCCAGTGTGATGGTGAACTCGCCACTCGATAATTGGCTTTTTTCCCACCAAATTTTGGGGGGGAAGAAGGGTAATTGTTATATTGTAATTTTCAATTCCCAATATAACATTGCTATTTTGAAAGTGGAAGTGGATCTAAGAAGATGGTCCCTCATACAGCGAGACAATTCATATAACGTTCCCTTGAACACAGCTGGACCGGACGTAGTTCGAGAGTGAAAAAGGGTGCTTCTCGTATTCACGTCAGCACTTGGTACTTTATCAGACGGAAGGGGTTGAACCTCTTGACCCGAGAGGTCAATTAATTTCCAGATGGACATGGGAAAATGTCCGTGTGAACTTTCTGCACGAAAAAGACAATACTCAAATATCTGATATTTCAAGGGGGGCTTCGGCCAGTTAGATAGCCGGAAGGCGGAGTTACATATTTACGGAACCAATGAGAGTCTGGGGGCCTAAGAGAGAGGGGAGAGATGAAGAGAGACTTAAACTTTTAAAATTTGAAAATCGAGAGTGGAGTTGAAATTTTGGAGTGCTAAAAGGTGGTCGCACGAGAGCGACGATAAGACAGGCAGCCCATCGGAGAAGTCCGGTTCCTCATGCTGATGACGAGTTCCAGTCGACGGCAAATGTACGAGGTAGGCAATTTCTTTACATGTATTTTGCACGAAGGTCAATTGTTCAGTATGCACTCTCTCTCGCTCTCTATTAATGCAGAATAATGTTAGGAGTGATAAAAGGTGTTATAGAATTTAATTACGCACGTGTGAAATGTATGTCACACGTAGAGACAGATATTGATAAAGGAGATTTTTCAGAATATGAATTGAAATATTGTATGGGAGACATTTTATCCTATAGGTAAAGTAGGACTGACACGGTGTGTTAATTATAATGGTATTGTTGTATGATTGTAAATTTAAATGAGTTATTACGAGTGCTGGAATTATTTAACATTCATTGTGGAATTGTTGACTTTATCAAATATTAAATAAGGTTTTATCTTAATGAAATAAATTCTTTGTTATTGTTTAAAATTAAGCCTCTTCATTTTAATTACTGGTATTATGTATTTCTTATATTTACTCCACTTTACGAGATCGGTCCATGTAGCGTCAATACCTGACGTGTGGGGACCCACAAATCATTTTGGTGCCGTTTGAACCAGTTTCGAATCTGGACTCAAAATTATTTCACCCTTCTGGCAACTTTGCTGTTTTAGACCAGTTATATGCCAGAATTTAAATTTTAATGAAGAGAATAAATATATTTGGAATTAATGAAAAATGAAAATATTGAATAAAATTTTTTTTGTGTAAAATAAGGATTAATAATTAAAGAAAGAATTTTAGAATTAAAATAAATATAGGTAAATTTAAGAAAAGTTATTTCACAGTATGAGAAGCAAGCAAAATAGTGAATCATTATGTGTTCTTAATGTAACATGCCATATGATATTTGAAAAAATATTTATTAGGGAACTTGAAACTTTTAAGGAATTTTTTAGATTATGTAAATATTTGTGTAATATTTTAGGAATTTATAATGAGGATTGAAGTATTTGCATGCGTAGATAGTGAAATGATTAGAATTATGTTTTTGAATTTATGTGATATTGTATTTAAATATTTTGGGGGAACATTTTGAGGTGTAAAAACAGGAGATAATTTTAGATATAGAATTTTTGCGAGAAAGTGAAATTTAGAATGGCAGAAGGCGGAGAAAGTCCTCCAACAACGAGGGGTAGGTTACCAGGACTTTTACACTTATTAGGGGAATGCAATGGCATAGAGAATGATGTAGAAATTTTTTTTGACCAGATCAAATCTTTAAGCAGCTTGGGGGATTGGTCAGAGGAGGAAAAGTTAGCAATTGTGAAATCTCGGTTAAGAGGGAATGCAAGAAAATTTTATATAGGGTCACAAGAATTAAGAAGGGAAACATCTTTCGAAAAATTTAGGGATAGGTTATTAGAGTTCTTTACAGAAAAACCGAACATTACAACGAATCAGATCCTTTTCACGACCGCAAAACAGACACAGGGAGAAACGATTAAACAGCTGGCACACAGAATAACAACACTAACTTTAAATTATATTGGCGACACAGAGCACAGTGAAGCGACACAACAGATTATGGATAAATTAAGGTTAAGTAAATTTTTAGAGGCAGTAACACCTGAATTCCAGAAAGAAATAATAAAAACTAATGCACAAAATTTTGATGAAGCTGTAAAAATAGCCACAAACTTGGAACAGGCAAATTTAGCTGCGATAACGGCAAATGTAAATAGTGCTACATATAGACAAGAAATTGAGACGCTCCGCAAAGAGCAACAGGAATTTAACGCACATATTTTAAATTCAATTACCCAAGAAATAAACACATTAAAAATCCAAGAAAATGTACAAATTCCCACGACACAAACAAAAAAACCCGTAACATGTCATTACTGTAATAAACAGGGACATTTCATGAGAGAATGCCGAATATACAAAGCTGATCATTTTAAGCAAACCCAGAATCAAAACATAAGCAACGCGAGAACACATTGGCATAAGCAAATACAGTCTCCTCCCCACTCATTTCAAACCCAGCCGTATGATGACCACAGAACTTACTCCTCCCAGCCGGACACATACGATTATAGGCCAAACCACGCCTTTGGAAACTATCAACAGAGCAGAAATTACTATGCAGCACCCCCTACACAAAGTAGATTTTCTAGGGAACAACGATATAATAGGGACGAGTCAAACCAAAACAGAATCAGAGAAACGGGTGTGCAAAGGAACGATGGAAGAGCGATGAATACAAGATTTGGATACAGAAATTTCCCTAATAGAAGAGATAATTTAAACTAATTGTGGGAGCTTTAAATAATAACTTACAAAGAGAGAAAAATTACAGGGTAAAGTTCCCGAGAAAAATTGAAATTCCTGTACAAACAGAAAATAAGAAATTGGAGATACATAGCAATAAAAGTACTGAAAAACATGAGGAAACGATTGCATCTGTAGGAGAACAAATTGAAAAAACAGAATTGCCAACAATAATAGCTCAATTTAAAAATATACAAAGCGAACTCATGATAGACTCTGGAGCGAGCGTTAGTGTATTATCATTAGAATTGTTCAATAAAATTAAAGATAATGTCAAAATTAAATATGTGTCAAGGAGTGTTACAATATCAACTTTAACAGGACATAGTATTGAATATATAAAGACTGTGGAAATTCCATTCAAAATTCAGGGAAAACAGTTCAAACACATTTTTTTTGTCACAACAGCAAAATTTACACAAAAATTCAAGGGAGTATTGGGTTTTGACTTTTTACAGAAAAATCAAGCCATTTTGAATACACAAAAAAACATTCTGAAGATAGGCGACATGGAAATAATTTTAAATTCTGATAGGCAAATTGATAGACAAATAAATGAGATAACACAGGAAAAACCGAATCTAGCCAAAATTTTAAGAAAAGTACAAATCAAACCTAATTCGAGGGAGAATGTTGTAGTATATAGTGAGGAAAGTCTAGAAAATGGAACAGAGGTTTTGTTCGAACCTAAAGAAAAATCATACATTGTAATGAATTATGGAATATACCACATGAATGAGAACAAAATTAAAATTGAAGTTCAGAATAACACGAATGCGACAGTTACATTAAATAAAAACATGGCTTTAGGAAACGTTACAACAGATTTTACGATACAACAACAGGGCATTAAAGAACCAGAAATTAGTGAACGGACACATAAATACGAAGAGATGATAAATTTAATACAGGCTAAACCGGAGATAATTGCAGAAAGGAAAAAAGATTTGAAAACAGAAGATTTTAATACGGACCACATGGACCCAAACATTAAACAAGATTTCCTCAAATTTGTAATGCAATATTCGGACGTTTTTTCAAAATCATTAAAAACTTTAGGAGCGACTGACATCGTAAAACCGGTGATAAAGCTTGCACATGACCACGCAATACGTTCCAGGCCATACGACGTTCCGTACGCACTGCAGGATACCGCAAAAAGTCAATTAAAAGAGTTAGAAGAAGCAGGGATAATTGCCAGAACAAAATCAAATTTTGCATCGCCGATGATTTTAGTGCGTAAAACAAGTGGAGAGTACCGCTTATGTTTAGATCTGAGATTAATTAATAACATATCCACACTGTTTCCTTACAAAATTCCCCGTGTGAATGAAATCATAACTAAATTAGCGGGACATAGATACTTTTCGAAACTGGATTTTCATTCTACATTCAACCAACTGGTTTTGCCTGAAGACACAAAAGAATTATTTGCTTTTACAACGCCCTATGGCAATTACCAATTTGAAAGACTCGTTTTTGGACATGTAAGCTCCGCTCCAATTTTTCAACAGGTTATGGACACCATTTTAGCGGACTTAAGAGAGGAAAACATACAAGCTTACATCGACGACATAATAATCCCGGCTAACTCTTATTCAGAATTAATACATAAATTAAAATTAGTATTCGATAAATTAAGAAAATACAACCTAACTCTGACACCCAGCAAATGTAAATTTTTTGCAGAAAAAGTAGCATATTTAGGATTTGAAATTAGTCAAAAAGGCATTACACCAACAGATGAAAATATAAACAAAATCACTTCATTTCCTGTACCAAAAACTTTAAGAAAATTAAAAAGATTTTTAGGCATTTGTAATTTTTACAGAAATTCAATAAAAAATTATGCTCAATTAACCGCGGTTTTATCTGACTTAACAAGAAAGGATAACAAATTTAAATGGGATAATAAATGTGAAGAGGCATTTCAGGCACTCCAAGAATGTTTTTTCAAGAAACCATTACTTATACAGCCAGATTTTGACAAAGACTTTTATCTGAATATCGATGGCAGCATTCAGTCCATAGGAGGCGCTCTTTTACAATACAGAGATGGGATTTTAAAACCGATTGCATATTTTAGCAGGAAATTATCGATACAGGAGCAAAAGTATCCGGCCATGAAAATTGAATTACTTGCTATGCATCAGGGAATGAAATTTTTTAGGAATTTTCTTTTCGGACGAAAGTTTTTCGTGCTTTCGGACCATTTACCTTTGGGACAGCATTTAAAAATACAAAACCCACCCAGCGTATTACAGAGGTGGCTTTTAGAGATATCTGAATACGATTATGAATTTATTCACGTCCCGGGTAAAGATAATTTATTAGCGGATTTTTTAAGTAGAGATGATTTTGAAAGAAAACAGACAGAGCAGAAAGAGGGAAAACAAAACATTGAGAATCCAAGGGGAGAAATTAACCTGATAGAACAAATTAAGGGAGAAAACACGGTGAAAAGAAATGGATATGTGAATGAGGATAGTGTCTATATTGCACAGATAAACACAATAACAGAAATCCCGGCGTTAGATAGAATTTTAGATGAACAAATTAAAGATCCAAAATTAAAAATAATCAGAGAAAATTTACAAAATCGGAATTTTAAAGAGGGTAAACATTATGACACATTATATATTGACGAGGAAACTAATTTATTAATGCACGTAGGAAACTGGAAGGACAGACCTTGGAGAGACAATTTGAACAAAACTATAGTTATACCCAGAAATTTACAGAAAGAAATTTTAGCAATTACACACGTAACACATGCAGGGATTGATAAAACTTATAAACTATTATCGGACAGATATTTTTGGACGGGTATGTACAGTGACACACAAAATTTTATTACATCTTGCGAACAGTGTAGAAAGAAAAAGGGAAAAAATCAGCCCGTTCCCCTGGGAAGATATCCTATACCTGATGGGCCCGTGCAAATTTTGTCGACAGACATTTGCGGACCGTTTCAAACTAGCACTTCAAATAATAAATATGTGTTATCGGTGGTACACCATTTCTCCAAACATATACAAATGTTTCCAATCCCAGATATTACGGCCACTACGGTTGCTGATAGACTCTTAAATTACTTTATGAATTGGGGATGTCCTAGGACAGTTTTATCGGACGCAGGCTCTCAGTTTACATCTAATATACACCAAATTATGACAGAAAAACTCGGAATAGTTGCCAGAATAGCATCGGTACATTCGCCATGGGTTAACGGTATAGTGGAAGTTACAAACAAACAATTAAAACACACATTAGCGACATTAGCGGAGAATTCGCCATACTGGGATACTGCAGTACAATGCCACGTAGCTGTTTACAACGCGACAGTACATTCAAGCACCAAAGAAACACCAAACTTTCTTTTTTTTGGAAGAGACCTTCCAACCTTTTTTGAAACTAATGTAACAGAAAACAATACAGAAACAACATATCAGGATTACATATCAAAAAAAATAACAGTGATGAATAACGCATTCAAGGAGGCAAATAAAAAATTAATTCTCGCGAAAGAACGCCAAGAAAGTCAACAACTCCTAAGAGCTAAATTCAGGGATTTGGAAATCGGGTCGAGGGTTTTCATGGAAAACAATAATAATCGGTATAAAAAAGGGAACCACACGGGACCTTATCGAGTAATTAATAGAATAAATAGATTTGTATATGAAATAAAACTGTGTGACAAACCAAATTCTAAAATCATAAAAGCCCACATAAATAGATTGAGGACTCTTCCCGACCGCAAGCCGCATCTAAAAATGCCGTACATAAACAAATACAAGTCACCTCTTCTCCCCACTCCTAAAAACGCGCAACAAAACTCTGAACCAAAACCGGAACTAAAGAAAGACCGCGGTCAAAATGAGAATATTCCGCTTATCATGTTGGAGGAGGAAATAGCAAACGGACAGTACAGAGACGAAAACACTCTCACTCTTAAATCCGCGAAACCGGTTACCGAACAAGTGCAAAACGAAACAACTCAGAGCGCACAAAAGAATGCAATCATCCCTCCAAAAGACTCTCCGAACGCAAACATTCTTTCAGCAGGGGGGGACTCAGACAGACATATCACGCTAGAAACGCAGGAGAATTCGGAACTTTCAGAACAGAGGGACTCTACACAAATTGAAAGAAACACGGATAAAGAGGCGGGAGAAATAGAACGAGATACACAAGAGGGACCAACACAAGTAGACGGGGGGTGTATACAGATGGAACAGGAAAACGTTCAGGGGAAGGATGAATCAGTGGGAAATTCACAAGGGGACGATATAAACAGTACAAGTTGTTCACGCACAGTGCTACTTCCAACACCGATTAGGCCTAAACACAGCTATGCGTTGAGATCTTTAAAGAATTTAAATTTAAATTGATTCAATTAAAGCACGAAAGAAATTTAAACATAGGTAAGAGCGCGGACAAACCGTAATTCAAATTTTTGAAAATATTGGGAACAAAGAAAACACACGGCATTCACAAAATGTAACGCGAAAGATGGAACGCAAATTTTAAATAAATATTGGATTATAAGTAAAGGAAATTTTAAATAAACATTGAATTATAAATTAAGGAAGTTTAAATAAATATTACATTAATTAAGAAATGGTAAACAAATGGTGAAATAAAAAATTTAGGAAATGTTATCGTACATTAATATAATCGTACATTAATTAGATGAAAGTTTAAATGAGCAGGAAAGTTTAAATAAATATGGAACTATAAACAATTGGGAATTATGAATAAAAATTGTGATTTAAATAAATAAATAATTGTTAAATAATAAAAAAATAAATAAAAAACCACTGAAATCTTAGAACAAAAATAAACGTTTTCTTCGCGTCCTTGATGTAATAAACGGACTGATCAACCCTTATTAGATTAATACGCGAGAGGAAATAGGAAGTTGTTGTTTGAATAATTAGATAATTGGTAAATATAAAATAAAAAAAAAGAAAAACAAATTTTTTTTCTAGTTTAAATAAATAAATAATTCATAATAAAAAATAAAAATTGTAATTTAAATAAATAAATAATTGGCAATTCCAAAATAAAAGTTGTAATTTAAATAACTAAATAATGGGTAATTAAAATAAAAAAAAAATTAGAGTTTAGAATGGATAGAGAATTTTAATTAAAAATCAAAATGGCAGTTCAAAGAAAATAGATAATTGTAAGGAAAAATATACGCAAATTATAATTTAAAATGAATAGATAGTTTTAATAAACATACGCGAATGGTAGGTTAAATAAAAAAAGCATTCGAAAAAAAAAAAAAAAAGCGTTTCTACATATATTTTGATAGGGTCACACATATAAATTTTTTTTAGAGAGACGAACTTTCGAAAGGAACGCTAGACGACGGAGATTGTGAATTTAGATACATTTAACGGGAAATAACATGATATAATAATAAAATAGAATGGAAGTACAGAATTAACACTAACCGCATTTTAATTAATCCTGGGAAATGCTTAATCCATGGGAGACGCGAAACACAGGTACACACACGTAACACAAAGCCGACTGAACTGACTAGCATGGCGGATGACGAGATGGACCATTTTCAAAAAGGCGACATGTACGAGCCATGTACGACTAATTGGGAGAGGACCTCACACGAAGAAATGCCCGTATTAGCCGCAGGCCAGAAAGGGGACCGCTTTCCAGAAAATGACACAATAGCAGAAGGACAGTGCGACCTTGTATACCACTACTAGATTTTCTCTGGGGACTAGTTTTTCAGTTTGAACAGGGAATTTAGATGCTAAAATAAATGTTACACAAAGTTTGGAAATTGAAAAGAGAAAGAGGAGAAATGAATTAATTCAGGAGTCTTTGCATTCAATTACAAGGGATATATGAAAAGAAAATGTACATTTTGGTATTCAAGTATGGGATTTGAATTGAGTTAGATGGTTTTTGAGAGAACATTTGTAATTATGAATGCATTGAGAGAATTTCAGTGAGTGATAAGATTTACGAAAAAATTTAAGTATGGTTTCATTAAGGGAAAGTGAATAATTTAATGAATTCGGGAAATTCCGTATCCAAGTATAAGATTTGGATTAAACCAGGTGATATGTGAAAGAAAATGTATAATTATGGATATTGTAATATAGAATCGCAGGGGAGCTATAAGATTTTCAGTAGGATGGTAATTAAATGATTACATGGGTTTTTTTCTGTCATCTCAGAGATTGTAGGAAAATTTTAAAGTATTGTGCGGAAATTTTTGGAGTTATATAAGTCTTTTTTCTTATAGTATTTGAGAGGATAGTGTAATTGTTTAAGTCTTTTATTATAAATATGTACATGAGTTATATTTATGGCACGTTCGATTGAGAACACATGATGAGGTCAGGAAAATATAAATTGATTAGAGTGGTGAAGTTTAATGTATAGAGAGTGTAAGAATTTCAATATTTTAAGTATTGAATAAGATATCAAACTTAAGTGGATAGGATGTTAAATGAGAAGTGTATATAATGTAAAAAAAAAAGGTATATATATATATAAGGCAGAGGAATGTAAAATAGATAAATTGTAGGAATTTCAAAAATTTAAGTTTGAAGGGAGTATCAAATTTGAATAGAAAATGTATATATTATATGGAAGGATTTAAAGTAGATAAAGTGTAGAAATTTTCAATGGGGCAATTTTTGAGAATGTTAACAAATTTAAAGGAGTTTGGAAAAAAAAAAAAAGAGAGTTTTTTTTTAGTGTTTCGTGTGCCGGGTGACAAATTAAAATTATGGAAATTGAATTTGTAAAAAAAAAAATATACGTTGGTGAGTTTTAAGAGAGGAGAGTAATAATAAGTTGGCCTGAGTGTAATGTATATGTATTGATTTGCTTAAACAAAACATGAAATAACATACAGAGCCTGGTGCCCAATGATTTCCAAGTGGTCAGCGATTCCGGTCACTCAACAATTCCAGACAAACAATGATTTCCAAGTGGTCAGCGATTCCGGTCACTCAACAATTCCAGACAAACAATGATTTCCAAGTGGTCAGCGATTCCGGTCACTCAACAATTCCAGACAAACAATGATTTCCAAGTGGTCAGCGATTCCGGTCACTCAACAATTCCAGACAAACAATGATTTCCAAGTGGTCAGCGATTCCGGTTACGCAACAATTCCAGACAAACAACGATTCTCAAGTGGTCAGCGATTCCGGTTACTCAACAATTCCAGACGTGTAACGATTATCAAACGGTCAACGATTCCTTACCCAGCAATTCCAGCGATTCATGTCCATTTCTGCAACAAGGCCAGTGTTGAATCATAAGGAGATAGTGTACACTCAATCGTACCATTACAAAGATGAACAGTTTAAACATCTTTTCTTTCCTACAAACTTTTAAAAAGACATTCCACGAATGCAGCTACAATGGTTCAGATACAGAATAACAATAAATCGAACTGATGCTTACAACAAAAAAAAAAACTTTCCAGGAGCACTGTGATTTGTATATATGCAAAGAGTATTTGATATTTTGTTACCAGTAATATTTTTGTTGTACTGAAATGACTGATATATGTATATATAGTGTAATGTTACAGATGATGCAGGATTTGAGAGGGGAAGGAGATGATGACACAGGTAATACTGCCAGTGTGATGGTGAACTCGCCACTCGATAATTGGCTTTTTTCCCACCAAATTTTGGGGGGGGGAAGAAGGGTAATTGTTATATTGTAATTTTCAATTCCCAATATAACATTGCTATTTTGAAAGTGGAAGTGGATCTAAGAAGATGGTCCCTCATACAGCGAGACAATTCATATAACGTTCCCTTGAACACAGCTGGACCGGACGTAGTTCGAGAGTGAAAAAGGGTGCTTCTCGTATTCACGTCAGCACTTGGTACTTTATCAGACGGAAGGGGTTGAACCTCTTGACCCGAGAGGTCAATTAATTTCCAGATGGACATGGGAAAATGTCCGTGTGAACTTTCTGCACGAAAAAGACAATACTCAAATATCTGATATTTCAAGGGGGGGCTTCGGCCAGTTAGATAGCCGGAAGGCGGAGTTACATATTTACGGAACCAATGAGAGTCTGGGGGCCTAAGAGAGAGGGGAGAGATGAAGAGAGACTTAAACTTTTAAAATTTGAAAATCGAGAGTGGAGTTGAAATTTTGGAGTGCTAAAAGGTGGTCGCACGAGAGCGACGATAAGACAGGCAGCCCATCGGAGAAGTCCGGTTCCTCATGCTGATGACGAGTTCCAGTCGACGGCAAATGTACGAGGTAGGCAATTTCTTTACATGTATTTTGCACGAAGGTCAATTGTTCAGTATGCACTCTCTCTCGCTCTCTATTAATGCAGAATAATGTTAGGAGTGATAAAAGGTGTTATAGAATTTAATTACGCACGTGTGAAATGTATGTCACACGTAGAGACACATATTGATAAAGGAGATTTTTCAGAATATGAATTGAAATATTGTATGGGAGACATTTTATCCTATAGGTAAAGTAGGACTGACACGGTGTGTTAATTATAATGGTATTGTTGTATGATTGTAAATTTAAATGAGTTATTACGAGTGCTGGAATTATTTAACATTCATTGTGGAATTGTTGACTTTATCAAATATTAAATAAGGTTTTATCTTAATGAAATAAATTCTTTGTTATTGTTTAAAATTAAGCCTCTTCATTTTAATTACTGGTATTATGTATTTCTTATATTTACTCCACTTTACGAGATCGGTCCATGTAGCGTCAATACCTGACGTGTGGGGACCCACAAATCATTTTGGTGCCGTTTGAACCAGTTTCGAATCTGGACTCAAAATTATTTCACCCTTCTGGCAACTTTGCTGTTTTAGACCAGTTATATGCCAGAATTTAAATTTTAATGAAGAGAATAAATATATTTGGAATTAATGAAAAATGAAAATATTGAATAAAATTTTTTTTGTGTAAAATAAGGATTAATAATTAAAGAAAGAATTTTAGAATTAAAATAAATATAGGTAAATTTAAGAAAAGTTATTTCAGAGTATGAGAAGCAAGCAAAATAGTGAATCATTATGTGTTCTTAATGTAACATGCCATATGGTATTTGAAAAAATATTTATTAGGGAACTTGAAACTTTTAAGGAATTTTTTAGATTATGTAAATATTTGTGTAATATTTTAGGAATTTATAATGAGGATTGAAGTATTTGCATGCGTAGATAGTGAAATGATTAGAATTATGTTTTTGAATTTATGTGATATTGTATTTAAATATTTTGGGGGAACATTTTGAGGTGTAAAAACAGGAGATAATTTTAGATATAGAATTTTTGCGAGAAAGTGAAATTTAGAATGGCAGAAGGCGGAGAAAGTCCTCCAACAACGAGGGGTAGGTTACCAGGACTTTTACACTTATTAGGGGAATGCAATGGCATAGAGAATGATGTAGAAATTTTTTTTGACCAGATCAAATCTTTAAGCAGCTTGGGGGATTAGTCAGAGGAGGAAAAGTTAGCAATTGTGAAATCTCGGTTAAGAGGGAATGCAAGAAAATTTTATATAGGGTCACAAGAATTAAGAAGGGAAACATCTTTCGAAAAATTTAGGGATAGGTTATTAGAGTTCTTTACAGAAAAACCGAACATTACAACGAATCAGATCCTTTTCACGACCGCAAAACAGACACAGGGAGAAACGATTAAACAGCTGGCACACAGAATAACAACACTAACTTTAAATTATATTGGCGACACAGAGCACAGTGAAGCGACACAACAGATTATGGATAAATTAAGGTTAAGTAAATTTTTAGAGGCAGTAACACCTGAATTCCAGAAAGAAATAATAAAAACTAATGCACAAAATTTTGATGAAGCTGTAAAAATAGCCACAAACTTGGAACAGGCAAATTTAGCTGCGATAACGGCAAATGTAAATAGTGCTACATATAGACAAGAAATTGAGACGCTCCGCAAAGAGCAACAGGAATTTAACGCACATATTTTAAATTCAATTACCCAAGAAATAAACACATTAAAAATCCAAGAAAAAGTACAAATTCCCACGACACAAACAAAAAAACCCGTAACATGTCATTACTGTAATAAACAGGGACATTTCATGAGAGAATGCCGAATATACAAAGCTGATCATTTTAAGCAAACCCAGAATCAAAACATAAGCAACGCGAGAACACAATGGCATAAGCAAATACAGTCTCCTCCCCACTCATTTCAAACCCAGCCGTATGATGACCACAGAACTTACTCCTCCCAGCCGGACACATACGATTATAGGCCAAACCACGCCTTTGGAAACTATCAACAGAGCAGAAATTACTATGCAGCACCCCCTACACAAAGTAGATTTTCTAGGGAACAACGATATAATAGGGACGAGTCAAACCAAAACAGAATCAGAGAAACGGGTGTGCAAAGGAACGATGGAAGAGCGATGAATACAAGATTTGGATACAGAAATTTCCCTAATAGAAGAGATAATTTAAACTAATTGTGGGAGCTTTAAATAATAACTTACAAAGAGAGAAAAATTACAGGGTAAAGTTCCCGAGAAAAATTGAAATTCCTGTACAAACAGAAAATAAGAAATTGGAGATACATAGCAATAAAAGTACTGAAAAACATGAGGAAACGATTGCATCTGTAGGAGAACAAATTGAAAAAACAGAATTGCCAACAATAATAGCTCAATTTAAAAATATACAAAGCGAACTCATGATAGACTCTGGAGCGAGCGTTAGTGTATTATCATTAGAATTGTTCAATAAAATTAAAGATAATGTCAAAATTAAATATGTGTCAAGGAGTGTTACAATATCAACTTTAACAGGACATAGTATTGAATATATAAAGACTGTGGAAATTCCATTCAAAATTCAGGGAAAACAGTTCAAACACATTTTTTTTGTCACAACAGCAAAATTTACACAAAAATTCAAGGGAGTATTGGGTTTTGACTTTTTACAGAAAAATCAAGCCATTTTGAATACACAAAAAAACATTCTGAAGATAGGCGACATGGAAATAATTTTAAATTCTGATAGGCAAATTGATAGACAAATAAATGAGATAACACAGGAAAAACCGAATCTAGCCAAAATTTTAAGAAAAGTACAAATCAAACCTAATTCGAGGGAGAATGTTGTAGTATATAGTGAGGAAAGTCTAGAAAATGGAACAGAGGTTTTGTTCGAACCTAAAGAAAAATCATACATTGTAATGAATTATGGAATATACCACATGAATGAGAACAAAATTAAAATTGAAGTTCAGAATAACACGAATGCGACAGTTACATTAAATAAAAACATGGCTTTAGGAAACGTTACAACAGATTTTACGATACAACAACAGGGCATTAAAGAACCAGAAATTAGTGAACGGACACATAAATACGAAGAGATGATAAATTTAATACAGGCTAAACCGGAGATAATTGCAGAAAGGAAAAAAGATTTGAAAACAGAAGATTTTAATACGGACCACATGGACCCAAACATTAAACAAGATTTCCTCAAATTTGTAATGCAATATTCGGACGTTTTTTCAAAATCATTAAAAACTTTAGGAGCGACTGACATCGTAAAACCGGTGATAAAGCTTGCACATGACCACGCAATACGTTCCAGGCCATACGACGTTCCGTACGCACTGCAGGATACCGCAAAAAGTCAATTAAAAGAGTTAGAAGAAGCAGGGATAATTGCCAGAACAAAATCAAATTTTGCATCGCCGATGATTTTAGTGCGTAAAACAAGTGGAGAGTACCGCTTATGTTTAGATCTGAGATTAATTAATAACATATCCACACTGTTTCCTTACAAAATTCCCCGTGTGAATGAAATCATAACTAAATTAGCGGGACATAGATACTTTTCGAAACTGGATTTTCATTCTACATTCAACCAACTGGTTTTGCCTGAAGACACAAAAGAATTATTTGCTTTTACAACGCCCTATGGCAATTACCAATTTGAAAGACTCGTTTTTGGACATGTAAGCTCCGCTCCAATTTTTCAACAGGTTATGGACACCATTTTAGCGGACTTAAGAGAGGAAAACATACAAGCTTACATCGACGACATAATAATCCCGGCTAACTCTTATTCAGAATTAATACATAAATTAAAATTAGTATTCGATAAATTAAGAAAATACAACCTAACTCTGACACCCAGCAAATGTAAATTTTTTGCAGAAAAAGTAGCATATTTAGGATTTGAAATTAGTCAAAAAGGCATTACACCAACAGATGAAAATATAAACAAAATCACTTCATTTCCTGTACCAAAAACTTTAAGAAAATTAAAAAGATTTTTAGGCATTTGTAATTTTTACAGAAATTCAATAAAAAATTATGCTCAATTAACCGCGGTTTTATCTGACTTAACAAGAAAGGATAATAAATTTAAATGGGATAATAAATGTGAAGAGGCATTTCAGGCACTCCAAGAATGTTTTTTCAAGAAACCATTACTTATACAGCCAGATTTTGACAAAGACTTTTATCTGAATATCGATGGCAGCATTCAGTCCATAGGAGGCGCTCTTTTACAATACAGAGATGGGATTTTAAAACCGATTGCATATTTTAGCAGGAAATTATCGATACAGGAGCAAAAGTATCCGGCCATGAAAATTGAATTACTTGCTATGCATCAGGGAATGAAATTTTTTAGGAATTTTCTTTTCGGACGAAAGTTTTTCGTGCTTTCGGACCATTTACCTTTGGGACAGCATTTAAAAATACAAAACCCACCCAGCGTATTACAGAGGTGGCTTTTAGAGATATCTGAATACGATTATGAATTTATTCACGTCCCGGGTAAAGATAATTTATTAGCGGATTTTTTAAGTAGAGATGATTTTGAAAGAAAACAGACAGAGCAGAAAGAGGGAAAACAAAACATTGAGAATCCAAGGGGAGAAATTAACCTGATAGAACAAATTAAGGGAGAAAACACGGTGAAAAGAAATGGATATGTGAATGAGGATAGTGTCTATATTGCACAGATAAACACAATAACAGAAATCCCGGCGTTAGATAGAATTTTAGATGAACAAATTAAAGATCCAAAATTAAAAATAATCAGAGAAAATTTACAAAATCGGAATTTTAAAGAGGGTAAACATTATGACACATTATATATTGACGAGGAAACTAATTTATTAATGCACGTAGGAAACTGGAAGGACAGACCTTGGAGAGACAATTTGAACAAAACTATAGTTATACCCAGAAATTTACAGAAAGAAATTTTAGCAATTACACACGTAACACATGCAGGGATTGATAAAACTTATAAACTATTATCGGACAGATATTTTTGGACGGGTATGTACAGTGACACACAAAATTTTATTACATCTTGCCAACAGTGTAGAAAGAAAAAGGGAAAAAATCAGCCCGTTCCCCTGGGAAGAAATCCTATACCTGATGGGCCCGTGCAAATTTTGTCGACAGACATTTGCGGACCGTTTCAAACTAGCACTTCAAATAATAAATATGTGTTATCGGTGGTAGACCATTTCTCCAAACATATACAAATGTTTCCAATCCCAGATATTACGGCCACTACGGTTGCTGATAGACTCTTAAATTACTTTATGAATTGGGGATGTCCTAGGACAGTTTTATCGGACGCAGGCTCTCAGTTTACATCTAATATACACCAAATTATGACAGAAAAACTCGGAATAGTTGCCAGAATAGCATCGGTACATTCGCCATGGGTTAACGGTATAGTGGAAGTTACAAACAAACAATTAAAACACACATTAGCGATATTAGCGGAGAATTCGCCATACTGGGATACTGCAGTACAATGCCACGTAGCTGTTTACAACGCGACAGTACATTCAAGCACCAAAGAAACACCAAACTTTCTTTTTTTTGGAAGAGACCTTCCAACCTTTTTTGAAACTAATGTAACAGAAAACAATACAGAAACAACATATCAGGATTACATATCAAAAAAAATAACAGTGATGAATAACGCATTCAAGGAGGCAAATAAAAAATTAATTCTCGCGAAAGAACGCCAAGAAAGTCAACAACTCCTAAGAGCTAAATTCAGGGATTTGGAAATCGGGTCGAGGGTTTTCATGGAAAACAATAATAATCGGTATAAAAAAGGGAACCACACGGGACCTTATCGAGTAATTAATAGAATAAATAGATTTGTATATGAAATAAAACTGTGTGACAAACCAAATTCTAAAATCATAAAAGCCCACATAAATAGATTGAGGACTCTTCCCGACCGCAAGCCGCATCTAAAAATGCCGTACATAAACAAATACAAGTCACCTCTTCTCCCCACTCCTAAAAACGCGCAACAAAACTCTGAACCAAAACCGGAACTAAAGAAAGACCGCGGTCAAAATGAGAATATTCCGCTTATCATGTTGGAGGAGGAAATAGCAAACGGACAGTACAGAGACGAAAACACTCTCACTCTTAAATCCGCGAAACCGGTTACCGAACAAGTGCAAAACGAAACAACTCAGAGCGCACAAAAGAATGCAATCATCCCTCCAAAAGACTCTCCGAACGCAAACATTCTTTCAGCAGGGGGGGACTCAGACAGACATATCACGCTAGAAACGCAGGAGAATTCGGAACTTTCAGAACAGAGGGACTCTACACAAATTGAAAGAAACACGGATAAAGAGGCGGGAGAAATAGAACGAGATACACAAGAGGGACCAACACAAGTAGACGGGGGGTGTATACAGATGGAACAGGAAAACGTTCAGGGGAAGGATGAATCAGTGGGAAATTCACAAGGGGACGATATAAACAGTACAAGTTGTTCACGCACAGTGCTACTTCCAACACCGATTAGGCCTAAACACAGCTATGCGTTGAGATCTTTAAAGAATTTAAATTTAAATTGATTCAATTAAAGCACGAAAGAAATTTAAACATAGGTAAGAGCGCGGACAAACCGTAATTCAAATTTTTGAAAATATTGGGAACAAAGAAAACACACGGCATTCACAAAATGTAACGCGAAAGATGGAACGCAAATTTTAAATAAATATTGGATTATAAGTAAAGGAAATTTTAAATAAACATTGAATTATAAATTAAGGAAGTTTAAATAAATATTACATGAATTAAGAAATGGTAAACAAATGGTGAAATAAAAAATTTAGGAAATGTTATCGTACATTAATATAATCGTACATTAATTAGATGAAAGTTTAAATGAGCAGGAAAGTTTAAATAAATATGGAACTATAAACAATTGGGAATTATGAATAAAAATTGTGATTTAAATAAATAAATAATTGTTAAATAATAAAAAAATAAATAAAAAACCACTGAAATCTTAGAACAAAAATAAACGTTTTCTTCGCGTCCTTGATGTAATAAACGGACTGATCAACCCTTATTAGATTAATACGCGAGAGGAAATAGGAAGTTGTTGTTTGAATAATTAGATAATTGGTAAATATAAAAATAAAAAAAAAATAAAAAAAATTTTTTTTTCTAGTTTAAATAAATAAATAATTCATAATAAAAAATAAAAATTGTAATTTAAATAAATAAATAATTGGCAATTCCAAAATAAAAGTTGTAATTTAAATAACTAAATAATGGGTAATTAAAATAAAAAAAAATTAGAGTTTAGAATGGATAGAGAATTTTAATTAAAAATCAAAATGGCAGTTCAAAGAAAATAGATAATTGTAAGGAAAAATATACGCAAATTATAATTTAAAATGAATAGATAGTTTTAATAAACATACGCGAATGGTAGGTTAAATAAAAAAAGCATTCGAAAAAAAAAAAAGCGTTTCTACATATATTTTGATAGGGTCACACATATAAATTTTTTTTAGAGAGACGAACTTTCGAAAGGAACGCTAGACGACGGAGATTGTGAATTTAGATACATTTAACGGGAAATAACATGATATAATAACAAAATAGAATGGAAGTACAGAATTAACACTAACCGCATTTTAATTAATCCTGGGAAATGCTTAATCCATGGGAGTCGCGAAACACAGGTACACACACGTAACACAAAGCCGACTGAACTGACTAGCATGGCGGATGACGAGATGGACCATTTTCAAAAAGGCGACATGTACGAGCCATGTACGACTAATTGGGAGAGGACCTCACACGAAGAAATGCCCGTATTAGCCGCAGGCCAGAAAGGGGACCGCTTTCCAGAAAATGACACAATAGCAGAAGGACAGTGCGACCTTGTATACCACTACTAGATTTTCTCTGGGGACTAGTTTTTCAGTTTGAACAGGGAATTTAGATGCTAGAATAAATGTTACACAAAGTTTGGAAATTGAAAAGAGAAAGAGGAGAAATGAATTAATTCAGGAGACTTTGCATTCAATTACAAGGGATATATGAAAAGAAAATGTACATTTTGGTATTCAAGTATGGGATTTGAATTGAGTTAGATGGTTTTTGAGAGAACATTTGTAATTATGAATGCATTGAGAGAATTTCAGTGAGTGATAAGATTTACGAAAAAATTTAAGTATGGTTTCATTAAGGAAAAGTGAATAATTTAATGAATTCGGGAAATTCCGTATCCAAGTATAAGATTTGGATTAAACCAGGTGATATGTGAAAGAAAATGTATAATTATGGATATTGTAATATAGAATCGCAGGGGAGCTATAAGATTTTCAGTAGGATGGTAATTAAATGATTACATGGGTTTTTTTTCTGTCATCTCAGAGATTGTAGGAAAATTTTAAAGTATTGTGCGGAAATTTTTGGAGTTATATAAGTCTTTTTTCTTATAGTATTTGAGAGGATAGTGTAATTGTTTAAGTCTTTTATTATAAATATGTACATGAGTTATATTTATGGCACGTTCGATTGAGAACACATGATGAGGTCAGGAAAATATAAATTGATAAGAGTGGTGAAGTTTAATGTATAGAGAGTGTAAGAATTTCAATATTTTAAGTATTGAATAAGATATCAAACTTAAGTGGATAGGATGTTAAATGAGAAGTGTATATAATGTAAAAAAAAAGGTATATATATATATAAGGCAGAGGAATGTAAAATAGATAAATTGTAGGAATTTCAAAAATTTAAGTTTGAAGGGAGTATCAAATTTGAATAGAAAATGTATATATTATATGGAAGGATTTAAAGTAGATAAAGTGTAGAAATTTTCAATGGGGCAATTTTTGAGAATGTTAACAAATTTAAAGGAGTTTGAAAAAAAAAAAAAAGAGAGTTTTTTTTTAGTGTTTCGTGTGCCGGGTGACAAATTAAAATTATGGAAATTGAATTTGTAAAAAAAAAAATATACGTTGGTGAGTTTTAAGAGAGGAGAGTAATAATAAGTTGGCCTGAGTGTAATGTATATGTATTGATTTGCTTAAACAAAACATGAAATAACATACAGAGCCTGGTGCCCAATGATTTCCAAGTGGTCAGCGATTCCGGTCACTCAACAATTCCAGACAAACAATGATTTCCAAGTGGTCAGCGATTCCGGTCACTCAACAATTCCAGACAAACAATGATTTCCAAGTGGTCAGCGATTCCGGTCACTCAACAATTCCAGACAAACAATGATTTCCAAGTGGTCAGCGATTCCGGTCACTCAACAATTCCAGACAAACAATGATTTCCAAGTGGTCAGCGATTCCGGTTACGCAACAATTCCAGACAAACAACGATTCTCAAGTGGTCAGCGATTCCGGTTACTCAACAATTCCAGACGTGTAACGATTCTCAAACGGTCAACGATTCCTTACCCAGCAATTCCAGCGATTCATGTCCATTTCTGCAACAAGGCCAGTGTTGAATCATAAGGAGATAGTGTACACTCAATCGTACCATTACAAAGATGAACAGTTTAAACATCTTTTCTTTCCTACAAACTTTTAAAAAGACATTCCACGAATGCAGCTACAATGGTTCAGATACAGAATAACAATAAATCGAACTGATGCTTACAACAAAAAAAAAAAAACTTTCCAGGAGCACTGTGATTTGTATATATGCAAAGAGTATTTGATATTTTGTTACCAGTAATATTTTTGTTGTACTGAAATGACTGATATATGTATATATAGTGTAATGTTACAGATGATGCAGGATTTGAGAGAGGAAGGAGATGATGACACAGGTAATACTGCCAGTGTGATGGTGAACTCGCCACTCGATAATTGGCTTTTTTCCCCACCAAATTTTGGGGGGGGGAAGAAGGGTAATTGTTATATTGTAATTTTCAATTCCCAATATAACATTGCTATTTTGAAAGTGGAAGTGGATCTAAGAAGATGGTCCCTCATACAGCGAGACAATTCATATAACGTTCCCTTGAACACAGCTGGACCGGACGTAGTTCGAGAGTGAAAAAGGGTGCTTCTCGTACTCACGTCAGCACTTGGTACTTTATCAGACGGAAGGGGTTGAACCTCTTGACCCGAGAGGTCAATTAATTTCCAGATGGACATGGGAAAATGTCCGTGTGAACTTTCTGCACGAAAAGACAATACTCAAATATCTGATATTTCAAGGGGGGCTTCGGCCAGTTAGATAGCCGGAAGGCGGAGTTACATATTTACGGAACCAATGAGAGTCTGGGGGCCTAAGAGAGAGGGGAGAGATGAAGAGAGACTTAAACTTTTAAAATTTGAAAATCGAGAGTGGAGTTGAAATTTTGGAGTGCTAAAAGGTGGTCGCACGAGAGCGACGATAAGACAGGCAGCCCATCGGAGAAGTCCGGTTCCTCATGCTGATGACGAGTTCCAGTCGACGGCAAATGTACGAGGTAGGCAATTTCTTTACATGTATTTTGCACGAAGGTCAATTGTTCAGTATGCACTCTCTCTCGCTCTCTATTAATGCAGAATAATGTTAGGAGTGATAAAAGGTGTTATAGAATTTAATTACGCACGTGTGAAATGTATGTCACACGTAGAGACAGATATTGATAAAGGAGATTTTTCAGAATATGAATTGAAATATTGTATGGGAGACATTTTATCCTATAGGTAAAGTAGGACTGACACGGTGTGTTAATTATAATGGTATTGTTGTATGATTGTAAATTTAAATGAGTTATTACGAGTGCTGGAATTATTTAACATTCATTGTGGAATTGTTGACTTTATCAAATATTAAATAAGGTTTTATCTTAATGAAATAAATTCTTTGTTATTGTTTAAAATTAAGCCTCTTCATTTTAATTACTGGTATTATGTATTTCTTATATTTACTCCACTTTACGAGATCGGTCCATGTAGCGTCAATACCTGACGTGTGGGGACCCACAAATCATTTTGGTGCCGTTTGAACCAGTTTCGAATCTGGACTCAAAATTATTTCACCCTTCTGGTAACTTTGCTGTTTTAGACCAGTTATATGCCAGAATTTAAATTTTAATGAAGAGAATAAATATATTTGGAATTAATGAAAAATGAAAATATTGAATAAAATTTTTTTTGTGTAAAATAAGGATTAATAATTAAAGAAAGAATTTTAGAATTAAAATAAATATAGGTAAATTTAAGAAAAGTTATTTCACAGTATGAGAAGCAAGCAAAATAGTGAATCATTATGTGTTCTTAATGTAACATGCCATATGGTATTTGAAAAAATATTTATTAGGGAACTTGAAACTTTTAAGGAATTTTTTAGATTATGTAAATATTTGTGTAATATTTTAGGAATTTATAATGAGGATTGAAGTATTTGCATGCGTAGATAGTGAAATGATTAGAATTATGTTTTTGAATTTATGTGATATTGTATTTAAATATTTTGGGGGAACATTTTGAGGTGTAAAAACAGGAGATAATTTTAGATATAGAATTTTTGCGAGAAAGTGAAATTTAGAATGGCAGAAGGCGGAGAAAGTCCTCCAACAACGAGGGGTAGGTTACCAGGACTTTTACACTTATTAGGGGAATGCAATGGCATAGAGAATGATGTAGAAATTTTTTTTGACCAGATCAAATCTTTAAGCAGCTTGGGGGATTGGTCAGAGGAGGAAAAGTTAGCAATTGTGAAATCTCGGTTAAGAGGGAATGCAAGAAAATTTTATATAGGATCACAAGAATTAAGAAGGGAAACATCTTTCGAAAAATTTAGGGATAGGTTATTAGAGTTCTTTTCAGAAAAACCGAACATTACAACGAATCAGATCCTTTTCACGACCGCAAAACAGACACAGGGAGAAACGATTAAACAGCTGGCACACAGAATAACAACACTAACTTTAAATTATATTGGCGACACAGAGCACAGTGAAGCGACACAACAGATTATGGATAAATTAAGGTTAAGTAAATTTTTAGAGGCAGTAACACCTGAATTCCAGAAAGAAATAATAAAAACTAATGCACAAAATTTTGATGAAGCTGTAAAAATAGCCACAAACTTGGAACAGGCAAATTTAGCTGCGATAACGGCAAATGTAAATAGTGCTACATATAGACAAGAAATTGAGACGCTCCGCAAAGAGCAACAGGAATTTAACGCACATATTTTAAATTCAATTACCCAAGAAATAAACACATTAAAAATCCAAGAAAAAGTACAAATTCCCACGACACAAACAAAAAAACCCGTAACATGTCATTACTGTAATAAACAGGGACATTTCATGAGAGAATGCCGAATATACAAAGCTGATCATTTTAAGCAAACCCAGAATCAAAACATAAGCAACGCGAGAACACATTGGCATAAGCAAATACAGTCTCCTCCCCACTCATTTCAAACCCAGCCGTATGATGACCACAGAACTTACTCCTCCCAGCCGGACACATACGATTATAGGCCAAACCACGCCTTTGGAAACTATCAACAGAGCAGAAATTACTATGCAGCACCCCCTACACAAAGTAGATTTTCTAGGGAACAACGATATAATAGGGACGAGTCAAACCAAAACAGAATCAGAGAAACGGGTGTGCAAAGGAACGATGGAAGAGCGATGAATACAAGATTTGGATACAGAAATTTCCCTAATAGAAGAGATAATTTAAACTAATTGTGGGAGCTTTAAATAATAACTTACAAAGAGAGAAAAATTACAGGGTAAAGTTCCCGAGAAAAATTGAAATTCCTGTACAAACAGAAAATAAGAAATTGGAGATACATAGCAATAAAAGTACTGAAAAACATGAGGAAACGATTGCATCTGTAGGAGAACAAATTGAAAAAACAGAATTGCCAACAATAATAGCTCAATTTAAAAATATACAAAGCGAACTCATGATAGACTCTGGAGCGAGCGTTAGTGTATTATCATTAGAATTGTTCAATAAAATTAAAGATAATGTCAAAATTAAATATGTGTCAAGGAGTGTTACAATATCAACTTTAACAGGACATAGTATTGAATATATAAAGACTGTGGAAATTCCATTCAAAATTCAGGGAAAACAGTTCAAACACATTTTTTTTGTCACAACAGCAAAATTTACACAAAAATTCAAGGGAGTATTGGGTTTTGACTTTTTACAGAAAAATCAAGCCATTTTGAATACACAAAAAAACATTCTGAAGATAGGCGACATGGAAATAATTTTAAATTCTGATAGGCAAATTGATAGACAAATAAATGAGATAACACAGGAAAAACCGAATCTAGCCAAAATTTTAAGAAAAGTACAAATCAAACCTAATTCGAGGGAGAATGTTGTAGTATATAGTGAGGAAAGTCTAGAAAATGGAACAGAGGTTTTGTTCGAACCTAAAGAAAAATCATACATTGTAATGAATTATGGAATATACCACATGAATGAGAACAAAATTAAAATTGAAGTTCAGAATAACACGAATGCGACAGTTACATTAAATAAAAACATGGCTTTAGGAAACGTTACAACAGATTTTACGATACAACAACAGGGCATTAAAGAACCAGAAATTAGTGAACGGACACATAAATACGAAGAGATGATAAATTTAATACAGGCTAAACCGGAGATAATTGCAGAAAGGAAAAAAGATTTGAAAACAGAAGATTTTAATACGGACCACATGGACCCAAACATTAAACAAGATTTCCTCAAATTTGTAATGCAATATTCGGACGTTTTTTCAAAATCATTAAAAACTTTAGGAGCGACTGACATCGTAAAACCGGTGATAAAGCTTGCACATGACCACGCAATACGTTCCAGGCCATACGACGTTCCGTACGCACTGCAGGATACCGCAAAAAGTCAATTAAAAGAGTTAGAAGAAGCAAGGATAATTGCCAGAACAAAATCAAATTTTGCATCGCCGATGATTTTAGTGCGTAAAACAAGTGGAGAGTACCGCTTATGTTTAGATCTGAGATTAATTAATAACATATCCACACTGTTTCCTTACAAAATTCCCCGTGTGAATGAAATCATAACTAAATTAGCGGGACATAGATACTTTTCGAAACTGGATTTTCATTCTACATTCAACCAACTGGTTTTGCCTGAAGACACAAAAGAATTATTTGCTTTTACAACGCCCTATGGCAATTACCAATTTGAAAGACTCGTTTTTGGACATGTAAGCTCCGCTCCAATTTTTCAACAGGTTATGGACACCATTTTAGCGGACTTAAGAGAGGAAAACATACAAGCTTACATCGACGACATAATAATCCCGGCTAACTCTTATTCAGAATTAATACATAAATTAAAATTAGTATTCGATAAATTAAGAAAATACAACCTAACTCTGACACCCAGCAAATGTAAATTTTTTGCAGAAAAAGTAGCATATTTAGGATTTGAAATTAGTCAAAAAGGCATTACACCAACAGATGAAAATATAAACAAAATCACTTCATTTCCTGTACCAAAAACTTTAAGAAAATTAAAAAGATTTTTAGGCATTTGTAATTTTTACAGAAATTCAATAAAAAATTATGCTCAATTAACCGCGGTTTTATCTGACTTAACAAGAAAGGATAACAAATTTAAATGGGATAATAAATGTGAAGAGGCATTTCAGGCACTCCAAGAATGTTTTTTCAAGAAACCATTACTTATACAGCCAGATTTTGACAAAGACTTTTATCTGAATATCGATGGCAGCATTCAGTCCATAGGAGGCGCTCTTTTACAATACAGAGATGGGATTTTAAAACCGATTGCATATTTTAGCAGGAAATTATCGATACAGGAGCAAAAGTATCCGGCCATGAAAATTGAATTACTTGCTATGCATCAGGGAATGAAATTTTTTAGGAATTTTCTTTTCGGACGAAAGTTTTTCGTGCTTTCGTACCATTTACCTTTGGGACAGCATTTAAAAATACAAAACCCACCCAGCGTATTACAGAGGTGGCTTTTAGAGATATCTGAATACGATTATGAATTTATTCACGTCCCGGGTAAAGATAATTTATTAGCGGATTTTTTAAGTAGAGACGATTTTGAAAGAAAACAGACAGAGCAGAAAGAGGGAAAACGAAACATTGAGAATCCAAGGGGAGAAATTAACCTGATAGAACAAATTAAGGGAGAAAACACGGTGAAAAGAAATGGATATGTGAATGAGGATAGTGTCTATATTGCACAGATAAACACAATAACAGAAATCCCGGCGTTAGATAGAATTTTAGATGAACAAATTAAAGATCCAAAATTAAAAATAATCAGAGAAAATTTACAAAATCGGAATTTTAAAGAGGGTAAACATTATGACACATTATATATTGACGAGGAAACTAATTTATTAATGCACGTAGGAAACTGGAAGGACAGACCTTGGAGAGACAATTTGAACAAAACTATAGTTATACCCAGAAATTTACAGAAAGAAATTTTAGCAATTACACACGTAACACATGCAGGGATTGATAAAACTTATAAACTATTATCGGACAGATATTTTTGGACGGGTATGTACAGTGACACACAAAATTTTATTACATCTTGCGAACAGTGTAGAAAGAAAAAGGGAAAAAATCAGCCCGTTCCCCTGGGAAGAAATCCTATACCTGATGGGCCCGTGCAAATTTTGTCGACAGACATTTGCGGACCGCTTCAAACTAGCACTTCAAATAATAAATATGTGTTATCGGTGGTAGACCATTTCTCCAAACATATACAAATGTTTCCAATCCCAGATATTACGGCCACTACGGTTGCTGATAGACTCTTAAATTACTTTATGAATTGGGGATGTCCTAGGACAGTTTTATCGGACGCAGGCTCTCAGTTTACATCTAATATACACCAAATTATGACAGAAAAACTCGGAATAGTTGCCAGAATAGCATCGGTACATTCGCCATGGGTTAACGGTATAGTGGAAGTTACAAACAAACAATTAAAACACACATTAGCGACATTAACGGAGAATTCGCCATACTGGGATACTGCAGTACAATGCCACGTAGCTGTTTACAACGCGACAGTACATTCAAGCACCAAAGAAACACCAAACTTTCTTTTTTTTGGAAGATACCTTCCAACCTTTTTTGAAACTAATGTAACAGAAAACAATACAGAAACAACATATCAGGATTACATATCAAAAAAAATAACAGTGATGAATAACGCATTCAAGGAGGCAAATAAAAAATTAATTCTCGCGAAAGAACGCCAAGAAAGTCAACAACTCCTAAGAGCTAAATTCAGGGATTTGGAAATCGGGTCGAGGGTTTTCATGGAAAACAATAATAATCGGTATAAAAAAGGGAACCACACGGGACCTTATCGAGTAATTAATAGAATAAATAGATTTGTATATGAAATAAAACTGTGTGACAAACCAAATTCTAAAATCATAAAAGCCCACATAAATAGATTGAGGACTCTTCCCGACCGCAAGCCGCATCTAAAAATGCCGTACATAAACAAATACAAGTCACCTCTTCTCCCCACTCCTAAAAACGCGCAACAAAACTCTGAACCAAAACCGGAACTAAAGAAAGACCGCGGTCAAAATGAGAATATTCCGCTTATCATGTTGGAGGAGGAAATAGCAAACGGACAGTACAGAGACGAAAACACTCTCACTCTTAAATCCGCGAAACCGGTTACCGAACAAGTGCAAAACGAAACAACTCAGAGCGCACAAAAGAATGCAATCATCCCTCCAAAAGACTCTCCGAACGCAAACATTCTTTCAGCAGGGGGGGACTCAGACAGACATATCACGCTAGAAACGCAGGAGAATTTGGAACTTTCAGAACAGAGGGACTCTACACAAATTGAAAGAAACACGGATAAAGAGGCGGGAGAAATAGAACGAGATACACAAGAGGGACCAACACAAGTAGACGGGGGGTGTATACAGATGGAACAGGAAAACGTTCAGGGGAAGGATGAATCAGTGGGAAATTCACAAGGGGACGATATAAACAGTACAAGTTGTTCACGCACAGTGCTACTTCCAACACCGATTAGGCCTAAACACAGCTATGCGTTGAGATCTTTAAAGAATTTAAATTTAAATTGATTCAATTAAAGCACGAAAGAAATTTAAACATAGGTAAAAGCGCGGACAAACCGTAATTCAAATTTTTGAAAATATTGGGAACAAAGAAAACACACGGCATTCACAAAATGTAACGCGAAAGATGGAACGCAAATTTTAAATAAATATTGGATTATAAGTAAAGGAAATTTTAAATAAACATTGAATTATAAATTAAGGAAGTTTAAATAAATATTACATTAATTAAGAAATGGTAAACAAATGGTGAAATAAAAAATTTAGGAAATGTTATCGTACATTAATATAATCGTACATTAATTAGATGAAAGTTTAAATGAGCAGGAAAGTTTAAATAAATATGGAACTATAAACAATTGGGAATTATGAATAAAAATTGTGATTTAAATAAATAAATAATTGTTAAATAATAAAAAAATAAATAAAAAACCACTGAAATCTTAGAACAAAAATAAACGTTTTCTTCGCGTCCTTGATGTAATAAACGGACTGATCAACCCTTATTAGATTAATACGCGAGAGGAAATAGGAAGTTGTTGTTTGAATAATTAGATAATTGGTAAATATAAAAAAACAAATAAAAAAACAAATTTTTTTTCTAGTTTAAATAAATAAATAATTCATAATAAAAAATAAAAATTGTAATTTAAATAAATAAATAATTGGCAATTCCAAAATAAAAGTTGTAATTTAAATAACTAAATAATGGGTAATTAAAATAAAAAAAAAAATTAGAGTTTAGAATGGATAGAGAATTTTAATTAAAAATCAAAATGGCAGTTCAAAGAAAATAGATAATTGTAAGGAAAAATATACACAAATTATAATTTAAAATGAATAGATAGTTTTAATAAACATACGCGAATGGTAGATTAAATAAAAAAGCATTCGAAAAAAAAAAAAAGCGTTTCTACATATATTTTGATAGGGTCACACATAAAAATTTTTTTTAGAGAGACGAACTTTCGAAAGGAACGCTAGACGACGGAGATTGTGAATTTAGATACATTTAACGGGAAATAACATGATATAATAATAAAATAGAATGGAAGTACAGAATTAACACTAACCGCATTTTAATTAATCCTGGGAAATGCTTAATCCATGGGAGTCGCGAAACACAGGTACACACACGTAACACAAAGCCGACTGAACTGACTAGCATGGCGGATGACGAGATGGACCATTTTCAAAAAGGCGACATGTACGAGCCATGTACGACTAATTGGGAGAGGACCTCACACGAAGAAATGCCCGTATTAGCCGCAGGCCAGAAAGGGGACCGCTTTCCAGAAAATGACACAATAGCAGAAGGACAGTGCGACCTTGTATACCACTACTAGATTTTCTCTGGGGACTAGTTTTTCAGTTTGAACAGGGAATTTAGATGCTAGAATAAATGTTACACAAAATTTGGAAATTGAAAAGAGAAAGAGGAGAAATGAATTAATTCAGGAGACTTTGCATTCAATTACAAGGGATATATGAAAAGAAAATGTACATTTTGGTATTCAAGTATGGGATTTGAATTGAGTTAGATGGTTTTTGAGAGAACATTTGTAATTATGAATGCATTGAGAGAATTTCAGTGAGTGATAAGATTTACGAAAAAATTTAAGTATGGTTTCATTAAGGGAAAGTGAATAATTTAATGAATTCATGAAATTCCGTATCCAAGTATAAGATTTGGATTAAACCAGGTGATATGTGAAAGAAAATGTATAATTATGGATATTGTAATATAGAATCGCAGGGGAGCTATAAGATTTTCAGTAGGATGGTAATTAAATGATTACATGGGTTTTTTTTCTGTCATCTCAGAGATTGTAGGAAAATTTTAAAGTATTGTGCGGAAATTTTTGGAGTTATATAAGTCTTTTTTCTTATAGTATTTGAGAGGATAGTGTAATTGTTTAAGTCTTTTATTATAAATATGTACATGAGTTATATTTATGGCACGTTCGATTGAGAACACATGATGAGGTCAGGAAAATATAAATTGATAAGAGTGGTGAAGTTTAATGTATAGAGAGTGTAAGAATTTCAATATTTTAAGTATTGAATAAGATATCAAACTTAAGTGGATAGGATGTTAAATGAGAAGTGTATATAATGTAAAAAAAAAGGTATATATATATATAAGGCAGAGGAATGTAAAATAGATAAATTGTAGGAATTTCAAAAATTTAAGTTTGAAGGGAGTATCAAATTTGAATAGAAAATTTATATATTATATGGAAGGATTTAAAGTAGATAAAGTGTAGAAATTTTCAATGGGGCAATTTTTGAGAATGTTAACAAATTTAAAGGAGTTTGAAAAAAAAAAAAAAAAAGAGAGTTTTTTTTTAGTGTTTCGTGTGCCGGGTGACAAATTAAAATTATGGAAATTGAATTTGTAAAAAAAAAAATATACGTTGGTGAGTTTTAAGAGAGGAGAGTAATAATAAGTTGGCCTGAGTGTAATGTATATGTATTGATTTGCTTAAACAAAACATGAAATAACATACAGAGCCTGGTGCCCAATGATTTCCAAGTGGTCAGCGATTCCGGTCACTCAACAATTCCAGACAAACAATGATTTCCAAGTGGTCAGCGATTCCGGTCACTCAACAATTCCAGACAAACAATGATTTCCAAGTGGTCAGCGATTCCGGTCACTCAACAATTCCAGACAAACAATGATTTCCAAGTGGTCAGCGATTCCAGTCACTCAACAATTCCAGACAAACAATGATTTCCAAGTGGTCAGCGATTCCGGTTACGCAACAATTCCAGACAAACAACGATTCTCAAGTGGTCAGCGATTCCGGTTACTCAACAATTCCAGACGTGTAACGATTCTCAAACGGTCAACGATTCCTTACCCAGCAATTCCAGCGATTCATATCCATTTCTGCAACAAGGCCAGTGTTGAATCACAAGGAGATAGTGTACACTCAATCGTACCATTACAAAGATGAACAGTTTAAACATCTTTTCTTTCCTACAAACTTTTAAAAAGACATTCCACGAATGCAGCTACAATGGTTCAGATACAGAATAACAATAAATCGAACTGATGCTTACAACAAAAAAAAAAAAAAACTTTCCAGGAGCACTGTGATTTGTATATATACAAAGAGTATTTGATATTTTGTTACCAGTAATATTTTTGTTGTACTGAAATGACTGATATATGTATATATAGTGTAATGTTACAGATGATGCAGGATTTGAGAGAGGAAGGAGATGATGACACAGGTAATACTGCCAGTGTGATGGTGAACTCGCCACTCGATAATTGGCTTTTTTCCCACCAAATTTTTGGGGGGGGAAGAAGGGTAATTGTTATATTGTAATTTTCAATTCCCAATATAACATTGCTATTTTGAAAGTGGAAGTGGATCTAAGAAGATGGTCCCTCATACAGCGAGACAATTCATATAACGTTCCCTTGAACACAGCTGGACCGGACGTAGTTCGAGAGTGAAAAAGGGTGCTTCTCGTATTCTCGTCAGCACTTGGTACTTTATCAGACGGAAGGGGTTGAACCTCTTGACCCGAGAGGTCAATTAATTTCCAGATGGACATGGGAAAATGTCCGTGTGAACTTTCTGCACGAAAAAGACAATACTCAAATATCTGATATTTCAAGGGGGGCTTCGGCCAGTTAGTTAGCCGGAAGGCGGAGTTACATATTTACGGAACCAATGAGAGTCTGGGGGCCTAAGAGAGAGGGGAGAGATGAAGAGAGACTTAAACTTTTAAAATTTGAAAATCGAGAGTGGAGTTGAAATTTTGAAGTGCTAAAAGGTGGTCGCACGAGAGCGACGATAAGACAGGCAGCCCATCGGAGAAGTCCGGTTCCTCATGCTGATGACGAGTTCCAGTCGACGGCAAATGTACGAGGTAGGCAATTTCTTTACATGTATTTTGCACGAAGGTCAATTGTTCAGTAGGCACTCTCTCTCGCTCTCTATTAATGCAGAATAATGTTAGGAGTGATAAAAGGTGTTATAGAATTTAATTACGCACGTGTGAAATGTATGTCACACGTAGAGACAGATATTGATAAAGGAGATTTTTCAGAATATGAATTGAAATATTGTATGGGAGACATTTTATCCTATAGGTAAAGTAGGACTGACACGGTGTGTTAATTATAATGGTATTGTTGTATGATTGTAAATTTAAATGAGTTATTACGAGTGCTGGAATTATTTAACATTCATTGTGGAATTGTTGACTTTATCAAATATTAAATAAGGTTTTATCTTAATGAAATAAATTCTTTGTTATTGTTTAAAATTAAGCCTCTTCATTTTAATTACTGGTATTATGTATTTCTTTATTTACTCCACTTTACGAGATCGGTCCATGTAGCGTCAATACCTGACGTGTGGGGACCCACAAATCATTTTGGTGCCGTTTGAACCAGTTTCGAATCTGGACTCAAAATTATTTCACCCTTCTGGCAACTTTGCTGTTTTAGACCAGTTATATGCCAGAATTTAAATTTTAATGAAGAGAATAAATATATTTGGAATTAATGAAAAATGAAAATATTGAATAAAATTTTTTTTGTGTAAAATAAGGATTAATAATTAAAGAAAGAATTTTAGAATTAAAATAAATATAGGTAAATTTAAGAAAAGTTATTTCACAGTATGAGAAGCAAGCAAAATAGTGAATCATTATGTGTTCTTAATGTAACATGCCATATGGTATTTGAAAAAATATTTATTAGGGAACTTGAAACTTTTAAGGAATTTTTTAGATTATGTAAATATTTGTGTAATATTTTAGGAATTTATAATGAGGATTGCAGTATTTGCATGCGTAGATAGTGAAATGATTAGAATTATGTTTTTGAATTTATGTGATATTGTATTTAAATATTTTGGGGGAACATTTTGAGGTGTAAAAACAGGAGATAATTTTAGATATAGAATTTTTGCGAGAAAGTGAAATTTAGAATGGCAGAAGGCGGAGAAAGTCCTCCAACAACGAGGGGTAGGTTACCAGGACTTTTACACTTATTAGGGGAATGCAATGGCATAGAGAATGATGTAGAAATTTTTTTGACCAGATCAAATCTTTAAGCAGCTTGGGGGATTGGTCAGAGGAGGAAAAGTTAGCAATTGTGAAATCTCGGTTAAGAGGGAATGCAAGAAAATTTTATATAGGGTCACAAGAATTAAGAAGGGAAACATCTTTCGAAAAATTTAGGGATAGGTTATTAGAGTTCTTTACAGAAAAACCGAACATTACAACGAATCAGATCCTTTTCACGACCGCAAAACAGACACAGGGAGAAACGATTAAACAGCTGGCACACAGAATAACAACACTAACTTTAAATTATATTGGCGACACAGAGCACAGTGAAGCGACACAACAGATTATGGATAAATTAAGGTTAAGTAAATTTTTAGAGGCAGTAACACCTGAATTCCAGAAATAAATAATAAAAACTAATGCACAAAATTTTGATGAAGCTGTAAAAATAGCCACAAACTTGGAACAGGCAAATTTAGCTGCGATAACGGCAAATGTAAATAGTGCTACATATAGACAAGAAATTGAGACGCTCCGCAAAGAGCAACAGGAATTTAACGCACATATTTTAAATTCAATTACCCAAGAAATAAACACATTAAAAATCCAAGAAAAAGTACAAATTCCCACGACACAAACAAAAAAACCCGTAACATGTCATTACTGTAATAAACAGGGACATTTCATGAGAGAATGCCGAATATACAAAGCTGATCATTTTAAGCAAACCCAGAATCAAAACATAAGCAACGCGAGAACACATTAGCATAAGCAAATACAGTCTCCTCCCCACTCATTTCAAACCCAGCCGTATGATGACCACAGAACTTACTCCTCCCAGCCGGACACATACGATTATAGGCCAAATCACGCCTTTGGAAACTATCAACAGAGCAGAAATTACTATGCAGCACCCCCTACACAAAGTAGATTTTCTAGGGAACAACGATATAATAGGGACGAGTCAAACCAAAACAGAATCAGAGAAACGGGTGTGCAAAGGAACGATGGAAGAGCGATGAGTACAAGATTTGGATACAGAAATTTCCCTAATAGAAGAGATAATTTAAACTAATTGTGGGAGCTTTAAATAATAACTTACAAAGAGAGAAAAATTACAGGGTAAAGTTCCCGAGAAAAATTGAAATTCCTGTACAAACAGAAAATAAGAAATAGGAGATACATAGCAATAAAAGTACTGAAAAACATGAGGAAACGATTGCATCTGTAGGAGAACAAATTGAAAAAACAGAATTGCCAACAATAATAGCTCAATTTAAAAATATACAAAGCGAACTCATGATAGACTCTGGAGCGAGCGTTAGTGTATTATCATTAGAATTGTTCAATAAAATTAAAGATAATGTCAAAATTAAATATGTGTCAAGGAGTGTTACAATATCAACTTTAACAGGACATAGTATTGAATATATAAAGACTGTGGAAATTCCATTCAAAATTCAGGGAAAACAGTTCAAACACATTTTTTTTGTCACAACAGCAAAATTTACACAAAAATTCAAGGGAGTATTGGGTTTTGACTTTTTACAGAAAAATCAAGCCATTTTGAATACACAAAAAAACATTCTGAAGATAGGCGACATGGAAATAATTTTAAATTCTGATAGGCAAATTGATAGACAAATAAATGAGATAACACAGGAAAAACCGAATCTATATGTATATATAGTGTAATGTTACAGATGATGCAGGATTTGAGAGAGGAAGGAGATGATGACACAGGTAATACTGCCAGTGTGATGGTGAACTCGCCACTCGATAATTGGCTTTTTTCCCACCAAATTTTGGGGGGGGGAAGAAGGGTAATTGTTATATTGTAATTTTCAATTCCCAATATAACATTGCTATTTTGAAAGTGGAAGTGGATCTAAGAAGATGGTCCCTCATACAGCGAGACAATTCATATAACGTTCCCTTGAACACAGCTGGACCGGACGTAGTTCGAGAGTGAAAAAGGGTGCTTCTCGTATTCACGTCAGCACTTGGTACTTTATCAGACGGAAGGGGTTGAACCTCTTGACCCGAGAGGTCAATTAATTTCCAGATGGACATGGGAAAATGTCCGTGTGAACTTTCTGCACGAAAAAGACAATACTCAAATATCTGATATTTCAAGGGGGGCTTCGGCCAGTTAGATAGCCGGAAGGCGGAGTTACATATTTACGGAACCAATGAGAGTCTGGGGGCCTAAGAGAGAGGGGAGAGATGAAGAGAGACTTAAACTTTTAAAATTTGAAAATCGAGAGTGGAGTTGAAATTTTGGAGTGCTAAAAGGTGGTCGCACGAGAGCGACGATAAGACAGGCAGCCCATCGGAGAAGTCCGGTTCCTCATGCTGATGACGAGTTCCAGTCGACGGCAAATGTACGAGGTAGGCAATTTCTTTACATGTATTTTGCACGAAGGTCAATTGTTCAGTATGCACTCTCTCTCGCTCTCTATTAATGCAGAATAATGTTAGGAGTGATAAAAGGTGTTATAGAATTTAATTACGCACGTGTGAAATGTATGTCACACGTAGAGACAGATATTGATAAAGGAGATTTTTCAGAATATGAATTGAAATATTGTATGGGAGACATTTTATCCTATAGGTAAAGTAGGACTGACACGGTGTGTTAATTATAATGGTATTGTTGTATGATTGTAAATTTAAATGAGTTATTACGAGTGCTGGAATTATTTAACATTCATTGTGGAATTGTTGACTTTATCAAATATTAAATAAGGTTTTATCTTAATGAAATAAATTCTTTGTTATTGTTTAAAATTAAGCCTCTTCATTTTAATTACTGGTATTATGTATTTCTTTATTTACTCCCCTTTACGAGATCGGTCCATGTAGCGTCAATACCTGACGTGTGGGGACCCACAAATCAGGCTGGACTATTGCCGATTCTGCAGGTTCCTTCCGTTATATCTCACTCAACGTGAGCAGGACAGCTGCACATTTCGCATGGCATTTTCGGCTACTACACTTTCCCCTGAGACAAACAAATTGCAGAATGATTTCCTTGGCAGACAGAGCGGCACGACTATTGCCGATTATGCAGGTTCCTTCTCCTATATATAACTTTCGCATCATTTGCATAACTCGGTGAGCTGCGTCTACCCTGCAATTTGCATATTTTTTTGCCCACTCCTTCTTGGTGTCTCATTTTCACTGCCACGTAGTGCATGACGGAATTAAAAATTTGCAAAGCATTGTCTCCTAGTTATAGCGTCATTTTTATAAATTTGGTGATCTTTTCATCCATTTGGCGTCAAATTCACCAATCTGGTATATTTAAAAAAGTCACCAAATTTGTAACATCCCGCCAAATTTTTCGCCTAGCATTACGTACGGACGGAGAAATGGGTTATTCTTATGGTCGTCTATGTTCCTTCCAAGATATTGAGTTTTCATAAATTAGTCATTTCCATTGATTTATTGTCATTTGTATCAATTTGGCAACATTTAAAAAACTCACCAATGTGGCGCCAAAATTTGTCGCCAGTGTTTTGCCAAGAGTTACGGCTGGAGAAATAAGTTCTTACAGTAGATTCTTATAATATTTTCAAGATATTGAATTTCCATCAATTTTTCGTCATTTTTAATGTTTTAGCGTCATTTCTATCAATTTGGAGACATTTTTATTAATTTAGCGACATTATGGTCTAGTCAGACCCGTGAGCATTCTGCCCTAAAAGTAATAAACTAGCAAGAAAGATCAATCATGCATAAAGCATTATTTATGAAACACTTTCCAACTTCAATGCAACTTTATTTAAACATCTCTAAAATACGATACACCCCTCGATGATATTTTTAAAATTATCGCAATACTACATTAACTTATTTTATTTGAAAACTTAAAATTTCATCCAAAAAATTAACTCCATTCAAATGACAGCATTGAAATATAAATTTCCTGGTTTAAATATCTCTAAAATGCGATACATTTCTCGGTAATATTTTTTAAATTATCATAATACTAAAATAATTTATTATATTTGAAAACTTCATCGAGAACAAATGAACTTTTTTAAATGACATCATCGAAATATAAATCGGCTGGCTCTTTAAATAAAAGCAGCATTTCATTCATAAACATTTTTCCAATCATTTCATTCATCACAATACTATAATAATTAATTTTATTTAAAACTTAAAATGATGGAGGTACAAGTAATTCATATCTATGCTCAAAACTTCATCAAAAAATCGTTTGCTTCTCTGTAAAATCAATTATTGTTTCATTCGTATCAGCTATATTGCAGACTCCATGGGCTAAATAATTTTGCGTTAAAGAAATGCAGCAATTATTTTTTGCGTTAAAGAAATGCAGCAATTCTTAAACAACTGATTCTATATCTTTTGTTATTTACATCCTCCATAAGAGAAAAGTAGTCTTTGTTGTAGAAATAATCAAAGTTAGATGATCCTTTAAACTCAACTATATTATAATTGCGTTGTTTCAGGATGTAGATGCACAGAATTTAAGCAAAAAATAATGCGGTTTTAGGAGGGATACAACACTAAATATGAATTAAAAAGAACTTTAAAAATCACAATTTTGACACAAGATGGATGCTATATATTATTTTGAAGTGGGTCACGTAATCTCTTCATATAATGATCACATGATCTCCTCATATAAAGGATGTTATTATTTTAATTTTTATTTAAAAACTACAGAATATATTTTGCTGAATTTTTTTTATATATTTTATGGGATAATTTGAATATTTCCTTAAACTTCCGAAGCAATTTGAGAATTTTCAATCCGCTTAAAATTTTTTTGAAAAATTAGGTCCCATAAGGTTCAATGTATTTCATTTTTTCAATTCGGGTGAATCCAAAACTAATTGGGTCATATCATTCATTTATATTGCCATAGGTCACAGACCGTCCATTGCCACAGACCGTCTGAACAACATACTAAAATTTAATTTTGATAAAGTCATTTTTACGGCAGTTATCGTACTAACGGACAGACAGTAGACAGACAGACAGAATGAACCAAGTCATAAACACTTGTCAACTATGTTATAAATCGCTAATAAAGAGTTTGCTTCAATTATAATAATGAAAAACATATTTCGTGTTAAAAGTGTATAGAAAGAAAAGTACTATGATATAAAAAACATGGATTTCCGTGGTCTTTGCAACAAAACAACAATAAAATATACAAGAAAGATCAATCATGCATAAGCATTGATTATGAAACACTTTCCAACTGAAATGCAATTTCATTTAAAAAATTTTAAAATGTGATACATTCAGTGGTGATATCTTTTACATTATCACAGTACTACACTAATTTATTATACTTAAGTATTTAAAACTGCATCGAAATATAAATCATCTGATTCTCGATGCAAAACCAATGAATATTTCATTCATATAACTTGTATATTCCAGACTCCAAAGCTAAATAATTTCGTGTGCAAAAAATTCAACAATTCTTATGTAACTCACCTTACAATCACTTCAGATATTTGCATTCTGCATAAGTTAAAATTAGGCTTCGTTGAAAAAATAATAAAAGTTTAGGGATCATTTAAAATAACAACTATTGTAAATGCATAGGCACGGAATGTAGATACACAGATAATACACAGATAATATATATGTGTGTGTGTGTGTATGTGTATGTATTCAAAGTATTGGAATCGTGCCGAAGATCGGAACTCGAATTTTTGAAGGATCTACACATTTTGGGACTTCTAGAACACCAAAAAACTATTTTTAGGAAGACGTCTGTGTGTGTAAGAGTGTATCTGTGTATGTTTCTGTGTGTCTGTGAGGATATTACATCCACTCTACGTGAAAAACTAATGGACCGAATTTCATAAAATTTGGTATAGTTTTTGTGGGAAATCCTGATGTTCATTAGATTATAGTACGATTCGTAATAAAAGAATCTGCCGTCTTGCGAAATGGCTGACAGAAATTGCCTTTATCCACTCTAGCTGAAAACTAATGGAACAAATTTAACAAAATTTGGTGTATAATATTTAAATGACCTACAAGTGATTTATATACCAAATGTAACAAAATTTGGTACATAAATCATTTGTAGGTTATTCTAGTACGATTCGGGAAAAAGGAACGGGCTATTTTTGCGAAATGGCCTGCAAAAATCGTTAAATATAAAAATAAAGGACTACGTGTGCTCAATTATATCAATTAAATTCCTATTTTATACGTGATTTTTGACAACAAAAATATTAAGACTAACCCCATTACTCTAAGACTAGCCGTTCTTGAGATAGTCTAGTTTTTTCGAGTTTTCGCTGCGCCACCTTTGACAATAAGTCCAGCTATCAAATGAAAACCAAATTTAAGTTTAACGTGCAAATTCACTGTCATTTAAAATACTTATACCTGTTATTTTGTGTAGATCAACTCAAATTATTATTCAAGAAATAAAGAGAACGTGAATATGAGTCTGCAGGGAAAGACATGTGCTGCCCACATCAGAATTATTAACAATATTACAACATTGATTTATAGAAGTGAACGGGGATTATTTGCACGCCATTTCGAAAAAAATGTATGATCTATATTTAAAGATCCACCAAAGTTTTGTAGAATAAAATGTTCAACAAATTTAAGCTGTGTACCAAATTTTAACTCTCTAGAACGTAAGAAAGTGCATTAAAAATGCCATCAAATAAGTATATCATGAAGAGTTATATAAAATTAAAATAAAAAAATTTGATAAATTGTTATCTACCAAATTTATTTTTAAATGTGAAGCTTCTCTCATATACAAAATTGTTAAACTCCTGGAAAAATATTTATTATATAATATATCTCTTTTTTCTTTCTGGAGGATATCCCAAAAGTCAGAATTTAATTGAATTTGTTTTCTTCCCTATATGAAATAATTTTTAGTTAAAATACTACTTAACATATTTTACTGAAATTTTTTTATATATTTTATGGGATAATGTGAATGTTTCCTAAAAATTTCGAAGCAATTTTTGAATTTTAAATTTGCTTAAAAAATGTTTGAAAAATTAGATCCCATAGGGTTCAATGTATTTCATTTTTTCAACCCGGGTTCAATAAAAAACTAATTGGGTGATATTATTTATTTATATTCCCATAGGTCCCACAGACCGTCTGAAAAACATACTAAAATTTCATTTTGATAAAGTCATTTTTACGGCAGTTATCGTGCTAACGGGCAGACAGACAGACAGAATGAACAATGTCATAAAAACACTTTTCAACTATGTTGTAAAGTGTTAAAAACACGCAAGAATAATATTTTTTACTTTTGTTGGACGAAGCTTGAACTATTCTGAATGTTAAACCAAGGCTTAACTGTATCCCATGCTCCGCTGATAAATGAGCGCGGGATCGGGATACAGTTAAGCATTAGTTAAACAGGTTAACGAAATGAGCGTGACACTCTTGAGTTGTGTGGTATCTCAAACAAGAAATATCAATCATGCATAAAGCATTGATTATAAAACACTTTCCAACTCTAATTTTATTTAAACATTTCTAAAATTCGATACATTTAGCGGTAATATTTTTGAAATTATCGCAATAATGCAATAATAAATTATATTTGAAAATTTAAACTTCCTCGAAAAAAACGAATTTGATTCAAATAAGGTCATCGAAATATAAATCAACTGGCTCTCTGTGTAACAGCAGTAAATATTTCATTCATACATTTTTATTTCATTCATCACAGTACTACAATAATTTATTCTACTCAAAAACTTAAAACCATGGAGGTAAACGTAATTTAACTCTATGCATAAAACTTATCGAAGAAATCTGCCAATAAATCGTCTGCTTCTCTATGTAAAAGCAATGAATGTTTCATTCATATCATCTATATTGCAAACTCCTGAGAAAAATACTTTTGCGTTAAAGAAATTCAACAATTCTTATACAATTCATCTTAAAGCCTAATCTGTTTACATTCTCCATAAGTAAAAATTAGGTTCTGTTGTAGAAATAATCAAAGTTTGATGATCATTTAAACTCAAATACATTGCAATTGTGTTATTTTAGAATACAGATGCACAGAAATTAAGCAAAAATAAAGCGGTTTTAGGACGGATATGTCACTAAATATAAATTAAAAATAATTTTAAAAATCACGATTTTGACACAAGATGGATGACATATTTTATTTTGAAGTGGGTCACGTGATCTCTTCATATAAAAGGTTAATTATTATTTTAATTTTTATTTAAAAAACAACTGAATATATTTTGCTGAAATTTTTTTATATATTTTATGGGATAATTTGAATATTTCCTAAAACCTTCGAAGCAATTTGTGAATTTTAAATTCGCTTAAAAAATGTTTCAAAAATTAGACACCATAGGGTTCAATGTATTTCATTTTTTCAACCCTGGTTCAATGCAAAACTAATTGGGTGATATTATTCATTTATATTCCCATAGGTTCCACAGACCGTCTGAACAACATACTAAAATTTCATTTTGATAAAGTCATTTTTACGACTGCTATCGTGCTAACGGACAGATAGACAGACAGACAGAATGAATGAACAAAGTCATAAACACTTTCAACTATGTTGTAAAGTGTTAATAATAAAAATATATAAAATGATAACAAATAAAATAACATCAGGGTCTCACTTTCAGTAACTGACGTCATACGCTATGCAAAGCTCCATGTTACATCATAATTTCGACGAGATTAAATATCACAAGAAAGATCAATCATGCTTAAAGCATTGATTATGAAACACTTTCCAACTTCAATCCAATTTTATTTAAACATGTCTAAAATGCAATACATTCCTCGGTAATATTTTAAAACTTATCACAATACTGCATTAATTTATTATATTTGACACCTTAAACCTTCATCGAAAAAAATTAACTTCATTCAAATGACGGCATTAAAATATAAATTGCCTGGTTTAAACATCTCTAAAATGTGATACATTCCTCGGTAATAATTTTAGAATAGTCATAATACTACGATAATTTATTATATTTGAAAACATCATCGAAAACAACTGAAATTCATTCAAATGACGTCATAAAAAAATAACACGCCTGGCTCTCTCTATAAAAGCAACATTTCATTCATAAATAATTCCCCCATTCATGTCATTCATCACAATACTATAATAATTTATTTTATTCAAAAATTAAGACCATTGAGCTACAAGTAAGTAAACTCAATGCGTAAAACTTCATCGAAAAATATCGTCCTTCTCTTTCTAAAATCAATGAATATTTCATTCATATCAGCTAAGCAGACTCCATGGACTAAATGATTTTGTGTTAAAGAATTACAGCGATTCTAATACAACTCATTCTACATATTTTGCTGTTTACATTTTACATAGGTGAAAAATAGGCTTAATAGTAGAAATAATGAAATTTGGAAGAGCATTTAAACTGAAATATATTGTCATTGCGTTGTTTCAGTATGTAGATGCACAGAATTTAGGCAAAAATAAAGTAGTTTTAGGACGGATACAACACTCAATATGAATTAAAAAGAACTTTAAAAATCACGATTTTGACACAAGATGGATGCTATATATCATTTTGAAGTGGGTCATGTGATCGTTTCATATCATGGACACGTGATCGCTTCATATAAGAGGTGTTATTATTATTTTAATTTTTATTTAAAAAACAACTGAATATATTTCGCTGAATTTTTTTTTATATATTTTATGGAACAATTTGAATATTGCCTAAAATTTTCGAAGTAATTAGTGAATTTTAAATCCGCTTAAAAAATGCTTGAAAAATTAGGTCCCATAGGGCTCAATGTATTCCATTTTTTCAACCCGGGTTCAATCCAAAACTAATTGGGTGATATTATTCATTTATATTCCCATAGGTCCTATAGACCGTCTGAACAACATACTAAAATTTCATTTTGATTAAGTCATTTTTACGGCAGTTATCGTGCTAACGGACAGACAGACAGACAGACAGACAGAATGAACAAAGTCATAAACACTTTTCAACTTTGTTGTAAAGTGTTAAAAACGCTGCGCCTTTCCTATTGGCCAGTTAGTAGCATTCAGATCATTCATTCAGGGGTTGCGTTTTTCTCTCGCAATATTTAGTTTTACGTGTATTTCCTTCCGTCCATTTATTTACGTTCTATTTATTTACGTTAAGTGTGCATTTTCATGACTAGTTCTTCATTTTCAGAAAGTTTTCTTCAATTATTTCCTCACATTATATTATCTTATGGTACAGCTTTAGCTTAAAAACTTTGCATTTGGCGAGATTTTTGGTGCGATTAATGGAGTGATGGGTAATCCCTTGGCGCGATGCAGCAATCCCTTATTTAGCTAACTGCGCCGCGTCGTAAGAGCAAATAATATGCATGTAAGAGCGAGTATTTAATTTTGATTTGAAACAGTTTATTTCAACTGTGTTCTTTGTAGAGTGAAAATTTAAATTTTCTGATTTTCATACGAAATATAGTCATTACATTACGTAAGAAACATGTTGCCAACATCATGCCCTCACTTTCAGTATATGTCATACTCTACGTAAAGCTCCATGGTTATATCATAAAAATAAAAATGTTTATCCTTGATTGAAACACGTTTGGCAACATTTTATAGCAGCGTTGCCCAGAGATAGATATACAGATAAATCAGTATATGTCATACACTACGTAAAGCTCAATGGTTATATCATAAAAATAAAAATGTTTATCCGTGATTGAAACACGTTTGGCAACATTTTATAGCAGCGTTGCCCAGAGATAGATATACAGATAAATCAGTATATGTCATACACTTTCAGTATATGTCATACACTACGTAAAGCTCCATGGTTATATCATAAAAATAAAAATGTTTATCCGCGATTGAAACACGTTTGGCAACATTTTATAGCAGCGTTGCCCAGAGATAGATATACAGATAAATCAGTATATGTCATACACTTTCAGTATATGTCATACACTACGTAAAGCTCCATGGTTATATCATAAAAATAAAAATTTTTATCCGTGATTGAAACACGTTTGGCAACATTTTATAGCAGCGTTGCCCAGAGATAGATATACAAATAAATCAGTATATGTCATACACTTTCAGTATATGTCATACACTACGTAAAGCTCCATGGTAATATCATAAGAATAAAAATGTTTATCCGTGATTGAAACACGTTTGGCAACATTTTATAGCAGCATTGCCCAGAAATAGATATACAGATAAATCAGTATATGTCATACACTACGTAAAGCTCCATGGTTATATCATAAAAATAAAAATGTTTATCCGTGATTGAAACACGTTTGACAACATTTTATAGCAGCGTTGCCCAGAGATAGATATACAGATAAATCAAGGCGTTTATATTATTAATTTGATATCATTTTCGTTAATTTAGCGTCGTTTTCATCAATTTGCCAACACTTTCAAAAAGTCGCCAAATTCGAAATCAATTTATCTCCAAGAGTGCTTCGGTTCAGTGATTAAATGTGCCTTAATAAAGGGGCAAAGTTAAGCTAACTGACTATTTTCGAAACTCAATGTCTTCATTAGCCGTGCCCTAATCTTCTTACATAAAAAAAGAGATTTGTCTTTCTATGTATATCGACTGTAGTCGAAAATGTAAGCTTTGAACAACTTAGAAATTCTCACAGTGCAACATGCATCGGTGCCTTTTTTTTTTCTTTAATTCGATTTCGTTTTTAGTTATTTCATGTTGAAGCATGATTTTGAGCGATACTCACGTAAATTGGTTCCTTAGCGATCGATAATATTATCATAGCGTTTCCAACTCGAAGTCATCGGAAAGATTGAAAACCGTTCGTTCTAACGATCTTTCTAGTTGAATCCGAAAGGCAATCCTTTATATTTATATATATTTTTTAAAATACATCGAAATATGCTTGCTTTATTTTTTATTTCGCCGCATTCGAAGTAGTAAGATTAGCACAATTCTGTAGTTCGGCAAAAATATGGGCGTATGTGTATATTAACATTCTAACAAAGACATTTTTCTAATTACTCTATTTTTCCATTTCCTGTGTATTTTTAAACGAAAGCGTGAAAATTAATATATTCAAATCCGCTCGCGAAGGGAATCTTCTTCGCCGACAGTAGTGGACGTTTGTGTATGTGCATACCCGTCAAATGGAACTAAAGCAGCGGTCTTTGAAACAGCTTTTCTTCTATTTATGCTTAATTACAGTGTTTAAATTTTGCTCACCGAGTTCTACTATAACTATTCTGCATTATTTAACTAACTGCTACCTCTATTCGGTGCAGCGTTCTTGATACATATTTATTTTTCTTTTCGTTTCAGCATCGATTAAACAAAAACATTTCTTATATAAAACATATTAATAAAACGTTATTGGTACATATTAGAGGTCCATATAAACATTTCATTTTACATTTTCAGCAATCTCAAGAGGCTTTATCTGTTATCTATTATCATTAACTGTTATCGATTTAGAGCTTAGCAAATGACTGTCGCTAAAAAAATTGACCAATGACCTTTTGGGCCATAAATAAAATAAAATGAAAATTTAGACTTGATATGACAGAATTAGTGCCGATATGAAATCCACACCGATTTCAATATTTTTAATTTTCCTTGGTCACTTTTTTTATATGCTGAAATAGTAATTTTAAATGAAATCATCTAATTAAAATGTTATACATACTACTTTCATATTTATTGAAAATAAACACTATTTCAATACCTAAGGAGAACTCCGAATGAAAACATGGGCGTGGCTTTTGATGTGAATAACATTTATGCTTGTGGTATCCGTTGTGGAAATCGAAGAGTTACAAAAATGTAGACTAGAGTTTAGACGCTTATATTCGACCTAAGAACTTAAAATATAAAATGGAAATGTTTCTTGTTTTGTCGGAAACATGGTGCAGATTATGAATATATAACTATAATTTTAATATTTGGAACCTATATAATTTTCGAAAAAAATTAAAAATGCATCTGTCCGTGCGTTTTTTTTCTTTTTTTCATTTTTCTTGCATTCACTCGAAATATAAAATATAAATAGTAAGCGACAACAGTGTGCATTAGGAAATTTAGATCCTAAATATATATTTATTTTTAAAAGAAGCTCTTATAGTCTACGAGTAATCGCCTTGTCATGTTGAAGATTGACAATTTTCCATTTTTCAAGTTTGTAATGCTTACATCTCAAAAACTAAATAAGATGTCTATGAACAATAAGCAAGATTTTGTAGCTTTCAAACAGCCCTACAAGTGTATATAATTGGATTTTGGATCGAACTCTCGAGTTATCTTACAAAATAAAGGAAAATGTCTGCATGCGTGTCTGTCTGTATGTCTGTATGTTGTTGTTGAGACCCAGACCGTCCGACCTACCAGAAAGGTGTAAGGTATGTTTGGACGACCGGGAGGTGCCACCCAATTTAGACCGGAACCCAGTAGGGGAGGCATCCACAGGAACCGTACCCTCCTTCCCCTACCAGCAACCTCTCCGAAGGACTTACGGACCCACATGTTTAACGTGATCGTACTCCATGTAAACACGGCGGCAGTTTTGGCAGTGGCGAGAATCGAACCCGGGCCTACCGAGTACAACTCCCGCGCGCTAACAACTGGGCTACCGCGCCCCTGTATGTTTGTATGTGCAGTTTATCACGATTCATTCAAGCGTCGTACGATCATGAAATTTGGGAAATAGGTACTTCAGGACCAAGGAAGGTGCAGCTCATCATTACTATCTTTTTTTTATTTCGAAATAGTTTTTTAGTTATTTTATGTTTTAGCCAGATTTATAAAGGGTTTGGGCAGTTTTCAGACAAATGCGTTCCTTTGCGACCTAAAATAGAATCACAGTTTCCTTCTTGGCACTATCGGAAAGATCGAAAAATTCTCTTTCAAACAAACTTTGAACGGAATCGATGCGATTAATAAACGAATTTTCGTGAATATTTAAAACATATATACTTTTTATGCGTTTGAAACCTTTCCGATTTTTAAATTACTATATAAAAAATCTGATGTGGGCAGCACATGACTTTCCCTGCAGACTTATATCCACGTTCTCTTTATTTTAATAAAATTTATTTCACTTTTATTCCATTTTCGTTCTCATTCGGTAACAGAGTTATTTTCAAAAGTGGCGTAGAGAAAGTACGAAAAACTAAAATATCTCGAGAACAGCTAGTTCTAGTGTAATGGTGTTGGTCTTATTCTTTTCGTCCTTAAAAATTACGTATTAAACGGGCATTTAATGGATATATCTGAGTATACCTAGTTCTTTAGTTTAGATTTTGACGATTTTTGCGGGCCATTTTGCAAAAAAAGGCAGGTTATTTCTTTCCGAATCGTACCAAAATCTAATCAGCACCAGGGTAACCCAAAAGTGACTTATCCACCGAATTTTGTGAAGTTCGGTCCATTAGTTTTTCAGTTAGAGTGAATACAAGATTTTGCGGGCCATTTCGCAAAAAAAGGCGGGTTCTTTTATCCCGAATCGTACCCAAAACTAATCAGCACCAGACTCGCTCACAAGTAACTTACCTACCAAATTTTGTGAAATTCAGTCCATTAGTTTTTTAGTTAGAGTGGATACAAAATCTGCACAGACAGACAGACACACACACACACACACACACAGACGTCACGCTAAAAATGGTTTTTTCGTATTCTAGAGGTCTCGAAACGTGTAGATCCGTCGAAAACTCGAGTTGCGATTTTCGGCATGATTCCAATACTTTCCCTATACATTACCATGTATTGCAGGGAAAGTAAAATATTGACCTGCCATTCAACGTTTATATTTTAACAACAGCTCCTAAATATATCAAAGACAACTCCAGAAAAAAAATCTGATGTGGACAGAACATGACTTTCCCTGCAGACTTATATACACATTCTCTTTATTTTAATTAAATTTAATTCACTATTAATTCAATTTTCGTTCTCATTTGGTAACTGGATTCATTTTCGAAGGTGACGTAGAGAAAAAACGAAAATATCTCGAGAACGGCTAGTCCTAGTGTAATGGGGTTGGTCTTATTCTTTTCTTCGTTAAAAATTACGTATAAAACAAGCATTTGAAGGATATATTTCAGCATACGTAGTTTTTTATTTTAGATTTTGTCGATTTTTGCGGGCCATTTTGCAAAAAAATGGAGGTTATTTTTTCCGAATCGTACCAAAATCTAATCAGAACCAGGGTGACCTACAAGCGACTTATCTACCAAATTTTGTGAAATTCAATCCATTAGATTTTTAGCTAGAGTGGATACAAGCTTTTGCGGGCCATTACACAAAAAAGGCGGGTTCTTTTATCCTGAATCGTACCCAAAACTAATCAGCACTAGATTCGCCCACAAGTGAATTACCTACCAAATTTCATGAAATTCGGTTGATTAGTTTTTTAGTTAGAATGGATACAAAATCTGCACAGACAGACAGACACACAGACGTCACGCTAAAAATATTTTTTCCGTATCCTAGAGGTCTCGAAACGTGTAGATCCGTCGAAAACTCGAGTTGCGATTTTCGGCACGATTCCAATACTTTCCCTATACATTACCATGTATTGCAGGGAAAATAAAAATAGTCCCATCCATTAATTAATTATAAATTTTTAAACGAGCCATGTCTTTGATTTTTCTAATGAACCTAATATTTCCCTATTACAGAGAGAAACCATTTCCGGAGCTGTTTAACAGAGGCCACTCTCAAACAGGGGGAAAAGGCTTTTTTATTGAGCCTTTCTGAACCATCCATATTAGTGCAAAATAGCACAGTTAATCTTTCTTTGCTCCTTTTCCCGCTATGACATGCTTTTAATGGCCATAGTTTTTATCAGGCATACACTTAAAAGATAGTCCTGTTTCATCTGCATTAAACACATTTTTCAGATCGTATTTTTCCAAATGAAAAGATGAAAATGGTAAGATGATCCAAATGGTAAGATGAAAAAATTCGAGATATCGAGAGTTTGATTAAAAAAATTTCGAGTTAAAGAATTTGTTTTGCATTAGTTTTATACCGTGCGTGAAGGGAGATGAAAATATTTCGAGATATCGAGGTTCACCTGTATTTATCAATTTACATTTTTTTCTTTTTAGCTTGATTTTTAAATCCTAGGAAACGTCGAGTACTAGTACTATACATGCATACATCTAATTCTAATTTTCCAAGAAAGGTGTAACAATTTTTTCTTAAATACAGAAGATTTCATTTTGATTATACCCCCATTTCTAATGGACTGGCGGCAACATGCTAACATTCACTACTGATGGCTCTACACTTGTGATACTTTTGTAACTACATTGCTTTTTCATGCAATTAAGAAGGAAGCTTGTTTAAATTCCAAAAAATCACTTCAAACTATTATATTTACATTCTTATACTATTACATAGAGAAAGTAATGTTTTCCCAGACATTTTTGAAATGGAGATTTTGATAAGTACATTCGAAGACCTCAATCCATTTTGAACACTTTTGGAAAAATGTTTACCTGTACGTGTGTGTTATTTTTGAGACCCAGATCGTCCAACCTACCAGAAAGGTGTAAGGTAACTGTTTGGATGACCGGGAAGCGCCTCCTAATTTAGATTGGAATCCAGTGGGGAAGGCATCCACAGGGACCGTACCCTCCTTCCCCTACCACCAACCTCTCGGAAGGACTTATGGACCCACACGTTTAACATGTTCGTACTCCGCATGCACATGGCGGCACTTTTGGCAGTGGCGAGAATTGAACCCAGGCCTACAGAGTGCAATTCCCGCACACTAACCACTGGGCTACCACGCCCCAGTACGTGTGTGTTGAAGGTTTGGAAATAATAACCCATACATACACTTAATGTCATCAAATTTCATGTGTAGAAACATTATGTGAAAAACTATAACTAGAATTTTTAAATTCTCATGATTAGAACTCTAATTTTTCCAATTTTTAAATATTTATAGTATTATTTCCTATGGAAATTATTTTTATCAATTTTTGAAAAAGAAAAGAACTTTTAACAAGGCTGTAAAATTAAAATTTTAAATGTTTGATGAATTAATTATAAATTTAAAAAACCAAACAGTTAGATTATTGCATTTTAAACCACCAAGTGCCTGGCCATTGGGGAAAAAAAGCATTTTAAACTACAGTTCCTGTTGAAACAGATGTCTCATTCTTCGATCGACATTCATATATTTTATGCTTGGAAAATCATCTGCTTGACGAATTTAATTTGAAAAGAATAAAATTTTGGCCAAATTTCGACTTTCAATATAACTTTTAAATTAATTTGAATTAAAAAATAATCTTGATGAGGCACATTGCCCTGAGAGTTTAGCTTCTCCCTATACCAAATTTCAAACACTGCCCAAAGCTTCAATTTTCCACTACAAATGACACTGACAGGCAGACATCTTCTTTCATTACATAAGATGGGAGAAATTGACAATTTGAGCTGTGCTATGGATATTAATAGTATCCTAACAGTTTCTATTAAGACAGATAAGCCAAATGCATCTATATTTGCCATTTTGCCAACTTGAAAAAAAGAAACTTTTAAATAATTTATATGGACAGGTTGGGTATTGAATCTGAAAAAGATGCATTTTTTTCCCCATCCTGATAATGAACTAATGAAATGTGATGAGTAAGTTGAGTGGAAACTCACACGCTTGACATTTTGTATCTTATTTGTAATCTCTAACATAAAACTACAGAAAACACATATAACAGTTTTATTTTTTACAAGTTCAGACTCCATGAACAATAAACAATCTTTTGCGAAGCAACAAAAACAATTATAATAAAGGAGAAACTCTCCATTAATTACAATCTCAATAAAAGGCCTCTAGCTAATAAACAAACCACCAAAACAACCATATTTTTCAAAAATATAAATACTCCTTACACTATACAAATATATAACTTAAGAGAATATTATATTGTTATATAATTTACTAGTTTATAAAATACAAAAAAGCAAAATAATAATGTTTATAATAATAATAAAAGGTAACCAGCCTATAAATAATGAAGATGAAAAAATTTACTAAAGATAAATAATGATGTACTAAGTAAAAGTAAAGAAATATGGTTATGTTATTATCTGCACAAAATGAAATATTCTTGCTTACAATGAGGTCAACAACGTTCAACATATTTTAACTAAAATCAAAAGTTTTAAATTCAAATATAAAACAATATATGAAAATGGGGCTTAACTATTTATTTGATAATATGTCATATAACCAATATTTAACTAACATTTTCTAATTATTTTCCAAATTTATGTTCACTTAATATCGGCTAAATGTTACTTATTTATATTAGATCAATATTATGTAATAGTATTATACAGTGAAATTCTTCATAGACAACCACCTGTATTCCGAGTCTACCTCTATTAAACGATTTCACGAGTTTTTACTACATATATCAAATTCTGTATTAAATGGTCACCCATCTTTACAACACCTATTCCCAACACAGCATGTGGCCATCTTGTTATAATGCATGTCTAATATGAATTATCAGAATAGATTTTATTACAGGATCAGTATTTTTGTTAAAAGTGGATAAGAGATATAAAGAAACAACAATTTTAAAATAAGTACAATACAAATTACAGCTAAAAATGTATCGCCCCCTACACAAAAAATTAAGATATTTAATTTCTGAAATCATACGCAACAGATTTCAAACTCGTATATGCTCCAATATCAAACTTAAGCGCTCACAAATAATGAATATTATCCACTACTACCATTAAATCTTTTACCAGAAAATATGCATAAAGCAACATTGACTAAACACAAAACAGTTTAAGTAATGATATACATCCATATACAATATTCCCTAAGTTGAGTTTACGTGAAAAATCAAAGCATAACACAAAAACTAGAGGCCGAAAGCAACAATAATTGCACATCTACAAAAATACATATCTTCATGAATTCCATATACATGACAAAATTATACTGAAACTAAACAAATAAAACTTTGAAAAATGGCAAGTTCTTAGCAATGAGGGAAAAGTAACAGCTCATACAAAGTGCTTAAAAATAATTTAAATTTTCACTCTTTGAGAAGGATTAGTATAGCTTCTAATAAACAGTAGAAATATCAACATATGATAGGGATTCACATTACTTTGAAACACCAAATACAACCAACATCAACAGCTAAATTTCAGTATCAGTTAAAGGAAAATTAAAAGATGTACAAAATTTACATATCTTGCTGCCAAGCGACATAGGAAACCTTTGTACAGTGTAATCTCTCGTTATATCATACTTATGTTGAGAGATGAGGATGATTAATTGCCAAGTGGTTACCATGGTAACAGCTACATAGTGAAAATCTTCAGGTGCAAGTTCCTGCCTGGCAATACTATTATCTGCTCAGAAGGTATTAACAGACAGTGTACACTACATTTTTGTAGTTGAGTATTGTGAATCCACAGTTTACTTTAAAAATTCCTGCACATCCAATTTGGCAGTGTATGACCAAATATGGTCTTCGCTATTAAAATCTACTTCTTGAATTTGCTGAATAATATAGTTGACTTGCAACCTACCTATATACTGTAGTCTCAATAGTGCTAGCTTACCGAATTTTGTGGACAGGTTAACATCATTCAACTCTTTTCAATAACATGAGTATGGATAAAAAAGTTAATTTTAGGGGAGCTCTAAAAAACTCTTGATATTAAGATTTTGTACTTTTTAAAATATCCTTTGACATTTTAACCATACTTTTATAAATTTCTTAACAATTCCAAGTAAGGTGGAAACCGTGAGTAACATTTTTCTAATTTTCCATAGAAATGAAATATATTTGACATTTGAAAATTTATATATCTTTACAGGGTGGGTAATTTATTTTTTTATTTTAATACAAGCTTTATAAAACATGAAGCATTGTTTTTGGAAAAGATAAAATAAAATTTATATACTTTCATGGATTTTGTTTTCATTTTGTCTGAATAATAATAAAATTAAATAAAATTGTGTAATTGAACAGCAAAACATTATAACCTGAGTACAGAGCAAACAAAATGCAAGACAAAGATGGTTAGCAACTAATCCAATAATTAAAAAGTTAATATTTAATTAAACATTAACATTTTTCATTAAGAAAGTAGTAATTTCAAATAAATGACTTGAAATTTTGCTAAAACTACCACATAAACTATAAAAAATATATATATATATATATATATATAAAGTAAAGCTGTTAAATTGCTTTTCTCATTTTATTTATTGCTTTCAGAAATGAAAAAAGAAACATTTCTAGTTAAGCTTAATTGAAAAGATACTTTAAACTTTTATGCTTAGATTTTTACATTTGAGTATAAAACAGTTATATGCTATTAAGCAATCTGAGTGAAACCTTGTTCCTTTAAAGAAAATGAGTACATATAATTTCAATACGTAAAAGCAAACACTGGCAGGAGCATTGAGTATTATTATACAGACAAAAATACAAAGTACATTAATGAATATCTAACACACAGCACAAATATCTGTACTCAATACATGAAAATCGATACACACCTGTTCTAATTAAGACGAAATGAAAGTATGCTCACTAGTTACAAAACCTAAATCTAATTTTGGAGAATTTTGTTCTTAGTTCAAACATGGGCAGCCTTTTAAGAGTAAAATGCTGAATTTAATTCATCTCAAATAATAAATGTAGGGGCACTTGCTAGAAATGTTTCACTAAACAAAACAAGTAGAATTCTGTTGATCCACTCCATCAAATGAGATAGAAAATCATGGAGTATGTAAGATGGTATTTAAATATTGAATCAATTTATGATTGATTGCCTTATGTGTATGATTATAAGATAAAATAATGATATTTTTATGAATAAATTTGTTTTATTTAATGGCAAAAAAAAAAAAAAAAATTCCAATGTTTAGGGGTAAGGTCTGTTTTAGGGAATTTTTAAAACTTTCAAATTGAAACAAAAAGTGAAGATAGAGCAAGCAGATCGACAGAATTTTACATCACTACTCAAATTTAGCAGAAGCAATAAAAATACTCTTTTTTTTTACCCTATTGCAATGCTAGTCATCTGAAACATCTCATTTTCAAAAAGTTCCATATTATATCTTTACATTGAATAATGAATAATACGTAAACATATATTCTATAAAGATATACATTTTATTTAAAAATATATATTTAAGACCATTGCAAGTTTTAGGCTGCCTATGCCTGATTTAGTTATGTACATATGATGACAGTTTTTACAAAACATTAACATTTCATAAATTTTCAAAAAAGCTACACTTGTAAAAATTTGTTGCTCCAGCTGTGACTATCCCTAAAGATGACATTAAGCATACATTAACCCCCATGTACTTAAATAGTGGCTTCACAAGTATTTTGTACTTAAGTCAGCTTACAATAAAGTACAATGAAAATAGCTGACAACATTCATGGCATTTAGTCACTTAATTAAAGCTAAAATATGAGCAGAGTGAATTTTCAGTCTGAGTTTACTTTTCAAAGTCCATAAAAATGTCAGTCCAAAAGAAATTTAAAAAAACATAATGTCTTTCATGGAAATGACCTTTCTTTGAAATTTAGCTGATTTCCATAAAAAGATTTATCAGGAGCAATTACGTATAGTATCTAGCTTTTGGGAAATAATATACCAAGCTCATAGGCATTAAAATCAAGAACTACACAATAAAGTCTTGAGCTACAAAAATCTGACTTTTGATGAGAAAAAAATTAATATTTTTTTATTGTGTTCAAAATAAAATTTATCTCTTATAATATTTTGGAGGTAATTAATTTCACTGAAACACTAATAAAAAGGGGAATCTTGATTATCTGTCCACAATTAAAAAAAAAAGAAATATCTAAATAAAACGGATTAAATAAAACTGGCTTTAAGGGGTGTCACTAAATAACAAATGAGCCAATTAGAAGTATGTACACAAACGATTATACACACAGTTGCTAACATAACAGAAATATTTCCACCAACATAATCTTTAGGAAGAACAAATGATTATAACACAATCACACAATGTTATTAAAACTAAAATTTTAGTGGATATCTAGCTACATGCTTAATAACAGAGACATTTATTTCATGAAAATAATAAAAACTCCAAATATTAAATAAGTAATGTACAAGACAGCCTAGTAACTTGTACAAGTTATACCAAACAAAACAAATTTCTTTTTGGTGCATGATTTTTTTAAATTAATTTTTCTTCATTGACTTCACGTTATCTGACCTTTGACCTCAGATGTTTCAGTATATAGATTGAAATTTAAAATTCAGGCTTCGTCATGACCTAAAACATGATAAGTTCAAGCTATGTGCAAAATTTTATTTGCGTCAGTTAGATTTTACTATGTCAATGAGTCAGTCTTTTGCACCAATCAGATTTCAGTTGGTGCAAGAAAACTACACTCAGAACTCGCTTTAATCAATACAAAACATCGTTGTATCATTTAAGTCATGTCTAGATACAACTGGGTTGATATGCCAATCACTAACTGAAAACAAACTTCTATTGAACGAGATTCAAATAACACGCTTAATAAAAGTCATAACTGTAATACAAAGTAAAAGCAACAAATGCAAATTAATATTCCCCAAAATTTATTCTGAATTATGAAATTAAGTTCCAGAATACAGGATGCAAAAAGTGAGAAACTTCTAAGTGTGACAGTTCATCCAAATCAAAAATCAGATCTACAATGCATTGAAGAAATGCAGTGTTTTAATATAAGTACTCTGAAATTATGGGCATTTTAAACAATTGCAACTTTCCATTAGAATTTAGATACAAATCAGTACAATTTATAAGTTTCATATTACAGACAATATTTAAAAATTTATTTGTATAAAGACAAACTTAAATAACTTAATTAAGCACAAATTAATAAATAATGCAGCACACAACTATTTTGAGGATACATTGAACCCACTTCTTCAAGATTGAGCATATTTGGACTTTTGACTTCAGATTTGTTGGTCTGTCTTGCACTGAGGAAACGAATCCAACATATCTTCAAAACAGCTGTATGCTGCATTTTTTATTAATTTATGCTTTATTATATTGATTATATTAATATAATACTTAATTATATATACAAGGTAGGATCGAACAGTTCGGAGACTGTGCTGATATCTCCAACCCTGATTGGAGGAGAGGGAAACTATTTTACTGTGGCGTAGAGGCACATGTGACATGAGATGTGAAAAAGAAGAAGCAGGTCTGCAGTGCGGGGTTTATCCAGACAATGTGCGTCAGTGAACTGTAGTCGTTCGCGTTCATCGAAAAAGGAAATGATGTGTGAAGAACAACGTGCAAATATCAAATTCTGCCAAATGCTGGCAGAATTTGATATTCAAACATATTTCTTCAAACGTCATTTCCGTTTTTGACAAATGCGAATGACTACAGTTCACTGATCGCATTGTCTGGGAAAACACCTGCTTCTTCCTTTTCACATCTCACGTCACATGTGCCTCTATGACACGGTAAAATAGTTCCCCTCTCCTCCAATCAGGGTTGGAGATATCAGCAGAGTCTCCAAACTTCTTGATCCTACCTTGTATGTATGTATGTATGTATGTATGTATATATATATATATATATATATATATATGTGTGTGTGTGTGTGTGTGTATGTAAACGTGTGTGTGTGTGTGTTTTCCTTATCTTTTGCAAAGTGTTTGTACTTACTGATCCATTTATATAGTTTAAGTTATAACTCAATGGAGTGATTCCTATTTTGTGGAGGGGGTTACACTGAGTACTAAATAATTCTGTACTGGTTCTGACAGTGTACTGTAAAATGCATATACATTAGATAAATACCTATTTTACATAACTCTGTACAAGATTTCAATGGAATCATTACCACATCAATGTTGGCTACATTTTAGATGATGTTACCTATTTTCTTGTTACCTACATATTGGACTACACAAAAAACATTTTATTTTTATTTCACTTTATCAAAGCACATACTTATCTTTCAAGATTTACATTACATTTATATACTTTGAATGCAGGATAAAAATATAAAAACATTAGTGTGGCTATCAAAAGTAGAAAATTTCTAAATTATATCTCATGAGAAAATTTGTTTTTAAAATAAATTACGAAACAAAATTTACCTCTTGCTTATCAAAATGTGTAATGAGTTAAATTATGTTATGAATTAAATATATGTTATTTAGCAAATGATATTCATGAAAAATCATACTTAGATTCACAAATATCATAAGCTAATACCAATCTGCAATTTAGACTTGAAATATTTTATTACTAAAAATAAATACCTAAATTTAGAGCCATTCAAAACATAAAAGATAATCAAAGCAAGAAAGAATTCAAATGATCATCCATCACAACCCATGCACTATGGTTTCATGGTCTTTATTTGTCAGCATGGTGCAGGCTATGAAATGATCAGAGAAGCTCCTTAAAGCAAGAACTTTAGAATTTTTCTAGGCAAAGTATTGTAATTTTGAATCCAGTAATGAATGGAGAATGAATCTGAAATTCCAATATTTTTACCAAAAAAATTCTAAAATTCTTACTTTAAAGAGTTTTGTACTAACTGGTTGTTTTAGTGTCCAAATCCTGCTGATGAGTGGCAACATAAAACCATTGTCCACAGGGAGTAATAGATGGTCAGTTGAAAACTTTCTTGCTTTTATGCAACAACCTATTATAAGACAGAAGTTACTTCACAGTTATTAAAAGTTATTAAAGCTGATAAATGTTTCATGGAAAATTTGGTCCATGATCAGTACAAAATACAACAACTGAATAGAAACAACCTATCTATAACACAGTTCTATACCTAACCAGATAGAATGCCAAGATTCACTCAGTGTTATGATAGAATTAGATGTTATTTTAATTGGCTATATGTTAAATTAATTTGATGTGAAATTAAAAAAACACAAGAAGTTTTTTCAACCAATCAAGTTCTTCTATGGCCTATTGTGTGGATTTCTTCCCCCGGCAAATGTGCTTTTTCTAGCTTTGCTAAAATAGAATAAATCCAATATTCCCAATGTTTATAATTTTCATCTATGAAATAAATCTTGTTTCAAGTCCATATATCTCATATGTATAAATTCTGAAATATTTCTTTAACAACTTTATTGATTAAAATAATAAACAATGAATAAAAAAATAAACCACGAATTAAAAAAATCATATTGAAATATATGACATTTAAATTTTTGTGATATGTAATGGCATGCAGTTCATTTTGACTTTGCCATTGGAATTGCACGAATTATTAGAATTAGAGCTTACGAATTAGGTCAAAGATTGAACTTGAAATCCACAGTGATATTACGAGGTATTCATTATACCAATAAACATAGATGCTACCTCATGTCAGATCCTTTTATATCCATTTTATTAATTAAATTTTCTGTGGCATCAATAATTTTATTATTATTTAAGGCAGCGAGATATATTTAAATTTTTAGTGATACATGACACTGGCCAGTCATTCCTTCCTTTGCCATACGAATAACACAGAGAATAAAATTCTGTCTTTCAGCACTCTAAAGATGAAAATAGAAAAAAAAATACCTTATACACACACATTATTCCCCAAACAAATTGAAATCAAATGAAACCAAATATATGCATGTCGATAAAACCATTCTTTCATAAAGCTGGGACATAAAAATGGGCTTCAATTTCATATACATATAACAAACTAAAATCTGCATATATATATATATGTGTGTATGTATATATATGTATACATATATATATATACACACACGCACATATATACCAGGGTGTCCAGTGCTATCGGTGCCCAATGGCTATTTCCTCAACCGTTAGTCACAGAGATATACTTCTAATTGCAAAAATGTTTTAAATTTTAAAATCTATTATCTTAGAAACAGTTTAAATTAATAAATGCATTTTTGAAAGAAATACGAAATATAAATTTTTATACGGTCCCCCAGTCCTGCCAGTTATATTTAAGAAAATCATCCTCATACAATTTCATGCAAAATAAAAAAAAAATCATCCCAAAACCAAAATTCACAGAGTTATGAAGCATTAAACTTTATGACTTAAGCCTCTTTTCCACGCATAAAAATATCCCGTTTCAAGCAACCTTTAAGGGACCATATAAATATTGAAATTCCGTACTCAAAGTATTATGTTTCAATTGCATTTGCTGACATAATGTCGAGAATGAAGCAAAGCTTTTTATCGAATAGTAATTTGTTTAGAAGAGTATTATCGTCAGGACTCGACTAAGATCTTCTAGGGGTCTTTCTAAGATCTTTATTGTAAATGAGGTAACACATTATTGTTTAAGTCAAGTAGTTTAAACCAATAAATGCATTTCTGTAAGAATTACGAAATTTAAATTTTTATACGGTAATAGACCAGTAATGAGACTAGTTGCAGCATACCTGCAGACAAAAATAAAAAATTACGCCCATCAACCCTTTCGGGATGACGACATTCCGAAACTGCCGTGGCCCAAAGGACTGAGTGTTTCGGTTCCGAACTGTTCCCAAAGGACAGCTAATTTTTTGCGCTAAGCCTAACTCTCAGAAATAATTCACTAAAAATCACCGTTCAACACAGTATTCTATTTTTTTCAGGAATAAAGGAAATACTTATTTTCTATTTGATGTATATTTTTCATGCAAATTTTCTTTTATCAAAATATTAAAAATTTTAGTGTATCAAAAATGATTACTTACCTTGATTAAAATAGTTATCAGTTAATCAGAAAAAATATTGAAATGATTGTAATGAAATATTTATATAGCTAATAGAAATTATGTACATATATATATATATATATATATATATATATATATATATACAAGAAAATAGCGTAGCTATTTTCATTAATTAATACATCTTTTGCGTATAGTATATTTCAAAGCAAGAATCCACGCACAGACCAACATTGCAATCTTTGCATTCATAATAACTGTCTATGCACTTTCTTTTGCCTTTTATAGTTTGCGAACAAACTATACATCTTCATCGGCGGTCTTTTTACCTGTATTAGAGCACAATTTTAGAAAATGTCTTCCAGTGAGACAGAGAGGAGAGGAGATGAAAGAAGTACTTTTACTGGACTCATAATAATTCATAATAACTGTCTATGCACTTTATTTTGCCTTTTGTAGTTTGCGAACAAACTATACATCTTCATCGGCGGTCTTTTTACCTGTATTAGAGCACAATTTTAGAAAATGTCTTCCAGTGAGACAGAGAAGAGAGGAGATGAAACAAGTACTTTTACTGGACTCTTCAGGGTAAAGAACATATCAATAAGTTACTCTATGAGATGAAGACGAAACTCCAAGATTGTGGATATTTTCCCTTTCTTATTGTCAAAAAGACTATGAGCATTCAATATTGCAATATCTGGAAAGCCAAAAAATAATTTTCTGTACCATTTGATAGTTTTTCTATAAGCTGGATAATGCGTTAGAGACGCGACGCATCTCCAATATCCACACACCCCATATATTTTGAGCCAACGACACTACCGTTCTGAAAACACCGGTTCTCGTTAGATCACCGAAGTCAAGCAGCATGAGGCGCGGTTAGTACTTGGGTGGATGTCCACCTGGGAACACCGCATGCTGTTGACACATTTCGGGTGCGATAGCCCGGTGATTTGCACACTGGATTTGCACGCTGCCACAACTGCCACCGTGTTCATGCGGAGTACGATCACGTTAAACATGTGGGTCCGAAAGTCCTTCCGAGAGGTTGGTGGTAGGGGAAGGAGGGTACAGTCTCTGTGGATGCCTCCCCCCACTGGGTTCCTGTCTAAATTGGGTGGTACTTCCCGGTCGTTCAAACAGTTACCTTACACCTTTCTGGTAGGTTGGACGGTCTGGGTCTCAACAACAACAACAACACCCCATATATTTATTATATTCTAAAATACAATTTGGTTTAAAAATGTCTTCGGATGTTTTCCGGTCTTTCTTTCCAGGATTTTGCATTTTGTCAGTATGAAGAGTTGTTAAAATTAAGACATCCTTCTTTTGATCTTTGAATAAAATTATATTCACACTATCCTTTTGCACTGCTTAAATTTCTCCTTTGTGTAGAGGTACAGATGGATAATTCTTTGGCATGTCCTTCCGATTTTTTAAAACTGTACCACATACATGCGTATTCTTAAACAACAAATACTTTGCGAGTACAGGAACGGTAAAAAATCTACCCAAATACAAAGTATATCCTTTTCCTAAAAGTCCACTTAGAAGTGTTTTCACAACATGATCTCCATACCCACCATCACAGCTTGATAATTCCGTGTCCTTTCCAGTATACACAAGGAAATTCCATATATAGCCTAATTCCGAGTCTGACAATTTATATATTTTAATTCCATATCTGGTCCTTTTCGAGGAGATATATTGACGAAATCCCAACCTTCCTTTCCATGAGAACAAAGATTAATCAATGCACACATTTCTTCTAGGAGTGTATATAAATTTAAATTTTGAAACTAATGCATCTAACACAGGTTTCAATTTATCTAGTTTTTGAGCATTACTATCAAGAGTAAAATGAAGGTAGAGTAATATTCCTAAATATCGATCACGACTCATAACTGAATTGAAAAAAGGACCACTGATAATAGGATTCTTAGAAAAATACATTTTAAGATTTGGTGTTTTGACAATGCTCGTCAAAACTACCAGTCCGAGAAACACTCGAAATTTGTTTCCTGTCACAGGTGTAAATACATTTGAAACAGGTGGAGTCTTTGATGTGGAAGGAGAGAGGAGATCTTTCTTCGATTTTCTCTTTGCAAACTCATTAGTTGCTTTTACGTTAAATTCTACTCGTTCATCATAAAAAAATATGCTAAAAAAATCAAGTTCGTTATCTAAATTAGGCGGCATAATATTGTGATTGATTCCAGGTATGTTAAAAAACTCAAAAGAATTCAGATCTTTCAAATCACTTGTCCAAACATCATTAAAAAAAACAGCTACTGAAGCTGGCAGCGTTGTAATAATAGTATGCTCAGAATCTAAAGAATCAATTGCATTTTCAGATTCATCATCAGAAATAACACAGTACCACAAATCTTCACTATCTGAATCACTTTCATTACTGTCTAGTTCGTTTGCCATACGAGTATATTCTTTCACAGAAAGAAAACGTCTCAGCCCAGCCATTCTTTTATCCGAAATAACCTAATAATTTCACTGCCGCACATTAATCTACCCCCCCCCCCCAAAAAAAAAAAACACTCTCTCATATTCCTATAATTCACCAACAAAATCATTAGGCTAAAATCAAAACAAGACCCAAAACTCAATTATAAAATTGTTAATGCTGCGAGGAGTGCTCTATTTGTGTATATTACAAAATCATGTTTCACAGCTCCAAATGGAGAAATATTCATTGAATCCTCCATATGCCAAGGTCAAGTATCTGCAAAATACATTGAAGTTGTTCCCATGGACATTTAACGCCATCTAGTAGACAAATAAATTCAAATAAAAACGTTCCATATGAAAACATGCTCAAGTGATCCTCGTCTTTGGGTAAATTTTTCCTTGACGCGGATACATAACAGTCGTCCTTGAATGTACGTTTGCAGCCGACGAGCAGGCGCATCAACAGTCTCGAAAGGGTTAAATCTAAAATAATAAAGGCATATAACACCTAAAAAGTAACAGATTTGTATATAGAATTATTTTGTGTATAACCCCCATTTCTCAGCACAAAAAATGCTCTAACTTTAAGCAACTATAAGTCTGTCAATTTTGGTCATAAAAGGATGATTTTTTTTTTTATTTTGCATGAAATCGTATGATGATTTACCTAAATACAACTGGTAGGACCGGGGTACCGTATAAAAATATATATTTCGTATTTCTTTCATAAATGCATCTATTCATTTAAACTGTTTCTAAGAAAATAGATTTTAAAATTTAAAACAATTTTGCAATTGGAAGTATATCTCTGTGACTAACGGTTGAGGAAATAGCCATTGGGTACCGATAGCACTGGACACCCTGTATGTATGTATGTATGTATGTATATATATATATTCAACATTAAGTTGAAATTAAACAAAAGTTGGCTGAAAATATTATCTCAAAGGCTAAATATTCTCCTATTCTTTCTATTCAGCATTTGTATTTTGGGCTTATGCTCAGAGATAATGAGTTGAGCATTTCCATTTCACTTTTCATTATTGGTGTTAAATTCTTTTACTACTTAAACGCTAAAATATCACAGTACAAAATGAGTAAATTATCAATAAAATGATAACATTTAAACCAAGGAATTCTGTAATAAACTATAAAATTACTTAATTGTGGCTCAAAAACACATGCAATGAAAACTTTAGATCATATAAGCATGAAACAATTAAAAGCTAGTCGCATTGACTGGTTGTAGCAGCCAAAGCTTTTGGAATAACAGTTCTGCCTTCAGAACATTTGACAGAATGGTTATATTAAATTAAGACAAGTCAAATTAGCATGCTAAAGCAAGAAATATATTTTAATTTTTCATACAGATTGATGCAATTGATTTTTGCTTCCCTACAATATATAACATATGTGTAGAAGAAATATTGCAAAAGGGTCGAAGATTCAAAGTTCAAAAGAACTTGCATGTTCTGCACACCCTATAACATGAGTATTTATTTTTATAAAACTTTAAAAAATAAAGACAACCAAATTTAGTTAATTAAAATATCTTTAATAAAAACTCACCATTTATAAAGTATATAAAATTATACAACCAGAATGCTTTTGGACATTATTACGTCCTTCATCAGTGGCAAAATAAATTGTAGATGGCAAACATGAGCTCTAATATACAGGGCACAACCGTGAGACAAGATTTGCATATTGATAATTTTAAAATCGAGAGATTTAAAAAACATAATTTAATTACAAAATACATAAATTATAAGAGATCATAATGTATTTATGTATTTTGTAATTAAATTATGTTCTTTAAATATTTTAAATTATATTTTTTAAATATATCGATTTTAAAATTATTAATATACAAATCTTGTTTCAAGGTTGTGGCCTGTATATTAGAGTTCACGTTCATCATCTACAATTTACTTTGCTACTGTTGAAGGACATAATAATGTTCGAAAGCACTCTGGTTGTGTAATTTTATGTATGTCATTAATGATATCTGTTTATTGAAAACATTTTAATTAACCAACTTTGGTTGTCTTTATTTTTTAAAGTTTTCCCTGAATCGACGTGCTTTCCATACAATTTTATTTATTTCTATGTTTAATATTTGTGTGTATGCATCAAGTATTGATACAAACACTGTTTAATTTTCAACAAATTTGACTTAGGGGTATGATGTGTTATTGTGCTGGTGATTAGCTTTTGGGGCAAATTGAAAAAAATAGTAATTATTTTTATGCCAAAATATATTGGAAAAAAACTAAATAAAAGGAATAGATATGTTAAATTATACTGTGCAAATATTTATTTTATACCTACTACTCTAAAATAAGCCATATTTTCATTTTTCTGGAGATGGAAAGTAGATATGGAGTTAATTGTTAAATGTGCCAGATCACCAAATTAGAATGAAAACTATTTAAAACCTGCAAACTGAATGTCATTTTTAATAAGTAGCTGTATCATACATTAATTTGACAAAACTGAATTTGATACATATGAACAATGAAAAAAAGAAAAAAATTCACTTGAATATGTTGGAAAAGTTATGTACTGCCAACATCAAATTTTTAATTGTTTGCTGCTTTCAGAATACAAAATTATCATCACAGATATTCCGGGATAGTTCATTGTTAAAAATTGAATAGAAATTTTGCTTTTAGAAAAGTATAAACAATGCATTAATGTAAAAATTACATTTTAATTTTAAAAGAATTTCGAATTCTATGTACTTTAGTAAATATCTGAGTGTCATTTATAAAATGCTAACTAAGTATAAAGTCAATGCAAATTTCAAAATTGCTTATAATGCATTTTGAGATTGCTTAATACTCTTAAGCAATTGACATACAGCATAAAGTACGACCACAACAACGATTGGCAGAAATGCAGATTTAGATTTACACACACACACTCTTTCATGGTCGATAACATGTAAATACAAGGGGATAAAAGACATCAGAGACAAAAATACAAAGAACTCATACAAGTATTGTATCACAGATGTCGGCCAACATCATCAAAACTCAATTTCCAGATTCAGAGGGAATGCGATTTCACATTCGAGAAGCCTTCTGCTGTATAACCTAAAAATAATGACTATAGTTAATTATAAACCAAATAGACATGATTGTCTAATATATTAAAATAAATGAACTACTTATTATGGTATGTTCACAGCGAAGAAATTGCCTCACACATGCTGTGAGTGTGAGGCGTTTTCTGCCCATAGGTTCGAGAACTTGAGTCAACATGTAATTGAGCCTTGAGAGTTGCAGGATATTCCTGTCAAGTGCCAGCTGATCTTTGCCTCGGCTATTGGTCTCTTTTCTTAGGGACTGTACAACTTTTGGGGATAGTACAATAGACCTCTGGTCATTGTGCTACGCTCCCTCTGAGCCACCCATCTCTAAGTCATTAAGTCATGGTATGTTTCCACTGCATACCAATTCATGACAAATTCTATATGTAAGATATTTTGCACAACCTAGTCTCATACTCAGGTACTAGGAATATTTAAGAGAAAAGTACATAAAGTAGTGATGGATGCATCAATAAAGATGTCCTACTGATATATAGTTATTTTGTATGGATATCTTGTCTATGTATCTTTACCGCATATCAATAGCTTTCAATACATATTGTATTAAAATTTTCTTTGATTTCTTATCATATTTTATTTTCAGTAAATTTTTTTCTTAGAAGAATAAGAGATGATTTTATTACAATAAAAGCAATTCAACAAATTATATTTTTCTGATAAAACAAAAGTTTAAAGAGTGTGTCATCATCATCATCATGGTACTACAGCCCTTGTAGGGCATTGACCTCCTTTTAAAGAGCGTGTAATCTGCTTTAAAAACGTTAAAATTGGTGGAAATTCTGAAAATAACTATGTCTAAAATACTTTTAAAAACGCAATTAAAGAGATTTTTTAGTAAATTGGAAGATTTTATTAATTTCTGTGAATAAGAATTATTAATATTAATAAAAAATGTAGAATATTGCATTGTTAAAATAAAAGTTAAAAATTATTCTTAAATTCAATCTTTGTATATGACTACTTTAAAATTGTAAATGCAAAATTGAAAAAATCTAATCACCTAAGTTAGAATATTGATTATGTCAATAGAATGAGAGGGAATTGAAACAGTATATTGACACATAACTAACAGATACATATCAATATGCATTATTAATGTACACACATAAACTTGCCCATCACTAGTGTAAAATAGAAGCCTTGAGCATAAAATAACTTATTTGAACTTTATTAAACTACAAATACTTATATAGCAACCGACCAATAATCTGGAAAACAGACAAAAAAAATATTTAGTTGATAATTTTTTTAATATTCCCAATGTAGGTAATTCATTTTCTTAAAATATAAATAACAAAATATTTTTTTCTTTCAAGTGGATTCATGATATAAAATAAATTATCCTTTCTGCTAATCATGAAGTAATGAAATCTATCTATAATCCTTCAAGAAAAAAGTGTATGCAAAATTCTAGCAAGCAAGAACCTCATGGATCATCTTAAAACTGTAAGCGAGTGCAATTAATTATTTTTTAGTTGAAATTATATTTTTCTTAAAAGAAAACCCCCAAATAAAACAATGTGAAATTAAAAGATTTATTTCCATTTGCAAATATGACTAATTTCTAGGCACAATTGAAACCTGCAACCATTGGCAGAACGTGGAGATGCTATAATCCAGTTTGACGAAACTGATGCAGGCATTTCCTGGATTGTAAACATTCTGATTATTTTAGGAAAGAATAAAAGACATTAAATTAAAAATTAAACAGCCTGGTTACCCGATGTCGACTAAATAAAATGTCAACTGAATTTTTAAATTTTAGATGATTATTAAAAGCTGTGCTTTAATGTTCAACAGATACGACATGGCAATTTTTGACACAGGACAACTGAACCAAACAGAATCAGACAATTGATTAGACTCAGATACGAGTCTCTTATAGATATATTTGTGATCAAAAATAGTATTTTCATTTGATTATTTGAATTTTTTCAATAACACATAGGGAACTATATTGCAAAAAGTATTTTTCTCATAAGTTGGAGATTTTCTACTCTCTCAACAATGGTAGTATATAGTGGGGGGTTGATAATTTGAACTATACGATGGAAGTTAATTTTATCAAAATAGCTTTCATATGCTGCCAGTGTGAAAATAATCAGCGGTGGCTCCAGTCCAATGGATCTAAAATGGTTTTGTGTGAATAACAGTTTGTTAAATAAAACTCCAGTACAGTTCAATAAGTTTATTTCAAATTTTTCAGACTCATTTTGTTTACAGGCTTTCTAATTGCTTGCTAATGCTAGCGTTTATAGCTAACTACACTTTTAGTTGTTGTTCCAATTTCATCTAGATACTTTGACCACACACTTCACATCAAAATATCAAACTATTTTACTAACTTGCTTTTCGGTATATATATTAAACGTATACAATATATCTGATAAAATTTTGCATTCAAGTTAATATATAAACTTCAATAAGTACAATATTCTTCATGCAAAGGATAAGAAAAACTTGAGCAACATATAAAAGCACAAATAACACAATAATGCAGTATACAGCTGTTTCGAGGATACGCTGGATTCCCTTCATCAGTGCAAGAGAACTAACCAACCTAAAATCCAAAAGAGGAATTCCTCTTTTGGACTTTGAATTTGTTGTCCCCCCCCCCCCCCCATAAAAAATACACTAGGTGAGTGTTTTTGTTCAGAGTAATTTGCAGTTAAGTTATAGTTATGAATAGATATAAAATGTTATGAATGTATTAAAACAAGCTAGTCTCCTCACAATTGCAAAAATAAACAAAATGAAACAGGCACATACTTTGGCTCTATCTGTTGGCTCAAAATCTGAAGAAATGGATGAAGTTCCAGGATATTCGCGGGATACCACACATAAGAACTCAGCATGATCTTCATTTCCATAATTGTAGGATGAACCAATATTGATCAGCTTAAATGCATAAAATTATAAATTATTTAAAATATTACTAAGGTATATCACAATAGAAATTCAACAAAACTAACAGTGTTAAGCTCACCAAATGACAGTGCATAAAACTATAAAGGTATAAGATACAGTCATTTTTGTTGCTAGAAAAATTAGATTTTAATATATTTTAAAAGAGGGTCAGATTTATCAATAAGCAATTTAAATAGTAACTTAGGACCCGGTTACATAAAATCTTCAGAATACTGAAACCAATAAAAAAATACATAATATATGGGTCCCAAATTTATAAACTGGCCCCAAATTAACTAACAAAGTATATGACTGAAAATTAACATTAGTTGTGTTCTTTATCAGCTTTCATTTAAAAAAATTGATAAATTGATTTGGAAGAAATTCCGTTTTCATTGAAAAATATTGATGAAAATTGGTTGAGTAGAAATTAAATTTAAGCGAAGTCTAAGATACGATAAAAGTAATTTTCCAGGTTGATTAAACTTTTGGCAAGAAATTAAAAGAAAATAAGGAAACACAAGGCAGAAGAAAAAATAAAACACAAGAGACATGTGGATAACTTTAGCAATATATAAAATTCTTTATGTGGATAACTTTAACGATATGTAAAATTATTTTCTAACATACATTTTAGAATTAAATGTAACATTTGGCATCCGTCAAGGATCATATATCATAGCATTCATAGGTGTATTTAGGGGAGGTCAGAGGGGGGGGGGGTGCTAAAGCACACCCTTGGAAAATTGTTAATTTATTTAAAAGCCAATATGAGAGAAAAAAAATAAGAAAAATACTTTTTAAAATTAGAACATTCAACCACAACTGTGCGTTTTCTTCCACATGTATATTAATAAAAAGAATTTAAACTTATACCTAAATGGAAAACCTTGGATTTTTGCATTTGGTATGTTTATGGTCCAATAGTATGTTTATATTTATAGTCCAATTTGTTAGTTTAGTTGCTCTGTCTCCAGGAAGGTTAGAATTCTGTTATAAAAGGGGAATACTTCTTAAAGATGGTGCACACTAATTTTTAAATATTGGTGCATACTAATTTTTAAAAGTTTATACACACTAATTCTTAAAATGTGATGCTCATACCATTTATTCAAATTTACTTTGTAACAATACATATTTCAAAGTTAATAGTAATCTCTTTAATGCAATCAATTTTAGCACCCCCTTGGAAAAAATTCCGCACATACCCATGTTCCCAGTTCACACTATGGGTTAACTCACTACCAAACGAGTTATTGAAACCATGTCAAAGATGAGTATAGTATAACATATTATATAATTATCAAAATTTTCAAACCACCTTCTTATGAAAATGTATCACTTGGAAGTGAAATTTGATATTCTTTGATGCATCTAGAAAGTATCAGCTATCAAATAGAATTTTTCATTTTACATTAATTCAAAAAATTTTCAGAAATTAAGGGGAGAAAAAAAAAGAAAAAAAAGAGTTTTAATAAATAAATTGTGTTAAAAATAAATATAAAATAGAATATGGTTACATCATTTGATTAAGATGAATAGTAGTTAGTTTTAAACAAAATTCAATGAGTTTAATTTATCCAAACATATCTCATTTTGCAGAATACAAGGTTCAAGTTCAGGATCAGGCCAAAAAGTCATCCGTAATGTGAAAAACACTTTAAATGTATTTTTTAAACCATTAAATGAAGCATTATAAATCATCTTTATGGAGGGAGGATAGTGGTCTCAATGCAAGAACAACTAATCATCCTTTTAGATTACGAGAAATTACCCCTTATAAAAGCAGAATTTAACCAGATTTTGCATCAGTTTGTGCAAGTCAACAATGGATTTCTATTTCTTTTATATCTTAACATTAAAAATAATAATAATAATAATAATAACTAAATATTATAAAAAATCTTTTAAGTTACACTGTTTTAGTAAAATGCACTAAAAAGTGAGAAATAACTTTTTAGCTATCATAACATTCTTAGTTATATGTGACTAAAAATAAAGTCATAAAGCGCCCATAAAAGAATTGTATTCAGACATTAACATAATTTTAAGGAATAACAGAAGTGATAACATAGAAATGATATACATAAAAATGATTACATTCAATTCATTTAAATTTTTCTTTGAGAATTTTGACTTAACAATCCATTATTCTTATATGAATATATGAGGGTCACACTGAAATTTTTGAGATACGGCCAAGTGGTACAAGTTAAACTTACCAACTCTTAGGAGTGTTCAAAGTACTCTCCTCCAACATCAATGCACTTTTGTAGGCTAATTTTCCAAAGATTAAATGCTTCAAGCCATCTATTCCTTGGAATCGATGAAAAATATGCTTTTTATAGTCTCATCAATCTCATCTTTCGAATGAAAACGATGCCCACATACTTTTTTTTTTTTTTAGATTAAAAAATAGCCAAAAGTCACACATAGCAAGATCAGGAGATTAGGGTAAATGCTCTATCACTTTGATTTTTTTTTTTTTTTTTTTTTTTTGCAAGAAATTTGACTGTCATTCTTGCTGAATGAGAAGATGCATTGCTATGGTGAAGCATGAGTCCCCTAACATTCACTTCCTGAAGAATTTCTGGAAGATACTTAATAGTGTACCAGTTAGCTGTAACTGTCTTCTGTCCCTTTAGCTTTATGGCTTTGACCAGACCTGTACTTCTGAAGAACACAGCATATATTACATGACCCATACTTAACTTTCTTGACCTATTGGAACGTCAAAAAACAGTATATACATTTCGTCACCAGTTATGAGTTTAGAAATAATGCGGTGTCCATCATCAATAAGTAATTTTAGAGTTTCTTTACCAATTCTGGCATGCTCTGCTTTTTGGTGTTCTGTTAAATTACGGGGGACACAACGACAAGCTAATTTTTTCATATGCTGTTCGCCATGAATAATTTTATATGTAGCTGCAGATCCAATGTTAAGTTCCTTCTGTATCATTTAGTAGATACAGTGATTACCATCGATTAACATTTTTCAAATGGCCGACACATTTTCTGAGACTACAGCTGGCAAAGGTCTTCTTGTGTGTTCTTCATCCAGGAGAGAATTTCGACCTCTTCTAAACTCTATAAACCATCTAAATACAGTAGCACGAGATGAAGCATCATTTCCATATGCTAATTGTAGACGTTGAAGACATTCTTCTTGATTTAGCCCCACTTTAAAATCATAGAAAACCACAGTTCGATAATGCTCTCGCATCAACGCCATTTTCTTTTCTTTCAAAATTTATTCTACGACAGTTAAATTGTAATTGTTGCCCAAAATTATCGTCTGTAGACATAAAAGAGTTCAAATTTAAATATCCGGCCAATAATTTTTTTTCAGCACATATCATCTGCCCCTGTCTCAAAAATTTCAGTGTGACCCTTGTCTATATATATATATTTCAAACTTCTATTATTATTATATATATATATATATATATATATATATATATATATATATATATATATATATATATATATGTCATTTCTTATGTTACCACTTCTATTGTTCCTTAAAATTCTGTTAATGTCCAAATAAATTCTTTTATGAGTGCCCTACGGTTTTATTTTCCGTCACATATGAACAAGGGTCACATATGAACATTGGTTTTAGAATCAGTTAATATCGTAATAACCAAAGTCTGGAAATTAAGGGGGGAAAATGACTCAAAAAGGCTTTTTTTGCCTTTCTGCCTCAAATTTGAAGAAAGTCCCTTTGAAATATATTTTTAATGATTATTTCTGCTTATATTGGTCTCAATTTATGTTAATATTGACATACCATTTTTCTTAAAACAGGGTCATTGAACAGTATGATGCAAACATTCGCAAGGAAAATGAAATTTTTTTTCGAATGATGAAAAATGAGAGAACAATCATGAACGAGAGCAAGTTCAGATGAGGAAGAATCCAGCTCAATATGAATTGCTGAACAAATACTATCTAAAGATTCCATTGGTTATGATTTAACTTTTATTCAAGCACACTTTTCAAAGTTGCCTGATATTATTTTTCTAAAAAAGAACAAAAGTTAGTAAATGCCATGAAGTTTTTAAATGATGTAATTAGTTAAATTTAATCCAGATGAAAGGATCAGATCACGAGTGAAAAATGCAATAGAGTTATTTCAGCAAATAATGGCATGGAAAAACTAGAATACAAGACTAAAATACTCGAAGGTGATACTGATCTTTTATAGAAATGGATCCTTAAGTTTTAAATATGTTCCTAATATCTTCGTAAAGTCAGAAGATCATTTTTGATTCTAAAACACATTCCTAGTGAGAGACGGACAAAAGGCAAACTTTAGCTTTCGAATTATGTGTAACTGTGAAAATAAATAAGTGATCCGATAAGTAATTTAGTAACATTTAAAAAATATCCCAATAATATACAGGTATTTAGCTAGCACTTAATAAATACCAATTTTAATGATTCAATTTGCTTATTTGCATGCCTATTTCAATATTTTTCAGTACCACAACTTCTGAGCTTTAGTGATAGCTGTTTATTGGGCTAATAGTGATAATTGTTTCTTGTGCTAATAGGAATCTGCATGATTGGTATGGTAGGTAAAGATAAACACTCTGGAAGCCACGAGTTACTACAGAACATAATTAAAATATAAGCAAGGCAAGCTCACAGGTCTATATGTCCAAATCTAAAGTTACATTTGTATCTCATAATAAACCTCATTTATACAAAGTAAAAATATCAAGTTAAAAACAGAATATGACACGGTGTAAAATATTATTTACCTGCTCAAACTTCCAACCATCAGACATGGTAGAAACCATCTGAGTGAGTTCATCTTCATGACACTGAAGTACTCGATACACATGTTTTCTTGAGTCATGCTAATTTTGAAACAAAACACATTTTTGACTATATTCTTAACAGAGCACTTACATTAAAATTTTACTACTACTTCCACTTGAAACCACTTAAAACAAGAAACTAAACTAAAATATTAATTGATGTTAGTCACAATAACAAGTGAGTTGGGATAACATTGTTGTTTCCATGATTTAACTTTGTATTTCAGCATAAATATAGAGTAATACCAAGATATTTTGATAAATATCTTGCGCATGGCATATTTACATTACTCAAATATAACTTTATTTTAGAACTGCTTGCTTCAAGTTACTGAAATATGCTGATTTTGGCTTACATTGGATAAATTTCCAAAATTAATATTTGACTGCAAAAAGTACATTGCACATAACATCTTAAAGACTTTTAATTTTGAGATTTATATATGTATATATATATATATATATATATATATATATATATATATATATATATATATATATATATATATATATATATATACACAGGGTATCCAGTGCTATCAGTGCCCAATGGCTATATCCTCAACCATAAGTCATAGAGATACACTTCCAATTGCAAAAGTGTTTTAAATTTTAAAATCTATTATCTTAGAAATAGTTTAAATCAATAAATACATTTCTGACAGAAATACGAAATATAAATTTTTATACGGTCCCCCGGTCCTACCAATTATATTTAGGAGAATCATCCTCACACAATTTCATGTAAAAAAAAAAAATCTGCCTTTTACGACCAAAATTCACTGAGTTATGAAGCATTAAACTTTATGACTTAAATCACTTTTCCACGCATAAAAATGTCCCATTTCAGGCAACCAAACAATCAGGGACTGTATTGACCATTTCTCCAGGCAACTAACCAATCAGAGACCATATTGACCATTTCTCAGCAAAAAAGGGGTCCAACTTTATAAGTCGGTCAATTTTGGTCATAAAAGATTGATTTTTTTTTTTTTTGCTTAAAATATTGTATGAGGATGATTTTCTTAAATATAATTAGTAGGACCGGGGGACTGTATAAAAATTTATATTTCATATTTCTTTCAGAAATGCATTTATTGATTTAAACTGTTTCTGAGATAATAGATTTTAGGGTGAATGGATAATAGATATATGGGTGAAAGTACAATGTTCCAGGCTCTAGCATGTCCATTACTAATACGTTTGGATTATTCCATGCCAATTCAACCAAAAAAATGTGAAAATGTCATCCACCCCTTTAGATTTTTCTCAATTTCTTTTTCAAAGCTATATATAACAGAGTTATAATATCATACAAAATTTTAATTCATTCTATGCATTAATTTTTTAATAATAAATTTTCAATGGAATGGGGAATTCACTAGGTGCTGCTCTGCAGATGCATGAAATGAAAACCTTGTGTTTGAAAAAATTCTTTCTTGCTCAACACCTAAATGCCAGAAACACACACTCTTTTTCTGTGGATATTCTAGAATATATGCTTATTGTCAAACTGCATGAATTTTGATAATATTTTAATTAAAACCTTGAAATTTTTTGCCTCAAAGTTGAAAAATGTAACTTTATTTATTTATTTTTTTTAATTTCAGCAAAAGCAATTTATTTCAAGATGAGCTCCATATTTAAATTTTCTTATACAGTAACCTTCTTACCATAAAAAAACTTAGATAGGTATTTTTTGGAAAATGGGAGAAAAAAAAAAATGTTTGTGTAAAATATAAAAATTTTACTTGGCTGCAGTTCTTTGAAAATTTATTGCTAAAAAACTAATACATGGAATGAACTAAAATTTTGTATAGTATTAAAAGTTTGTGCTATGTAGAATTGTATACAATTTCAGGAAAATCCGAAGGGGTGGGTGACATGCCTTGGTTGAATTGACATGGAATAACCCAGTTACCATGTATCTATACAACTATCTTTTTTTTTCTGATAATTCCCAACCAAATACTTAAAAGTTAAGATTTTTTATTCCATTCTTTTTCCAGTTTATTATAGGGAGCAGTAAACATTTATGCATGTAGCAAATTGTTATGTGCAACTAATTATGCACCGAAACTAAAGGATTCGGATTGAAACAAATGGTGATGATGATTTTGGTTCAAATCAGACAATTAGGAAATTATGTAGTGTTATCTGTATCTGTATTATTAATGTAGCAGGTGCTTATCTAGGACCTGAGCAATACAGGGTAATTCATTTTTAATGAAAAAGCTATCATGGAAAATTAAAGTAAAAATGATTCACTTATAAAAATAAATAATTATTAAATAATATACAAATCATATTAAAATAAAATCCATATATACCTTGCTCATTTTCACATGTTTTTCCTTTATGCGTTCTTTAACTAAACGAATCAAATCTGTGATGTTATAAAATTCAGCTTCTTCTAAAACACCTAAAATATGTTGATATAATATTTACATTCAGCTAAATAAAAATGTAATAAATGACGATAATGAGTATATAATTAGATGATCTATATATACAAAATTTTGAAAGGAAGTGAAAATGCAAATCCTAAAGAAATTAGCTATATACAAAGCAATTTAAACAGCTATTTTAAAATTACTCTGTTCATAATCTTACAAAGCATCCAAAATTCTATAACATATTACATACCATAATCCAGTGGTTCCCAAACTGGGGTCCCCGAACCCCTGGGGGTCCGCGACGTGGTTTTAGGGGGTCCGCGAACAACACGCAATATTTAACAAATCAATAGTTAGCTTCATGAAAAATAAAATTCATTATTTTTCTCCACACTTTTTTTAATTTTATTTTTTTAAATAAAATAATAATGAACTTTTTTTCTAAATAACTTTGAATTAAATACAGTCATGAAATTAATTTCAAACAGATAGATTATATCTTCAAACAGAATTAAATTAGGAGTAGGTTTCATTTTGGTACATTGCCATGATTAACAGTGACGATACTCTGATGTAGCTCGGACGTCAAAGCACTTGTAACTTCAAGCATTAATACTACTAGAGACCGGATGACGTCAGCTTTGAATAGAGGGGGGGCGTAGCGAACATCCCCCACCTCTCCCCTTGCAATATGGTTTTAAGGGGGCCGCAAATTTTTTTTTTTCTCTGAGGGGGTCTGCGAACCGGAAAGTTTGGGAACCACTGCCATAATCAATTTGATAAATAATATTTACATGACAAACACATAGAAAGTTATTAAATTATGATCATTGTAAAAATAAGCATAAAAAGCAAGCTGTGATTTAAAATAAGAATCATATTATATGGAAAGTTTAATTACTTGATGCTTTAACACTCAGTATTATATTGACCAGCATTAGTCTGTTTCAAAGATAGTTGCCCCAAGGTGGTAACAAAACACAATGTAAACAAAAACAAAATGATGGAAGTAAAAATTTATAAAAATAATGGAAAGTATTTTTCATTTTACATTTTAAAAAACCTTGATTTATTTTCAATAATTTAAGTTTAAAAACTTTTGATTACTTTTCATTATTTTCTTAAAATATTTGTTAACTCTTCAATATAGATAAATATGTATATTTACTGTTACATGATTTAAATTTTCTAAATGCTCTCTCTCTCTCTCTTTGCTCACTTTTAAAATATTTACAATGACATCACATCCCAATAAAGCCGACCAAGCATCAGAATTACAGAGCGAGCTTCTATTTTAGTTATAAAAATTGATAAAATGAAAGTCACTATAATACTAAAGTACCAAACACTTTTAAAGTATAAAATTTAAAGAAAAAAGTACCTTCTTCTGCCAAATTTTTATTGATTACCAATTTTCCATGGCGTAAGTAGTTCAGTATAGGTCCAAAATAGGTAGGATCCCTATCAATTAAATAGGCTCCAGTTTCATCCTGAAGATAAAGACACGTGCATAAGGCACAGAACAGAAAAACAGTAAAAATACACAAAAAACCTTAATAACACTCTAATTACACCAAATGTAAATAGATACAGAAAATTTGCAAAATAGTAGAATGTAAACATAGAATATTTATGATTTATGTACACATTTTAAATTTTTTTATCTAAATTTGCAGATAGTAAAAGCAAAAATACAGAGCTATTTTATTGCTTCTACTCATTCATAAAAACATTTACTTTGTGATCATTGTGGAAGAGATACATACACAATACTTAAAAATAATTATTTCATCAATCATTCTCTAAATTATACTGCTTTCAGGGGTCAGTACTTATAACCTTAGTTATGCTTGTGGAAGATAATTGAAATTTCCAATATCTTACAGTACAATATATCTGAATAGCTTTAAAAAGTGAGTTAATAGTCACACAAACCTGTAGTAGAGGGGTGTGGTCCCAAAGTTAAGATTATGCTATCATTGCAGTTAACAGTATTTATAGATAATGCTGTTATTCGCAATAAGAGAATAATCTTAACTTTGGAAATGCCTCCCCCTCCCCTCTACAGGCGAGTTCTGTGATTTTGAATTTTGTTGTTACTGCCTCCTGTAGCCTGAGCTAAATTTCCAAAATTTGAAGCTGTCCATGCTGTGGAAAGGAGTTTGTCAGTTTGCCATGATAGTTCACAAAATTGTTGCACATAGCAAGTTTTCATGTTGCAATTGCAGATATCAGCTATTCCATGCCAACGAGCATATAATAAACATGAATATGGCCCATGGATACTGTTATTTGCAATGGAAGCAAAATTTTATGTCAGTTAAGGCTGTACAGGATGCAAGGAGTTGAATCAATAAATTAAATTGTCAACTTATTGTGCTAACTTGCATTGAATGTTAAAATGAAAGTTGTATAGCAGAATTTCTTGTTATTGTTGAGACCCAGACCGTCAGACCTACCAGAAAGGTGTAAGGTAACTGTTTGAACGGCCGGAAAGTGCCACCCAATTTAGACCGGAACCCAGTGGGGAGGCATCCACAGGGACCGTACCCTCCTTCCCCAACCTCTCGGAAAGACTTACGGACCCACTTGTTTAACGTGATCGTACTCCGCATGAACACGGCGGCAGTTGTGGCAGGGTGCAAATCCAGCACACAAACCACAAGGGTAGCGCACCCGAAATGTGCCAACAGCATGCGGTGCTCCCAGGTGGTCACCCACCCAAGTACTAACCGTGCCCGATGCTGCTTGACTTCGGTGATCTAACGAGAACAGGTGTTTTCAGCACGGTACGGCCGTTAGCTTGCAGAATTTCTTGTGTACAACTTCTTGAATAAACTTAATGTAAATTTATGTTTTGCTTACAATATTCATACATAGATGGTAGCAGCACTACTTGTATTGTATTAATAATTTAAAATGAGAAACTAAACAATTATAGTTAATACATTTCCAAATTTAGTGAAATTTGTGATAAATTGATTAAATTTTATTTAACAGACACTTATTTTCATGAAATGGTTTTCTTAATATTTATTTTCAAAGAAACAGCCAAAGCCATTAATGGTAGAAAATTCTATTTGAAAAGTGACTGCATAAATATTCGAAAAACCATTAAAAGTGTAGTACTTACATGTATAAAAAGCAACATATTTATAAAAAGAAAGAAATGTATTTATAAATAATAACAATGTAATAAAAAATATTGTAAACAAGATCGCCTGAGCACTCGAATAACAAGAAAGTTGCACATTCAATAAGTTGAATCATGTTAAAAACCAAATTTGTGGGAGTAAAAAAAAAACAGTTTGTTCAATAAATCGCCTTAAGTGCAAATTGAAAGTTGTATAAACAGAACTTGAACAGTCAATTTATGGATTCAACTTCTTATATCGTGTACAGGGGCTTTTAATGCTATCTAAAATTAGAATTACCTGACTTTTCCTTTTTTTTTTTTTACTTTGAAGCCAATTTTACAAATTCCCTGACAATTTACGATTGGGGTGGGGGGGGGTAGGTAATCCATCACTTTGTTTACATACTACATCATAAGTTTGCAGCACGTTTTCAGTTTCGAAAACTAATTTAAGAAATATACAGTAATTTTTATAGAACTCTAATTGTCAGTCTTCTAATGCTACCACAAAGACTAGCAAAACTGCAGCAATATACAACTGAACATTGCAACATGAGCTGAAATAATATGATTGTGTAGTATGTAATAAACAATTTTGAACATATAGGTACATGACAAAATTATTAATTTACCAGTGATAAAGTAAACAAACAATTATTGTGAATTGTTTTTCCATTACAGATACCAGAATTCATAGACATGTTTTGAGTTTATTATAGTACTCTTCAGCACAAAACAGCTAATTACTGCAGCAAACTTGGTATCTGCTGCATATATTTGAACCTGTATGACTTATGACTCCGTCCCTTGCACAGTACCACTACATACCAGTTGGGTTGAAACAATCATACTGCAAACACAAACTCATTTTCGCCATGTACTGCTTACAGGCAGCAGGTCTCAAATTTCAAGAAGATTGAGTTCAGGTTGCACAAAATTGCAATGACCAAGTTCATAATCACAGAACCAGCCCAATATAAGCAGATTTTGACATAATCAGAATAAGTTAACAAAGTAAAAGCTCTGCAGGATTTACATTCTATATTAGTTATGAAAAGAAATCAACTTATTCTGCTACTATCAATGATCTAGACAACAGAACAAAATTAAGCTTAACAAATTGCTAATTTCAAATTAAATCTGCATGTTTTATCTTATGAATATATTCTTGTGATGATATTTACCCGTTTTATACTAAATTTAAACTTCTACAAGAAAACATTGTAGTATTATATTACTTATATGTGTAAAGTTAACATTGAATGTTTATACAAGCACTAATTCTCGATATATCTAAAATGCGAAAGGGCACCAATTGGTAAACTTACATACGGGGAAAGCATTATTTACAACAGTAACAGGTGTTTATAAAGAAAAAAAGAATACCTTATCAGAATTTAAGTCAGGGTCCTCTTGACATAACCGGTAGAGAAAAGAGTTGGGGTCCCGACAAAGTGTGGTTTTGGTAGTTAGAAAATATGATCCACCCACATTAAGTTTGATCCATTGTGTTTTTCGGAAGGTCTTTTCATCCGCATCTTCAAATGACTCAGAATCATTTCTATCACTCCTATTTAAATAATGTTTGGTGGCCATGATCAAGCTGAATAATCGATTTAAACAATCTAAACAGAGTACACTGCTCTCACAGGAAAAAGTTTACGGTTATCCCGAATGTCACAGTTAACCTGTCCAGGAAAAATTTTCAGTTCGTTGGAAGTTACTCCATGTTCTAAACACAAATTAAATAAATCTTCCATTTTGAAAATAAATACATATATTATCAAAGCCGCTGACAGGTGGAAGGATGCATTGAATAAATAGGGGCCAGGATCATATAAACAGTTTATAATAAAAGGTCAATAACTTGAAAAAGTGGGGATGGGAGCGTGTATTTGCTACATAGGGGCCCAAAAATACTGTTACAGTACTCGATACAAGGTTATCAAGAATCTTTCTTACCAGTCACATTGACAAATAAATTTGTTCTTCCTATCCTTGCACTTTTTTGCAAGAAGATGTAGTCAGTCCTCAAATCCTGAGGACAGCTATCGTTCTAAAAAAATTAAAAACTCCTTGAGAGCAACAAATGTGCTCATGTGTAGCATTATGTTAGCTGATATGTGTAGCGTTTCAAGGGTGCTCAGCAGAGCGCATACTTGCTGCAAACATAAATTGACCAAAACTAATATTTATTTTTTGCATTCGAAATTGTAAATAGCTGAAGCATGTAAAACTATAGGAGTTTTGTTAGATCTAAGAAAAATATTTAAATGATATGACTTTCTTATTATATATAAGTAAAAATGAAAATTTATTTCACAAATAAAATGTAATTAAATTTGTATTAATTAATTTTAAAAGTAAAAACACTCCGAATGATAAAATAGTAATTACAAAGTGATTTTTATTCATTTATATTCATCATTCCCTATAACAGTTTAAAAATTTTGTGACTAATATAATTTGCACATTTTCAACAAAGTTTTTGTACTTTCAAATTTTGATAATGCTATTTCAATAAAATTTACCTTCAAACTATTAACAAGATTTAGTAAATTTATCCGATTAGCGAAGAAAGGTTACTGATTAGCCATCATATACAAGAAACGCGTAAATTAATTTCTTCCCATCAAAGTTTTCAATGCTTCCAAAATTCCCACCTTTTTGCAACTCTACTTGACAGAGAGGAAATCAGAGGTTTGTCTTCGAAAAAATCTACTATTCGAAAACAAATCCGCGCAGTGTTCTCGAAAACAATTCATCATTCGAGGACATTGGTCAATTTACGATTGCAAATAATATATTTTCATATTATACATGAAATAAATAAGGTTAATCTTATTTTTTAACACTTTACAACATAGTTGAAAAGTGTTTATGACTTTGTTCATTCTGTCTGTCTGTCCGTTAGCACGAAAACTGCCGTAAAAATGACTTTATCAAAATGAAATTTTAGTACGTTTTTCAGACGGTCTGTGATACCTATGGGAATATAAATAAATAATATCACCCAATTAGTTTTTTATTGAACCCGGGTTGAAAAAATGAAATACATTGAACCCTATGGGACCTAATTTTTCAAACATTTTTTAAGCAAATTTAAAATTCACAAATTGCTTCGAAATTTTTAGGAAATATTCACATTATCCCATAAAATATATAAAAAAATTTCAGTAAAATATATTAAGTAGTTTTTTAATTAAAAATTATTTAATATAGGGAAAAAAACAAATTCAATTAAATTCTGACTTTTGGGATATCCTCCAGAAAGAAAAGAGAGATATATTATATAATAAATATCTTTCCAAGAGTTCAATCATTTTGTATATGAGAGAGGATTCACATTTTAAAATAAATTTGGTAGATAACAATTTTTCAAATGTTTTTTAATTTTATTTGAATCTCTTCGTGGTATACTTATTTGATAACATTTTTAATGCACTTTCCTACGTCCTAGAGAGTTAAAATTTGGTACACAGCTTAAATTTGTTGAACATTTTATTCTACAAAAATTTGGTGGATCTTTAAATATAGATCATATATTTTTTTCGCAATGGCCTGCAAATAATCCCCATTCACTTCTATAAATTATTGTTCTAATATTGTTAAAAATTCTGATGTGGGCAGCACATGTCTTTCCCTGCAGACTCATATTCACGTTCTCTTTATTTCTTCAATAATAATTTGAGTTTATTTGCACAAAATAACAGCCATAAGTATTTTAAATGACATTGAATTTACACGTTAAACTTAAATTTGGTTCTCATTTGATAGCTGGACTTATTGTCAAAGGTGGCATAGCGAAAACGCGTAAAAACTAGAGCATCTCAAGGACGGCTAGTCCTGGAGTAATCGGGTTAGTCTTATTTTTTTGTTGTCAAAAATCAAGTATAAAATAGGAATTTAATTGATATAATTGAGCACATGTAGTCTTTTCTTTTTATATTTAACGATTTTTGCGGGTCATTTCGCAAAAATAGCCCGTTCCTTTTTCCCGAATCGTACTAGAATAACCTACAAATGATTTATATACCAAATTTTGTTAAATTTGGTATATAAATCACTTGCAGGTTATTAAAATATTATACACCAAATTTGTTAAATTTGTTCCATTAGTTTTTAGCTAGAGTGGATAAAGGCAATTTCTGCCGGCCATTTCGGAAAGAAGGCAGATTCTTTTATTACGAATCGTACTATAACCTAATGAACATCAGGATTTCCCACAAAAACATACCTACCAAATTTTATGAAATTCGGTCCATTAGTTTTTCAATTAGATTGGATGTAATATCCTCACAGACACACAGAAACATGCACAGATACACCCTTACACACACAGACGTCTTCCTAAAAATAGTTTTTTCGTGTTCTAGAAGTCCCAAAACGTGTAGATCCTTCGAAAATTCGAGTTCCGATCTTCGGCACGATTCCAATACTTTGAATACATACACACACACATATTATCTGTGTATTATCTGTGTATCTAAATTCCGTGCCTATGCAATTACAATAGTTGTGATTTTAAATGATCCCTAAACTTTTATTATTTCTTAAACGAAGCCTAATTTTAACTTATGCAGAATGCAAATATCTCAAGCGATTGTAAGGTGAATTACATAAGAATTGCTGAATTTTTTTCACACAAAATTATTTAGCTCTGGAGTCTGGAATACAATTTATATGAAAGAAATATTCATTGATTTTGCACAGAGAATCAGATGATTTATGTTTCGATACACTTTTAAATATTTAAGTATATTAAATTACTGTAGTACTGTGATAATATAAAAGATATCACCACTGAATGTATCACATTTTAGAAATTTTTAAATGAAATTACATTTCAGTTGGAAAATGTTTCATAATCAATGCTTATGCATGATTGATCTTTCTTGTTTATTTATACAGGAGTTCTACGTAGCGCATGGCATCAAATACTGAAAACGAAGATGGGTATTGGACTCATTTTTAATTTATTTACAACAATGGATAATATACTTCCTTTCATGTTGTGTCTACGCAAGCAGTGATTGAGTCTTACCTTTTATTATAGTAAATCTTATTAATAAACTGTTGGCAGCATGGACGAAGACCTGACAAGTTTATTTCATTGCATCTGTATAAGTAAAATTAAATGTAATAGGTAGTCAACAACAATAATTAAAAATTTAACGTGGGAATTAGTTTTTGCCATGCACACTAAGGAAAATAAGTTAAGCAATCATCCACAATGAATCGCGCAATTATCACTTCACATACAAGGTATTTAAAAGAGATTGAATGGTCGCAAATTCATTGTTTTGATTTAAGAAATACCTCAAATAACTTTCAACGCGCAACGGTTTCGGTCATGTGTCAAATATAAACAAGAAAGATCAATCATGCATAAGTATTGATTACGAAACACTTTCCAACTGAAATGCAATTTAATTTAAAAATCTCTAAAATGTGATATATTCGGTGGTGATATCTTTTATATTATCACAGTACTACAATAATTCATTATACATAAATATTTAAAACTTCAAAATATAAATCGTCTGATTCTCTATGCAAAATCAATGACTATTTCATTCATATAACTTGTATTCCAGACTCCAGAGCTAAATAATATTGCTTAAGATATTTGCATTCTGCATAAGTCAAATTAGGCTTCATTGGAGAAATAATAAAAGTTTAGGGATCATTTAAAATCACAACTATTGTAATTGGGTAGGCACGGAATTTAGATACACAGATAATAAATACACAGATACACAGATAATACACAGATACACAGATACACAGATAATAAATACACAGATACACAGATAATACACAGATACACAGATGCGGAGTACGATCACGTTAAACATGTGGGTCCGAAAGTCCTTCCGAGAGGTTGGTGGTAGGGGAAGGAGGGTACGGTCCCTGTGGATGCCTCCCCCACTGGGTTCCGGTCTAAATTGGGTGGCACTTCCCGACCGTCCAAACAGTTACCTTACACCTTTCTGGTAGGTCGGACGGTCTGGGTTTCAACAACAACAGATACACAGATAATATATGTGTGTGTGTATGTATTCAAAGTATGTATTGGAATCTTGCCGAAGATCGGAACTCGAATTTTCGAAGTATCTACACGTTTTGCGATTTCTAGAACACGAAAAACTATTTTTAGGGAGACGTCTGTGTGTGTAAGGGTGTATCTGTATGTGTTTCTGTGTGTCGGTGAGGATATTGTATCCACTCTAACTGAAAAACTAATGGACCGAATTTCATAAAATTTGAGACGTAAGTTTTTTTGGGGAAATCCTGATGTTCATTAGATTTTAGTACGATTCATAATAAAAGAATCTGCCTTCTTCGCGAAATGGCCGGAAAAAATTGCCTTTATCCACTCTAGCTGAAAACCAATGGAACAAATTTTACAAAATTTGGTATATAAATCACTTGTAGGTTATTCAGGTACGATTCGGGAAAAAGGCACGGGCTGTTTTTGCGAAATGGTCCGCAAAAATCGTTAAATCTAAAAATAAAAGATTACGTGTGTTATATCAATTAAATGCTTATTTTATACGTGATTTTTGAAAACAAAAATAATAAAACTAACCCCATTACTCTAGGCCTAGCCGTTTTTTAGATATTTTAGTTTTTTTCGCGTTTTCGCTACGCCACCTTTGACAATAAGTTCAACTATCAAATGAGAACCAAATTTAAGTTTAACGTGCAAATTCAGTGTCATTTAAAATACTTATGGGTGTTATTTTGTGCAGATAAACTCAAATTATTATTGAAGAAATAAAGAGAACGTGAATATGAGTCTGCAAAGAAAGTCATGTGCTGCCTACATCAGAATTTTTAACAATCTTACAACAATGATTCATAGAAGTGAACAGGGATTAATTGCAGGCCATTTCGAAAACATGTAAGATCTATATTTGAGGATCCACAAAATTTTTGTAGAATAAAATGTTCTATAAATTTAAGCTGTGTACCAAATTTCAACTCTCTAAGACGTAGGAAAATGCATTAAAAATGCCATCAAATAAGTATGAAATGACAGACAGACAGACTACCATCAATCATGAAGAGTTATATAAAATTTAAAAAATTGTTATCTACCATATTTATTTTAAAATGTGAAACCTCTCTTATATAAAAAATAATTAAACTCTTGGAAAGATATTTATTATAAAATATATCTTTTTTTACTTTCTGGAGGATATAGCAAGAGTCAGAATTTAATTGAATTTGTTTTTCCCCCTACATTAAATAATTTTTATTTAAAAAACTACCTAACACACTTTACTGAAATTTTTTTTATATATTTTATGGGATAATTTGAATATTTCCTAAAACTTTCGAAGCAATTTGTGAATTTTAAATTCGCTTAAAGAATGTTTGAAAAATTAGGTTTCATAGGGTTCAATGCATTTCATTTTTTCAACCCGAGTTCAATCCAAAACTAATTAAGTGATATTATTCATTTATATTCCCATAGATCCCACAGACCGTCTGAAAAACATACTAAAATTTCATTTTGATACAGTCATTTTTACGGCAGTTATCGTGCTAACGGACAGACAGACAGACAGAATGAGCAAAGTCATAAATACTTTTCAACTATGTTGTAAAGTGTTAAAGACAGACAGACAGAATGAACAAAGTCATAAACACTTTTCAACTATGTTGTAAAGTGTTAAAAAGTACAAAGGTAGTAAAAAAGTGTAAAATTTAACTTTTTATACAGTTTCTACACAAAAGATGTTTCAATTAGAAAATTGTTCCTTATTCATTTAAGATTCTTTTTGGGAGAAAAGCTCTGTTCTTCAATACGTAAAATTGGATACGAAAACAATTTCTAGAATTACTGGACTTAAACCAATGATCTAATGAAAAAAATCGGCGAAAACATAAATATCAGGGGTCATACAAAAATTGAATATTCATAGAGCAGGGATGGGCCAAATACAGACCGTCGACGTGTTCAATACGGTGCGCAAATTAAATAATTTAAATATGCTGAGTTTTATTGTGTTATGTGCATTTTGTTCCGTTATGAAAACTGAGTAAGAAAACTGGTTCCTGAATTTGCCGCAACATTTTTATGATTTTAAGAATATTGAGCTCAACCTGGATATTTTTTACAGTGCCATTTAATGTGGGGTATTTAAAAGTGAGAACTAACTGCCTTACAGCTCAAAGTGATTGAACTGCAACTCTGAAATAAAGCAGGCTTTTTTAAGCACAACAAAACGGTATTTTTATAAAACCATGCCAAAATTAACATTTCCGAACTTCATAAATCATGACTAACAAGAAAGATCAATCATGCATAAAGAATTGATTATGAAACACCTTCCAACTTCAATGCAATTTCATTTAAACATCTCTAAAATATGCGATACATTCCTCGGTAATATTTAAAAAATTATCACAATACTACATTAATTTATTATATTTTAAAACTTAAATCTTCATCGAAAATCATTCAAATGACGTCAATTAAATATAAATCGCCTGGCTCCTCAGTAATGTTTTTAACATTATCATAATACAACAATAATTTATTATATTTGAAAACTTCATCAAAAACAACTGAAATTTATTCAAATGACGCCATTGAAATATAACACGCCTGGCTCTCTCTATAAAAGCAGCATTTCATTCATTGACATTTTCCATTCATTCATCACAATACTATAATAATTTGTTTTATTTAAAAACTTAAGACCATGGAGTTACAAGTAATTAAACTCTGTGTTTAAAACTTTATCGAAAAAAATCGTCCTTCTATCTGTAAAATTAATGAATATTTCATTCATATTGGCTATGCAGACTCCATGAGTTAAATAATTTTGCGTTAAAGAAATACAGCAATTCTTATACAACTCATTTTACATATTTTGCTGTTTACATTTTACATAAGTGAAAAATAGGCTTCGTTGTAGATATAATCAAATTTGGATGATCATTTAAACTCAAATATATTGTAATTGCGTTGTTTCAGTATGTAGATGCACAGATTCAGGCAAAAATAAAGCGGTTTTAGGAGGGATACAACACTCAATATGAATTCAAAAGAACTTTAAAAATCACGATTTTGACACAAGATGAATGCCATATTTCATTTTGAAGTGGGTCACGTGATCTCTTCATATAATGGTCACGTGATCGCTTTATATAAGAGGTGTAATTATTATTTTAATTTTTATTTAAAAAACTACTGAATATATTTTGCTGAAATTTTTTTTTATATATTTTATGGAACAATTTAAATATTATCTAAAATTTTCGAAGCAATTTGTGAATTTTAAATCCACTTAAAAAATGTTTTAAAAATTAGATCCCATCAGATTCAATGTATTTCATTTTTTCAACGCGGGTTCAATCCAAAACTAATTGGATGATGTTATTCATTTATATTCCCATAAGTCCCATAGACCGTCTGAACAACATACTAAAATTTCATTTTGATTAAGTCATTTTTACGGCAGTTATCGTGCTAACGGACAGGCAGACAGACAGACAGACAAAATGAACAAAGTCATAAACACTTTTCAACTTTGTTGTAATGTGTTAAAAATGTGTGGCAATATGTGCATTATTTACGGGAACAATTGTTTTTACATGAACCATATAGGAAAAGTAGCCTTAAAAACTGACCAACAGATAAGCATATATTTCTTCTTTCTTGAGAATCACCTACTATCAGGTTAACACACATTATGGAAAAAAATCTGATGTGGGCAGCACATGACTTTCCTTATATTATGCAATGTATTTACTACTTTTACAGTAAAAACAATTAGATTATTTTTATATTTTTTCCAAGATATTGAATTTTCGTCAATTAGTGGTCATTTCCATTGATTTAGAGTCATTTTTATTTATTTGGCGAGATTTCCGTTAATTTGGCAACATTTAAAAAAGACTCTAAGTTGGCGACATTCCGCCAAATTCGTCGCCAAAATCTCGCCAAGCGTTATGGACGGAGAAATAATTTATTCTTACAGCAGAGAAATGACTATTGCCGTTCAAATACAAAATTATTACTCAAAGTAGTTTCTTTCATGAATGGAACGGGCTAGAACCACTAGAATGATGTCTCCAAATTTATCGTATGAAATTATATATGAAAAGTGAACATATTTCTCAATAGGAAATCTTTTTTTTTTTATATAATTTTTTGATAATTTTTTTGAAAAATGAGCAATATCTCTAAAACGGTTCATGCAGCGTTCGAAAATTCAAATTAATCGTTTTCTAATGAAAAATTACATAACAAATGTCTATTTGCGTAACTATATTAGAGGTTTTGATTTTTTGATGATTTTCTCAAAATTTCACTCGAAAATTTAGGGGGGTTCTGAACATTCGATTATGTATAAAAACAATAGGCATCCAGTATTCACGGATTGTAATTTTTGTACCAAATTTCATTCGAATCTCTCCATTCGTTCGTGATATATCGTCTCCACAGACTCACTGACACACACACACAAACATACTTTCACACACACACACACACACACAAACATACTTTCACACACACACACACACACACACAAACATACTTTCGCACACACACACACACACACACACATACTTTCACACACACACACACACACAGACATCACCTCAAAAATGTTCGATTCTTGATCAGGGATACTTGAAACGTGCTCTCCCGTTGATCGACTTCGAAAACACAAATTCGAATTTTCGACCCCGTTACAATACTTTCCTTATACATTATGTATATAAGGAAAGTAAAAAAAAATACTGGAAGGTTAATCACAGCTTCAATCATTGTACTCTCCATCAATTTTAAACTTTTGAATGAATTTTGAAACAATTTACTAGGTATTTATTACTTTCCTTACAATACATAGTAATTTATAAGGAAAGCATTGGAATCATATCGAAAATCGAAACTCGAGTTTTAGATTGATCTACATGTTTTGGGACCTCTAGAATACGAAAAAGAAACTATTTATAGCGTGACGTCTCTGTGTGTGTGTGACTGTGAAATGTATGTATCCACTATACCTGAAAAACTACTTGGCCAAATTTCAAAAAATGAGTTGTGGGATACCCTGGTGCCGATTAGGTTTTGGTACAATTCGGCATAAAAGAACCCGCCTTTTTTTTTTTTGCAAAACGCTCCGCAAAAATTACATTTATCCACTCTAGCTAAAAAACTAATTGATCAAATTCCACAAAATTTGGTGGATAAGTCACTTGTGGGACCCATATGTTTAACGCATTCACATGTTTAACGTGATCGTACTCCGCGTGAACACGACGACAGTTTGGTTAGAAGCGGAAGTTTGGAACTCGGGTCGTTCGAGTGCAATCCCCGCGCGTTAACCACTGGGCTGACACGCCCCCCCCCCCCCACATCAGATTTTCATTATTTTGTATTCTGAATATGTAAACATTTTTAAAATGAATTTTAAAAACAAACAAACAAACAATGAATACATGTTTTTGGCCCACTAAACATTTTTGTTTCTTCATGTACTGTAAATATCTTTGCCCATACCTGTCATAGAAGCTCGCAAAATTGTGGCTATTAACCAGTTTCCTGATATCATTGAAAGTATCAATATAATACTCGTATCAAGGAATAATGTATCACGAGAAGCAGCAATTCAATACTGACGAGAGCTTATTAGATACGAAACAGACGGATGTATGCTGTTATCTGCAATGGAAACATGATTATACAAATAACAGTTCCCAAATAATAGTTACTTGTGGTTGTTAGAATCAATCACATGATATAACCAGTGCTATAGCGAGACGAAATGCCGATCAAATACATGAGCATGGCAGATGAAACCACCCCTTGCAACGGGATGTACTTCCTTCTCTGAGTACTTCCTGGCCCTGATAAACGTCCCACGGTAATAAATGATTTGGCAGGCAGATACAAAAGACGTAATCAATAATGAATCATTACCATAACTTAAATGTTAAATGACAACGCCAAAAATTTGTGTCAGCAACTCCTCACCCTTTTTACTTTCCTTATGTACATAGTATAATGCATAAGGAAAGTATTGTGATGGAGTCGAAAATTCGAATTCGAGTTTTCGACGGGAGAGCACGTTTCAAGCATCCCTGATCACGAATCGAACATTTTTGAGGTGATGTCTGTGTGTGTATGTGTGTGTGAAAGTGTGTGTGAAAATATGTGTGGGTGTGTGTGTGTAAAAGTGTGTGTGTGTGTGTGTGTGAAAGTATGTGTGTGTGTGAAAGTATGTGTGTGTGTGAAAGTGTGTGTGTGTGAAAATATGTGTGTGTGTGTGTCAGTGAGTCTGTGGAGACGATATCTCACGAACGAAAGGAGCGATTCGAATGAAATTTGGTACAAAAATTACAATCCGTGAATACTGGAAGCCTATTATTTTTAAACACAATCGAATGTTCAGAACCCCCCTAAATTTTCGAGTGAAATTTTGAAAAAATCATCAAAAAAATAAAAATCTCTAATAAAATTACTCAAATAGACATTTCTTATGTAATTTGTCCTTAGAAAACGATTGACATAAACTTTAGAACGCTAGCATGAACCGTTCTTGAAATATTGCACATTTTTCAAATAAATTTTTCAAAAAATCCCATAAATTAAAAAAAAAATAAATAACTTTTGTGAAACATGTTCACTTTTCTTATGTAATATTATGCGATAAATTTAGTAACATCATTCTCGTGGATCTAACTCGTTCCATTCATGAGAAAAGGTACTTTGAGTAATACTTTTGTATTTGAACGTCAATATTCTTTATCTCCTATAAAAATAACTTATTTCTTCGTTCATAACGCTTGGCGAGATTTTGGCGACGAATTTGGCGGAATGTCGCCAACTTGGCGTTTTTTTAAATGTTGCTAAATTAACGAAAAACTCGCCAAACGGATAAAAATGACGCTAAATCAATGAAAATGACGACTAATTGACGAAAATTCAATATCTTGGAAAGAATATAAATATCTCCTATAAGAAAAATTCATATTTTTTACTGTAAAAGTAGTAAATTTATTGCATTATATAAGGATAGTCAAGTGCTGCCCACATCAAAATTTTTTTCTTTTACTTGTTAAATATCCAGAAATTTTGTTTACGCAATACGAACACCCACATAATACGTTTGAAAAGAAACCGCAAGGCCACGATAAAAATTGTTCTTAAAAACCACTTTGCAAACAACATTTTCCATATTTACCACAGTGCATTACGTGATCCGATGCTATTAGATTTTGTAATTCAGTATGAAATATGAGAGTTATAGAATTAAAAAAGAACTTATAATGTATGTAAAAAAAAACCCAAGTTCATGGAAACCAATTTGCTACAATCTGATTGACTGTTCGAATTAAAATTTCGCAACCTAAGACAGGGAAAGAACCGAAAACCTTTTGTAATAAGAGAGGGCTTTTCCCCCTTTTATTCGCTGTCAAATACACACAAGTAATGAAACGTTAATTATTAGTACACCAATGTTTATTAACTTCCCTACATACATGGTATAATGTATAGGGAAAGTAATGTGATGGAGTCGAAAGTTCGAGTTCGAATTTTCAACATAAGAACACGTTTCAAGCATGCCTGAACTCGAACCGAAAGTTTCTTGAGGATGTCCGTTTGTGTATGCATGTTAGTGTGTATATATGTCAGTGTATGTGTATGTTGGTGTGTGTAGTTGTTAGTGTGCTTGTATGTTAGGGTGTGTGTAAATTAGAGTTTGTGTTAGGGTGTGTTAGTGTGAATGTAAGTTAGTGTGTGTGTAAGTGTGTGTTAGTGTGATTGTAAGTTAGTGTGTGTGTTAGTTTTTGTGTTAGTGTGTGTGTAAGTGTGTGTTAGTTTGTGTGTCTCAGTTATTGTATGCATGTGTGAGTTCGAGAGTCTGGGGACGCGATATCTCACGATCAAATGCATCGTTTCGAATATAGTTTCGTACAATTATTACAATCAGTGAATACTGCATTGATTTTAAACGCAATCGCATATTCGGAGGACTACCCTCATTATTCGAAAGAATTTTTTAAATAATCAGTAAAAAGTCAGCACTTTCAATGATGATTAAAAAAAAAATTAATCATTTCAGACGTAATTTTTCATTAGAAAACGAATAATACAAACTTTATAACGCGAGCATGTACCGTTCTCGAGATAATGTTCGTTATTCAAATGTGTTTATAAAATAAAATTATATAAACTTAAAAAATCAAGCTCTTTTGCTTGATTTTTTTTGTTTTCCTATTTTAATTCCTCACCTTTGAAATTTGTTGATTGTCTTTGTCTTTATGACCTGCATTACGCTTTATAATTTCCTCTTTATGGTTGAATTTCTTTTATTTCTTTGTATTTTGTAGAAAATTTTGGGATAATGTATTATGAGTTACTACTTACATTCTAACATTGGATTTACAATTATATATATATATATATATAATTTTAGCAGAATATGTTCGGTAGTTTTTTAAATGAAAATTAAAATAATAATTACACATAATATGAAGAGATCACGTGACCCGTTTCAGAATAAGATATGGCATCAACCTTTTTTCCTAGAGTAAAAATTGTGATTTTCAAAGTTCTTTTAAATTTCTATTTAGTGTTGAATCCGTCCTAAATCCGCTTTATTTTTGCGTGTTTTCTGTGCATCTATATCCTGCTTCACGCAATTAGAGTATGTTTTAGTTTAAATAATCATCAAACTTTCATTATTTCTACTACGAAACTTAATTTTAATGGATACAGAATGTAAACAAGTGATTATAAGATAAGTTGTATAAAATTGCTAATTTTTTTTCATGCAAAATTATTTAACTCTGGAGTCTGGAATAAAAGTGATATGAATAAAATTTATTCATTGCTTTTACATAAAAAAGCTGATGATTTTATAGCACTGCCGTCTTTGATGAAGTTTCAAGTTCCCAAGTAAAATAAATTATTGCAGTATTGTCAGTATTGTAGTATTGCCAGACGATTTACATTTCGATGACGTCATTTGAATAAAGTTCATTTTTCTCGATTAAGTTTTAAGATTTCAAGTAAAATAAATTATTGCAGTTCTGTGATAATTAAAAAAATATAACCGCTGAATGTATCGCATTTTAGCGATGTATAAACAAAATTGCATTTCAATTGGAAAGTGTTTCATAATCAATGCTTTATGCATGATTGATCTTTCTTATTACTGATGGTATAGTAATTCTTCTCTAAGAGTTCGGATAATAATTAATTAAAGATGATCGGAAGAAGTAGATAATCCTGTGGGTATTAGACCAAAGGTGTTGCATAAGATCGGGTGAAAGAGAATTTTTTATATAATTTTATGCTCCTTGTTATATGACGAGGCTAGACATCTAGTTAGTGTAAGTTGCTTTAAAAAGTTTCTTGGCATGGGAGTATGTCCGACGATGAAAAATTTTCACAGCCTTTATGTTTAAGGAAAGTATTGTGACGGGGTCGAAAATTCGAATCGGTCGAGTTTTCGACGGGAGAGCACGTTTCAAGCATCCCTAATCACGAATCAAACATTTTGAGGTGATGTCTGTGTGTGTGTGAAAGTATGTATGTGTGTGTGTGTGTGTGTGTGTGTGTGTGTGTGTCTGTGAGTCTGTGGAGACGATATCTCACGAACGAATGGAGCGATTCGAATGCAATTTGCTACAAAAATCACAATCCGTGAATGCTGGAAGTCAATTGTTTATAAACGCAATCGAATGTTCCTAAATTTTCGGGTGAAATTTTGAAAAAATCATCAAAAATTCAAAACCTTTAATAAAGTTACGCAAATAGACATTTCTTATGCAATTTGTCCTTAGAAAATTTGTCCTATTTCTTATGTAATTTGTCCTAATACTTTTGTATTTGAACGTCAATATTCTTTATCTCCTATAAAAATAACTTATTTCTTCGTCCATAACGCTTGGCGAGATTTTGGCGACGAATTTGGCGGAATGTCGCCAACTTGGCGCTTTTTTAAATGTTGCTAAATTAACGAAAAACTCGCCAAATGGATAAAAATGACGCTAAATCGATGAAAATGACGACTAATTAGCGAAAATTCAATATCTTGGAAAGATTTTTTTTTTTCTGTAATAGTAAATTCATTGCATTATATAAGGAAAATCATGTGCTGCCCATATCAGATTTTTTCATATTATGATACACCTATTTTTTTCCCTTCGGAAATTTGTAGGAGAAATCAACGGGAAGTGAAAGTGAAAGAGGTCAGGAGACTTAGCCAAACAATACGATCACGTGCTTGTGCACGTGTTCCATTGACTGTCTAACCAAGTAAAACTCGTGCGACATAAAAGCAATGGAACTCCCATAACCGCACCTCCAGAGTCAACTCTTAATCTAGAACAGAGGTATTTAATTTTCACTTTCTCATATGTAGTATTGAAAAAGTATGGTTTTCACGAAAGATTTTCGATTTCGAGATTTTGATGCCAATATATGATTTAAGATCTTCTGAACACATTTTGACTATTTTTGGAGTGATGTCTGTCTGTCTGACGTTTGTGGTGTATTTTTTGTGTGCGCGATAGTGGATACATATATTAAGGGATTTCTGCGAAACATTATATCCGACTATGTTATAAAAAAAAGTCTAGAATTTGATAGAATTTTCTTTAATTCGAGAAAAAATTTCGAAATTCATTTGAAATTTTATCGGTTTCTTAACATGGCAGCACAGGACAAGATTTGACGTAATCATGCACAATAAAGTTTATAGCTCAACGTCCACGATACTTAATAATTTTAGCAATTATTACGAAAAATGGCCGGGATACAGTATTTTGTTCGTGACGTTAATAGTTCCTCTCGGAGGGCAAGTTACCATCCCCTCGTGGGGTACATTGTTCAGATTACGCCAGAGACTGAATTATGTTTAAGTCTGAAAAATATGCCGCAAATTAAGCTCTGTAAGTCGGAAATATGCTTAAAATAAAAATAGTTCAGGTTCCATGAAATTAAGTCTTATTCACTGATTATCCGCATAGATAGTTGGCTAATTGATAAATATATTTTTAGGCAAGAGATGTGGCTAAATGGATAATATGAAGAAACTTTTGATGGAGGACGTTACTAGGGAAACCACGGTGGCCCTATTGCTAATGACAGGATAACATTTATGAAATACTTTCTTAGCGAAATAATGCTGTCCATATGGGTTGAAAATGGAGATCTTTTCTGGTGAACTTATCTTAGGGCAACTGTACTAGCCAAAGAGAAGCTGCTGTCCATATGGGTAAAGAGTGGAGATCTTTTCTGGTGAACTTATCTTAGGGCAACTGTACTAGCCAAAGAGAAGCTGCTGTCCATATGGGTAAAGAGTGGAGATCTTGTCTGGTGAACTTATCTTAGGCCAACTGTACTAGCCAAAGAGAAGCTGCTGTCCATATGGGTAAAGAGTGGAGATCTTTTCTGGTGAACTTATCTTAGGGCAACTGCACTAGCCAAAGAGAAGCTATTGTCCATATGGGTAAAGAGTGGAGATCTTTTCTGGTGAACTTATCTTAGGCCAACTGTACTAGCCAAAGAGAAGCTGCTGTCCATATGGGTAAAGAGTGGAGATCTTTTCTGGTGAACTTATCTTAGGGCAACTGTACTAGCCAAAGAGAAGCTGCTGTCCATATGGGTAAAGAGTGGAGATCTTTTCTGGTGAACTTATCTTAGGGCAACTGTACTAGCCAAAGAGAAGCTGCTGTCCATATGGGTAAAGAGTGGAGATCTTGTCTGGTGAACTTATCTTAGGCCAACTGTACTAGCCAAAGAGAAGCTGCTGTCCATATGGGTAAAGAGTGGAGATCTTGTCTGGTGAACTTATCTTAGGCCAACTGTACTAGCCAAAGAGAAGCTGCTGTCCATATGGGTAAAGAGTGGAGATCTTTTCTGGTGAACTTATCTTAGGGCAACTGTACTAGCCAAAGAGAAGCTGCTGTCCATATGGGTAAAGAGTGGAGATCTTGTCTGGTGAACTTATCTTAGGCCAACTGTACTAGCCAAAGAGAAGCTGCTGTCCATATGGGTAAAGAGTGGAGATCTTGTCTGGTGAACTTATCTTAGGCCAACTGTACTAGCCAAAGAGAAGCTGCTGTCCATATGGGTAAAGAGTGGATATCTTTTCTGGTGAACTTATCTTAGGACAACTGTACTAGCCAACGAGAAGCTGCTGTCCATAGTAAAGTAAATGTTTCGTAGAAATTTCGGTGGCCAAATCGCTAAGGACAGGAAAATTTACGTGGTGAACTTACTCAAGAAAAATTGAGCTAGATATATTTAAAACATAAAGGGTATCGTTCATGTTGAACTTTCTTATGAAAATTGTTCTGGCGATATTGCTAAGTATATATTGCATTTCATGACTTTTTAAGGGAAATTGTGTCGGCCATATTTCTTTTCGAAATTATATTGATCACATTACCAAGAACAGGATACTTTTCAAGATGGATATTTTCGGAGACAGTTTGCTGACCTCAATGTCAAGCATGAGATAACTTTATTTCAGGACTTATCGGGGAAATTATATTGACCCTATTCCCAAATGCATATTGCACTTTATGATTCCTTTTCTCACAGAAATTTGCTGATCATATGTCTCCTGCCTTGCTTATCACGATGGACCTTTTCAAGGAAACGATTCCGACCATATCTCCAAGAACAGAATACCTTTCATGATTGAGCATTCTCGAGAACGTTCTACTGGTCATATTGCAAAAAGACATATTGCCTGGTGATGGGCGTTCCTAGGTAAAATTGTGCCGACCATATTGCACAGGACAGACTACCTATCCTGACTAACTTCTTAGGTTCTAGTCATATTGTCAAGTAGGCGGTAACTCCCGTTGATAACTTGCTTAGGAAAACTGTGTCATATCTACGGTATATGCTAGGACTATTTCACTTGTCACGTATAACATTCCAACAACCCCTGAATAGAGGATTCAAGTAGCGCTCTGCAGCTTCGTCCATCAAAATTGAATGGATACGTTTGTATGTAGTCAGCCGTGCATGGCTTAACCTAAGCCTCCTTTAAATACAGGCTAACTTTCCCGCCATTTTGACTCCAACAGATCCAGTTAGTTATCGTCTGCCTGTGTTATTTCAATGACGTGCGCATGCTACATGGATGATATTGATTTGCAATTTTGCTGTAAAATATGTACTTCCTTCAAAATAATGTTGTTGAAACCCAGACCGTCCGACCTACCAGAAAGGTGTAAGGTAACTGTTTGGACGGTCGGGAAGTGCCACCCAATTTAAACCGGAACCCAGTGGGGGAGGCATCCACAGGGACCGTACCCCCCATCCCCTACCACCAACCTCTCGGAAGGACTTTCGGACCCACATGTTTAACGTGATCGTACTCCGCATGAACATGGCTTCAAAATAATGTATCATCATTCAAGAACGTAGTCTAGAATGGTTAGAATTTATCGACATTCCGACAAAAGGATTAGAAAGTAACTCTATTCATCAAGTACAGACATCCCTTGCACTGGAAGTCAAGATGGCCGTTGCTGCGCCAGCCCAGACCCGGATTAAGCATATCTGTGGCCCCGGGCCAGAACTTAGAGAGGGCGAAGAAGTACTTCAGAATTCTTATCTATAGTTTATGCACCATTTGTACATGTCATCTGGTTATGCATCTTTGTTGTGACAGCTCTCTGAGGATAACTTTTACTTCAATTAGCCCCCCCCCCCCAAATTTTCCTTCTCACCTCCTAATTGAAGGATTTTTCTTATGCTGATGGTTGTATCTGCACCATCCGTACGTCTCAGTTTGATACACATATTTGATGGATATATAATATACATGCGTTTTTTGTGTCAACTCCTTGGGCGTAATTTTTAGTTTAATTAGCCTCCACAATTTTACATTTCAGTTCCTAATTGAGTGATTTTGACTCTGCTGGTGACGATATAGTCTGAGCAACATTTGTACATTTCACTTGGATACACATACTTTTGTGTCAACCCCTGGATGTAGCTTTTAGTTTAACTAGTCCTCACAATTTTACATATCTGCTCCAAATTGAGCGATTTTTGTTTGGCTTGTGGCTATAGTCTATCCACCATTTGTACATGTCACCTGGATATGCAATTTTAACGTGGCAAATCCCTGAGCATAACTCTTACTTTGGTCACCCCCCCCCCCCCACCCCACCACCCCAATTTTCCATCTCGCCTCCTAATCCACCGATTTTGATTTTACTTGTGGCTATAGTCTCTGAACCATCAGTACGTATCATCAGAATATGCATATTTTTTTAGTCGACTCCCTGGTCATAACCTTTAGTTTAACTAGCCCCCTACAATTTTACTTTAATGTAAATTAGGACTATGTAATGTTTTTCCACTAGGAAGGATACGTTCCATGTGGCCAGGATTTTTATGAACGAGCGAGAAGCTAGGAGGTACGTTATTTTACTTAATACATCCGTCGTTTATATTTTTAATATATCCGTTGCTATGCCCAAAATACGTATATATATATATATATATATATATATTACTAATACATATATAGGCATAAATACATAGATGAGCGCCTTCCTCTACATGTCGCTTACGAGCCGCCACTGGATTTAGCGCTATTTTTATGCATTTGGCGAGGTTTTTGTTAATTTAGAAACATTTATGAAGTCGCCAAGTTGGCGACATTCAGCTAAATTCGTCGCCAAAATCTCACCAAGCGTTATGGACGGAGAAATAAATTATTCTTATAGCAGATAAATGACTATTGGCGTTCAAAAACAAAAGTATTACTCAAAGTAACTTTTTCATGAATTTGAACGAGTTAGACCCACGAGAATGAAGTCACTAAATTTATCGCATGATATTACATATGAAAAATGAACATATTTCTTAACAGTTAGTATTTTATTTTTAATTTATAGGATTTTTGATAAATTTATTTGAAAAATGGGCAATATCTCGAGAACGGTTCATGCTAGCGTTCTAAAGTTTATGTCAATCGTTTTCTAGGAGAAAATTACATAAAAAATGTCTATTTGCGTAACTTTATTAAAGGTATTGATTTTTTCAAAATTTCACTCGAAAATTTAGAGGTGTTTGAACATTCGATTGTGTTAAAAACAATTGGCTTCCAGTATTCACGGATTATAATTTTTGTATCAAATTTCATTCGAATCGCTCCATTCGTTCGTGAGATATCGTCTCCACAAACTCACTGACACACACACACATACTTTCACACACACATACTTTCACATACTCACACACACACACACACACACACACACAGAGGCATTACCTCAAAAATGTTCGATTCGTCATCAGGGATGCTTGAAACGTGCTCCCCCGCCGAAAACTCGAATTTCAATTTTCGACCCCGTCACAATACTTTCCTTATGCATTATACTATGCATATAAGGAAAGCAATATATAAAGTGACATTCTACATATTTCATATCGTTTAAATTCATATTATCATAATCATCATCCTAATCCATACTGTCACGAAACATATCTTCTAGAGTCGCGGGCGTATACACAGGATACAAGAACGAGTCCAAGTTTCTGGATAACTTAAGCTTATTCACACGCACAAAGTAAACAAGAATAATATACAATCAAACAGCACTTAAATACTTCACTCATTTCACAGAATAATCGATATTATTCTCAAAATACTGAAGAAAATAATTTCACAAAACAGCTGCTACTATTATCAAAACATTGAAAAAAATCTGATGTGGACAACACATGACTTTCCTTATATAATGCAATGAAATTACAGCTTTTACAGTTAAAAAAAATGTTATTCTTATACTAGATACTTATATTCTTTCCACGATATTGAATTTTCTTCAATGAGTCGTTATTTTCATTGATTTAGCGTCATTTTTATCAATTTAGCGAGATTTTTGTTAATTTGGCAACAATTAAAAAATGTCGTCAAGATGGCGATATTCCTCCAAATTCGTCGCCAAAATCTCGCCAAGCGTTATGAACGGAGAAATAAATTATTCTGACATTCTTATAGCAGATAAATGACTATTGGCGTTCAAATACAAAAGTATTACACAAAGTACCTTTTTTCATGAATGGAACGAACTAGATCCACGAGAATGATGTCACTAAATTTATCGCTTGGTATTACATATGAGAAGTGAACATGTTTCTCAATAGAAAATATATATATTTTTTTATTTTATATAATTTTTGATATTTTTTTAAATGTGCAATTCTTTTTTATTTTATATAATAATTCGATATTTTTTTTAAATGTGCAAAATGTGGGTTCATGTTAGCGTTCTAAAATTTATGTCAATCGTTTTCTAATGAAAAATTACATAAGAAATGCCTATTTGCGTAACTTTATTAACTGCTTTGATTTTTTGACGATTTTTTCAAAATTTCTCTCGAAAATTTAAGGGAGTTCTGGACATTCGATTATGTATAAAAACAATAAGCTTCCAGTGTTTACAGATTGTGATCTTTGTACGAAATTTCGTTCAAATCGATCCATTTGTTCGTCAGTTATCGTCTCCACAGTCTCACTGACACACACACACAGACACACAGACATCGCTTCAAACATGTTTGATTCGTGATCAGGGATGCTTGAAACGTGCTCTCCCGTTGAAAACTCAAATTCGAATTTTCGACCCCGTCACAATACTTTCCTTATACATCCTTATACATTATGTATATAAGGAAAGTAAAAATGTAGCTGCAGCCGCCGCTGTTTCACAAATTTCGCGTTTCTTATGTTTCTCTTTTTCGACATCACTAGCACGTAGGAAGCGAAGTCTTACGACTCGGGAAGCGAGTTACGGGGGTTGACGAGCGTAGCGAACAGGTGGGCGGATCACCTAGTATTTAAATAAAAAATCTGATGTGGGCAACACATGACTTTCCCTATATAACGTAATGAATTTACCACTTTTACAGTAAAATAAATAGGTTTTTCTTATAGTAGATACTAATATTCTTTCCAAGATATTGAATTTTCGACAATTAGTCGTCATTTCATTGATTTAGCGTCATTTTTATCCATTTGGCAAGATTTTCGTTAATTTGTCAATATTTCTAAAAGTCGCCAAGTTGGCGACATTCCGCCAAAATTCGTCGCCAAAATCTCGTCAAGCATAATGGACAAAGAAATAAGTTATTCTTACAGCAGATAAATGAATATTGGCTTTCAAATACAAAAGTATTATTCAAAGTATCTTTTTTCATGAATGGAACAAGCTAGATCCACGAGAATGATGTCATCCAACATATCGCATGGTATTACTGAAAAGTGAGCATGTCTCTCAAGAGGAAATATTTTTTTTTATTTTATATGACTTTCTGATAATTTTTTTGAAAAATTTGCAATATCTCGAGAACGGTTCATGTTAGCCTTCTAAAATTTATGTCAATCGTTTTCTAATGAAAAATTACATAAGAAATGTCTATATGCGTAACTTTATTAGTGGTTTTGATTTTTTGACTATTTTTTCCAAATTTCATTTGAAAATTTTGAGGCGTTCTTAACATTCGATTGTGTATAAAAACAATAAGCTTCCAGTGTTTACGGATTGTGATTTTTGTACCAAATTTGGATCGAATCGGTCCATTCGTTTGTCAGTTATCGTCTTCACAGTCTCTCACTCACACACACACACACACACAGACATCACTTCAAAAATGTTTGATTTGTTATCAGGGATGCTTGAAACGTGCTCTCCCGTCGAAAACTCGATTTCGAATTTTCGACCCCGTCACAATACTTTCCTTATACATTATGTATATAAGGAAAGTAATAGGATTTTCTTATAGTAGATACTAATATTCTTTCCAAGATATTGAATTTTCGACAATTAGTCGTCAAATTCATTGATTTAGCATCATTTTTATCCATTTGGCGAGATTTTCATTAATTTGGCAACATTTCAAAAAAGTCACCAAGTTGGCGACATTCCGCCAAATTCGTCGCCAAGAGTTATGCACTAAGAAAAAAGTTATTCTTACAGCAGATAAATGACTATTGGCGTTCTAATACAAAAGTATTAAAGAAAGTATATTTTTTCATGAATGGAACGAGCTAGATCCACGAGAATGATGTCACTCAATTTATCGCATGGTATTACATATGAAAAGTGAACATGTTTCTCAATAGGAATTTTTTTTTTTATGTGACTTTTTCATAATTTTTTTGAAAAATGTACAATATCTCGAGAACGGTTCATGTTAGCGTTCTAAAATTTATGCCAATCGTTTTCTAATGAAAAATGAAATAAGAAATGTCTATCTGCGTAACTTTATTAGGGGTTTTGATTTTTTAACGATTTTTTCAAAATTTCATTCGAAAATTTAGGGGGGTTCTGAACATTCGATCACGTAAAGAAACAATAGGCTTCCAGTGTTTATGGATTGTGATTTTTGTACCAAATTTGGTTCGAATCGGTCCATTCGTTCGTCAGTTATCGTCTCCACAGACTCACTGACACACACACACATACACATACTTTCACACACACACATACACACACACACAGACATCACTTCAAAAATGCTTGATTCGTGATCAGGGATGCTTGAAACGTGCTCTCCCGTCGAAAACTCGAATTCGAATTTTCGACCCCGTCACAATACTTTCCTTATACATTATGTATATAAGGAAAGTAAAAATGACAGTCCAATGTAGCTCATGTCACGTCCATTCATCAGCTGAACTCTAACCGATGCATGCGTCTTTCTATAGTATCTCTACAGAAACTTCTGGAAATCTCTCTACATCTCCTCTAGACTAATCGTTCTATCGAAAAGTTTCTAGAACATTCCAAAAGTCGCCAAATGCCGCCAAATTGGCGATAAATCGCCAATTCTGGCAATCCTTCTTCTGGAAAACTGGGAAATCCTGGCAACCCTGGGCTTACGTCATCTTCACGTTATGGACTGTGCTTACTCGCCTGACTAATATTTTGGAATGCAAACGGCATATCTCCAAGAATAAATGAACTTAGGAACTATGTAAATGAAAATGACGTAGACGCCTTATTAATTCAGGAAACTAAAGTTAGAGAAAGTAAAAAACTAAACATAGCCAACTACATATGCTATCATAATCTTAGCTCAAATATTAATGCTAGAACGCCCCATGGAGGAACAGCAGTATACATTAAAAGAAATATTCCCCACGAGGAACTAAACAACATAAATCTTCAAGGTATAGAAAATACTAGTATAAAAATTAAAATTAATAAAACTAGCCCGTTTATCCTAACCTCAACATATGTCAAAAATATGAGTAGAGTAGATGTAGCTGCGCAACTGGAACTGCTTTTCGCGCGATATCCAAACACGATACTCGCAGGCGACTTCAACGCGCACCACCGAGCGTGGGGCTGTAGGAGAGCCAATTCACGCGGTACACAGATACACAGACTGCTGCACACGACAAACACTAACATTATTGTACCGTCGACACCAACCTGCTTCTCAGGCGCCAACGGCTCATTTATAGACTTTGTCCTAACGCGAAACATAGATTACGCTCACACTATTAGTACCCTGGATGAATTCGACTCGGATCATCTGCCGGTACTGGTGACATTCGACCTGAACACACCTCTTCCAGCCTCTTTGGGACAAGAGAGGGTCAACTGGGAAGTATTCAAAAGAGCACTCTTCGAGCCGCACTTAGCAGTACCTAACATAATGAGCAAGGCGGATATTGACTCTGCCACGCACACACTCACAACAGAAATCAAGAGAGCAATTGCCTCTGCCACAACACATCGTGAGTCTCCAAAAATGCCCACACTTTCCCACCATGTCAAACAATTAGTCAGGCAAAGAAATAGAATACGTAAGACATGGCAGGCTAACAGAGACCCCGCCCTTAAAAGGGAGCTTAACAGACTCATGTGCAAAGTCAGGGAAAAAACTGTCGCAGAAAAGCAGCAACAGTATGAAGAACTAATCGAATCCCTTAGCCCAGAAGACGTATCGCTCTGGCAATTCGCAAAAAGACTCAGGAAACCTCAAATTAAGCTCCCGCCACTAATAGATGGTGCTAAAATCGCGTACTCAGACGAGGAAAAAGCCGAGGCGCTCGCAAGACATTATGAAAAACAATTCCAACCAAACCACGATCTAATGTGTCAGGACACCCTAAGAATGGTTAGTCAAACTTTAAATAACTTCAGGAATTCCCCGGTAACGGCTGAGATTGACCCAGCCACCCCGCAGGAGATAGTAGAAATTATTAAAAATCTCAAAAACCGTAAAAGCCCAGGGCACGACAAAATCAGAAATATTGCGGTTAAAAACCTACCCTTAAACGTAATATGTTACTTGACTATCTTAATAAATAAAATATTAAAACTAAACTATTTCCCCAAAGAATGGAAGGAAGCGATAATTATAACAATCCATAAGCCTGGTGAGGATGTCACAATTCCAGCCAACTACAGACCAATTAGCTTGCTATCGACACTTAGTAAAATTACTGAGAAAATTATTCTTAAGAAACTGAACACGCACCTTAATGAGAATGACATTATCATTCCGGAGCAGTTTGGATTTCGGCCAAAGCACTCCACCACTCATCAATTGCTGAGAGTGGTAGAGTACATATCTTCTGGTCTCAATAACAAGACACCCACAGCTGCGATTTTTCTGGACATACAAAAAGCCTTTGATAAAGTATGGCACTGTGGATTAGCGTACAAATTGATCACTTTAAAAGTCCCTGACGCACTTGTCAAACTTTTAATCTCATATTTAAATAACAGACACTTTCAAGTCAGAGTAGGAGGTAACTTATCTACACCCAAGCTCATTAAAAGTAGTGTACCGCAAGGTTCTATCCTGGGCCCGACACGCTTTAACATATACCTGAACGACATCCCTCAGACTCCAAACACAGAGCTGGCACTCTATGCAGACGACAGTGCGATACTTGCAAAACACCCCTATGTCTCAGTAATGCACAGACAGCTACAACAACACTTAGACATACTCCAAACTTGGCTGGAAAAATGGCGAATAAAATTAAACCCCAATAAATGTCATTGGATTTATTTCTCTAGAAAACGTAAACCTCCGCCGCCTCTGTACATAAACAACCATGCCCTAAAAGCGGAAAAATCTACTAAATACCTAGGTGTAACGATAGATTCCCACCTAACCTGGAAACAGCACGTAACGAACTTAATCAAAAAAGCGTATATGGCCACAGGAGCCTTATACCCAATGATAGGAAACGGAAATCTAAGTTATCAAAATAAACTCCTAATTTATAAATCGGTCATCCGCCCGGGAATGCTGTATGCAGCACCCGTATGGGGATATGCCTGTAAAACTACAATAGACCTCCTAGAGACAAAACAAAACAAAATCCTACGGATTATCAGGAAAGCTCCCAGGTACTTAAGAAACTCGGTAATTAGGAATGACTTCAAAATAAAAACTATTAGAGCCCAAATTAAAAAGCTAGCGCTTAAATTTTACAGAAATTTGCCATCCGTTCCAAACGAACTGTTATTCAATCTGCATGACTATGATCATCGCAAGGCCAAATCTCGTAAGAGACCCCGCGCTGTTCTAAACATCGATAATCGGAATTAAAAGATCCCACCTCAAACATCTGATTTTTAAATAAAACTCGCGACTATTATTTTATAAAAAAAAAAATATTCTAAACTCTAAACTGCCCCCCTGCTAGAACTGCTAGGTAACCCTTAGAGAACTGCTAGGTAACCCTTAGATCTGCATCAACCCCCCAAACTGCTTAAACTCTAAATGTGCAACAAACTGCCACACTTGGAGCTAGGACAAATAATAAAAAGTAGTAAATAAAAACCTCGAACCTCCAATTAGGGTCACTGAATTAATGTCACAGTTTGACGATAAGAACCACATATTGAAACTGGAGATTAAAGGCGCTTCGCGCCTGGTGCTCTGTCTTGTACGACACTACGAAGGAAACTATTTGCGTCTCATTCGTACGATAGAGCGCGTCGAGCAAAGCAATTCTACAGCTTGTTGTGTACGGGCGATTCGCCATTTCGGATTTTGTGCTTTTCATTTTGGAGTGCCACGTGTGTTGTTACCACGTGGTAGTGCTATTATTTGGAACTTCTCTACCCTGTCGATATGGATTTGGAACGAGGCGACGTGGCAGCTACTCGCGAACTTGCTGGTGAGCTGGACGAGGAAGAATTCGGGCCTCTCAAGGGTGCCTTGATGAATTACTGCGAAACTCTACCTGATGATGGACTGATGACTGGACTGAAGGAAGAAGTCAAGACCGCCGTCAACTTCTGCACCCTGGCAGTCTACGTGATGACTCTTCACATCAAGGAACTGCTGATGAACGGACTACTGGGACAGGAAGAGGACCAAGTCTCCAAGATTCTAGGTTCGTTACTTTCTGTGAACTCTTTTTGGTTTGCCCAGAAATTGGATAGGTTTATTGATTGTGATATTTATGAGATTTCTAAATGTGAGGGATGTAATTCTAGTGTTCAAATCAAAAGTAAAATGATAGAGCTAGGCTTAATTAAGGAAATTAAAGATGAAGATAAACTTAAAACGGTTGAAAATCCAAATAAAAAAAGAAAGATGGAGGGGCATTCCACTAAGGATGCTCCTACTAAAAGCCAGATTGTAGAAGAAAACTTAAATGTCCATGATAACATGGACTGTAATGAAATAGCTGATAATGTTGTAAATGTAACTGACAATGATTATGTTAAAACTAAGACTTACGCTGAGATTGCCGCGCAACCAGTTGTGTTTAAAAGTGCACCTAAACCTAAAGCGGTCGAAAATAGTGAGAGGCTAAAAACAGTTGAGGTTGAGAAAAAAGACCCAAAAGCTGAATGTTTTTTCATAAAGTTCAATGATAATTACAAGGTTCTCCTTAAAAAACTAAATGATATCTCAGGAAATAAAGTATCTGGCAAGCTCACAGGAGACATGCTAAAATTGATTCCAAATGACGCTGACACCTACAGGGTTGTACAGCGCCATTTAAGTAGTGAGAAAATCCCCTTCCACAGCTTAAACCTAAAGACGGAGAGGCCAAAAAAGGTAGTTCTGAAGGGGCTACCAACAAATTATAACATGGAGGAAATAAAAATCACTTTAACATCCGAAGGATTAGATGTAGTCCGGGTTTCTCAACTGAGAAACACTAAAACGAGATTACCCCTGCCGATCTTCTTAGTAAGCCTTAGGCCTACGGCAGACTGGCAGAGGGTCTACAGACTAACAAGATTAGGTTACTTGGTTGTGAAGGTAGAGGCCTTCAGAGCACGGGGCTTCAAAATCTGCTACCGGTGCCAACAGTTCAATCACTCCTCGGAGAACTGCAGTATGCCACCTAAGTGCCTTAAGTGTGCTGAAGAACACTTCACACGGGACTGCCAGAGACCTAGGTCTGAGAAGGCTACGTGTGCAAATTGCAATGGAGACCACCCAGCGAACTTCAGGCAATGCCCGAAGAACCCCTGGAACAGAGGAAAGGCACCGGGGTATGCCCCCCCTCCCCAAAATCAGATACCCCCTTGGAGGCAAAAGGCCCTCGGATTAAACTCCCAGGCACCCCCTCAGGGCTCCTCGCACACTATGCCACAGCAAAATAGATACCAATCTTCAGCACCCACCAGATCGGTGCAAGAGCAGGCCCCCAAACCTTCGTCTTCCAGAGAATTGACTCCGGAAGAAGTAAAACTGGCTACTATAGCCATTATAAAGAGAAAGGAAGCCGAAAAAGCCAGACAGGCGGAACTAGAAGCTAAAATTGTAAATCAATATGCTAAATCAAAAGAGAAATCAAAACACGTGAAGCCAAAACAAAACGAGTCAGAGAGGAAGAGCTCGCGCAAACCCAGCTGTTAGAAAAAACGGTTGAAAAAAGGCAAAAAACTACTGAGGTCCAAAAGGATACTCACAAAAATGACCAAACCGCGGTTGAGGCTGAGGATATGGAAGCTAAGACTGAACCTGCTGGTAAAACCAATGATGAAAAGATGGATGAAATCCTCAACCTCATCAGAGGGTTTATCACCATGTTCGACCTAGATGCAATAAAACACCTGTTGATGCAGTTCGCAGAGCTAATACAAAAAAAGAGTGATCCAATGCAAATGGTCTTTGAGGCTTTTAAATTAATCGCGGACTTTAAAAATAACAGTGAGAATCAAATCCGCCATGGCTAGGTCCCCAAAAGAAAGCTTTAAAATAATATTTTGGAATGCGAACGGCATATCTCCAAGAATAAATGAACTTAGGAGCTACGTAAATGAAAATGATGTAGATGCCCTGTTAATTCAGGAAACTAAAGTTAGAGAAAATAAAAAACTAAATATAGCAAACTATATTGGCTATCACAACCTAAGCTCAAATACAACTGCTAGAAACCCCCATGGAGGAACAGCAATATATATCAAAAGAAATATTCCCCACGAGGAAATAAACAACATAAATCTTCAAGGAGTAGAAAATACTAGCATAAAAATTAAAATAAATAATGTAAACCCATTTATCCTAACTTCAATATATGTCAAAAACATGAGTGGTATAAATGTAGCTGCGCAGCTGGAACTGCTTTTCTCGCGATATCCAAACACAATACTCGCGGGCGACTTCAATGCACACCACCGAGCGTGGGGCAGCAGGAAAGCCAACATACGCGGTACACAGATACACAGATTACTGAACACAACAAACACCAACATCATTGCACCGTCGAGACCAACCTGCTTCTCAGGTGCCAACGGCTCATTCATAGACTTTGTCCGAACGAGAAACATAGAATACGCTCACACTATCGATACCCTAGATGAATTCGACTCGGATCATTTACCGGTATTGGTGACATTCGATCTGAACACTCCCCTTCCAGCCTCTCTGGGACAAGAGAGGGTGAACTGGAACGTTTTCAAAAGAGCACTTTTTGAGCCGCACTTGGCAATACCCAACATTATGAGCACGGCGGATATTGACTCTGCCACACACACACTCACAACAGAAATCAAGAGAGCTATTGCCTCTGTCACAACACATCGTGAGTCACCAAAAATGCCCACACTTTCCCACCATGTCAAACAATTAGTTAGGCAAAGGAACAGAATGCGTAAGACATGGCAGGCTAATAGAAACCCTACCCTCAAAAGGGAGCTTAACAGACTCACGTGGAAAGTTAGGGATAAAATTGTCGCAGAAAAGCAGCAACAGTATAAAGAGTTAATTGAATCCCTCAGCCCAGAAGACGTATCGCTCTGGCAATTCGCTAAAAGACTCAGAAAACCTCAAATTAAACTCCCGCCACTAATAGATGGCGTTAAAATCGCGTACTCAGACGAAGAAAAAGCAGAGGCGCTTGCTAGGCATTACGAAAAGCAATTTGAACCAAACCACGATCTAATGTGTCAGGACACCCTAAGAATGGTTAGGCAAACTCTAAACAACTTCAGGAACTCCCCGGTCACGGCTGAGATTAACCCAGCCACCCCGCAAGAGATAATTGATATCATCAAAAACCTTAAAAACCGTAAAAGCCCAGGGCACGACAAAATCAGGAATATTGCGGTCAAAAACCTACCCTTAAATATAATATTTTACTTGACCACCCTAATAAACAAAATACTGAAACTAAATTATTTCCCCAAAGAATGGAAGGAAGCGATAATTATAGCGATCCATAAGCCTGGTGAGGATGCCACAATTCCAGCCAACTATAGACCAATCAGCTTACTACCGACACTTAGTAAAATTACTGAGAAAATTATTCTTAATAGACTGAACACGCACCTTAGTGAGAATGATATTATCATTCCGGAGCAGTTTGGATTTCGGCCAAAACACTCCACCACTCATCAATTGCTGAGAGTGGTGGAGTACATATCTTCTGGACTTAATAGTAAGACACCCACAGCTGCGATTTTTCTTGACATACAAAAAGCATTTGATAAAGTGTGGCACTGTGGATTAGCATACAAATTGATCACTCTAAAAGTCCCTGACGCACTTGTCAAACTTTTAATCTCATACCTAAATAACAGACACTTCCAAGTTAGAGTAAAAGATAACTTGTCTACACCCAAGCTCATTAAAAGTAGTGTACCGCAAGGATCCATCCTGGGCCCGACAATCTTTAACATATATCTAAATGACATCCCCAGGACCCTAGACACGGAGCTGGCACTCTATACAGACGACAGTGCGATACTTGCAAAACATCCTTACGTCTCAGTAATGCACAGACAGCTACAACAACACTTAGACATACTCCAAACATGGCTGGAAAAATGGCGAATAAAATTAAACCCCAATAAATGTCATTGGATTTATTTCTCTAGAAAACGTAAACCTCAGCCGCCTCTGTACATAAACAACCATGCCCTAAAAGCGGAAAAATCTACTAAATACCTAGGTGTAACGATAGATTCCCACCTAACCTGGAAACAGCACGTAACGAACTTAATCAAAAAAGCGTATATGGCCACAGGAGCCTTATACCCAATGATAGGAAACGGAAATCTAAGTTATCAAAATAAACTCCTAATTTATAAATCGGTCATCCGCCCGGGAATGCTGTATGCAGCACCCGTATGGGGATATGCCTGTAAAACTACTATAGACTTACTAGAGACAAAACAAAACAAAACCCTAAGGATTATAAGGAAAGCTCCTAGATACTTAAAAAACTCGGTAATTAGGAAAGACTTCAAAATAAAAACTGTTAGAGCCAAAATTAAAAAGCTAGCGCTTAAATTCTATAAAAATCTGCCATCTGTTCCAAATGAACTACTATTCAATCTGCATGACTATGATCATCGCAAAGCCAAATCACGTAAGAGACCCCGCGCTGTACTTAATATTGAAAATAGGAATTATGTAAGTCCCAACTTAAATAGTTGATATTAAATTAAACCTCGATCAATGTTTTCTAAAAAATGTTCTTAAACCTTAAACTGCCAAATTGATAGGAAATCCTTAGAACTGCATCAACTCCCCAAAATTACTCAAACTCTAAATGTGCAACAAACTGCCACACTAGGAGCTAAGTCAAATAATAAAAACAGTAAATCAAAAACCTCGAACCTCCAACTATGGGCAAATGAAATAATGTCACAGTATGAAGATAAGAACCACACCTAGAGATTGGAGATTAAAGGCGCTTCGCGCCTGGTGCTCTTTTCTGGACGAAATTTTCACTAAAATTTTCCCTATTTGCGTCTCCATTCGGAGCCCAGAGTCCGAGCTGTGCGGACGTGCTTTAGTATTGCTCCTACATTTTACCAGTTGGTGATCTTCTTGCTTCCACTTGGGCGTGTTATATCCAGTTACGATAGAGCACCTCGGGCAATTCAATTCTAGAGCTTGTTGTGTACGGACGACTCGCCATTTTGGATTTTGTGCTTTTCATTTTGGAGTGCCACGTGTGTTGTTACCACGTGTTAGTGCTATTCTTTGGAACTTCTCTATCCTGACGATATGGATTTGGAACGAGGAGACGTGGCAGCTACTCACGAACTTGCTGGTGAGCTGGACGAGGAAGAATTCGGGCCTCTCAAGGGTGCCATGATGAATTAATGCGAAACTCTACCTGATGATGGACTGATGACTGGACTGAAGGATGAAGTCAAGAGCTCCGTCAACTTCTACACCCTGGCAGTCTACGTGATGACTCTTCACATCAGGGAGCTGCTGATGAACGGACTACTGGGACAGGAAGATGACCAAGTCTCCAAGATTCTAGGTTCGTTACTTTTTGTGAACTCTTTTTTGTTTGCCCAGAAATCGGATAGGTTTATTGATCGTGATCTTTATGAGATTTCTAAATGTGAGGGATGTAATTCTAGTGTTAAAATCAAATGTAAAATGATAGAGCTAGACTTAATTAAGGAAATTAAAGATGAAGATAAACTTAAAACGGTTGAAAATCCAAATAAAAAAAGAAAGCTGGAGGGGCAATCCACTAAGGATGCTCCAACTAAAAGCCAGTTTGTAGAAGAAAACTTAAATGTCCATGATAACATGGACTGTAATGAAGTAGCTGATAATGTTGTAAATGTAACTGACAATGATTATGTTAAAACTAATACTTACGCAGAGATTGCCGCACAACCAGTTGTGTTTAAAAGTTCACCTAAACCTAAAACGGTCGAAAATAGTGACAGGTTAAAAGCAGTTGAGGTTGAGAAAAAAGACCCAAAAGCTAAATGTTTTTTCATCAAGTTCAATGATAATTACAAGGTTATCCTTAAAAAACTAAATGATATCTCAGGAAAAAGTATCTGGCAAGCTCACAGGATACATGCTAAAACTGATTCCAAATGACGCTGACACCTACAGGGTTGTACAGCGCCATTTAAGTAGTGAGAAAATCCCCTTCCACAGCTTAAATCTAAAGACGGAAAGGCCAAAAAGGTAGTTCTGAAGGGTAACGGTCCCCGGTAACGGCTAAGATTAACCCAGCCACCCCGTAAGAAATAATTGATATCATCAAAAATCGTAAAAGCCCAGGACACGACAAAATCAGGAATATCGCGGTAAAAAACCTTCCCCTTAAATATAATATTTTATTTGACCACCCTAATAAACAAAATAATAAAACTAAATTATTTCCCCAAAGAATGGAAGGAAGCGATAATTATAGCGATCCATAAACCTGGTGAGGATGCTACAATTCCAGCCAACTACAGACCAATCAGTTTACTACCGGCACTTAGTAAAATTACTGAGAAAATAATTCTTAATAGACTGAACACGCACCTTAGTGAGAATAATATTATCATTCCGGAGCAGTTTGGATTTCGGCCAAAACACTCCATCACTCATCAATTGCTGAGAGTGGTAGAGTACATATCTTCTGGACTTAATAGTAAGATACCCACAGCTGCGATTTTTCTTGACATACAAAAAGCATTTGATAAAGTGTGGCACTGTAGATTAGCATACAAATTGATCACTCTAAAGGCCGTAACACATTCAACAATTTTTCGGACAACCAACTTTTCGAACAATTTTTACGCCGAGTTGGGGGAAAACTCGTGTGAAATAAGGTCCAAAAATTGGGACAACTTTATCTGACCGGTATAGAAAAAGTTGTTCATTTGGGACAATTTTTTACCAACCAGCCAATCACAGATGAGTAGCGAAAGAATCACGTGTGTAGAAAGGTTGGCCCAGATTCTACTACATTCTGGTTTGACGTGAAATCCTCGCGCGAGTTCGAATCTGTGGAGCGCGAACAGATAGAATATAATAACAGATAGATTTTATTGATATAATAACCAGGCAGCGCGAAGTATTATTTTAGTTTAGATTTAGAATTTTGTTAAGTATTTATAATATTTCTGTGTTATAAAGATGGAAATCTATAGAAGTCGTCTCGAAGTCGAGAAATAGTGGTCATGCGAAATGGAAATGGAGTTAATTTAATCAATACGTGAAAAATCATTTTTGTGGAATCTAAAAGATCCACTGTATTTAAAAAAGAATTTGAAGAAACATGCGTACGAGAAAATATCATCTTTACGAACCATCTCTTCCAAAGCGATTTTATATACATGAAATATTATATAATAAAAATTAAGATATTATTACTAATATAATCTCTTTGGTCTCTTCTGATTCAAATTTATATTTACCAGCGACTTGCTAGTTTACAGTATAGATGCGTTTCAGAAAATCCGCCTTTCTGTGAATTTAAACAAGAGCGTACGCGAGTTTGCTTTGGCGATATATACATATTTCATCAGTTTTCTAAAATAAGCTAACTAAAGTGATACCATCACAAAACACAAAGGATCCTAATTTAAATTGTTTTAGAATATTTACTATACTATGGCAATTTCCTCGTTTTAGACTTTTTTTATCCTTCCATTGCAATACTAAAACAACTGGAAACTTCTGTTTACTCTTTAAAATAGTACTCTAAAATAACACTAAATGCATTGCATGATATAATTTGTTAGTACGTTTCAAATGTGCAGTTTTGGCTTGGGTGGTAGAGAATCAGCTCAGCAAACAACTGGGCTCTGGTTCGAATCCAAGCGAATTTTAAATTTTACAAATGCTGCCATCTGTTGCTAAAATATTCAAATACACTTTTTCTTTAATAATCTGCGGAATTTTTTTTGTTTTAAATTATTCTACGTTTTATATACAAAATAACCTTATATCAGTAAATTATTTTTAAATTTGAATGCTTATAAAAATTTATTTCGAAGTTACTTTGAAAAATATCTTGAAGTATACTTTATACCAGGTTATAGATGGAATATATTCTTAAGTAAAAAAGTGCTTGTAAAATTAGCAAATATAAAATGTGCATGTAAAATTAGCAAATATAAAATGTGCATGTAAAATTCGACAGAAATCATCGAACATCCTTATACGAGTAGTAGTTATCTTTCGACATGTAATTTTGAACATTTTAGATTAGAATAAAAAGAAAAATCAAACTACTTTGAAATTTTAATACTTTAATGCTAACATTTGAAGAATTTCTTTATTATTTTAAACGCACATAGACAATTAGAAATTTACAATACATTTGAAAATCATTTACTTTTAATAAAAAAAATAAGTTTGTATGTAAATATGAAAAGTTTACTCTTTTAAATTTGAATGCCTATAAATATTTATTTCGAAGTTACTTTGAAAAACATCTTGAAGTATACTTTATACCAGCTATAGATGGAATATACATATTTTTAAATCTATTTTAAAACATAATTACTCAATAAATATAAATGTGGATAAAATAATTTTTAAAAGTTTACTTTAGTGAGAAATATTTTAAACGTTACAAATGAGCAAAGAACATCTTCGGATATTTAATATAGATACGTATTTGAAAACCTTTAAAATCAAGTATAAAATGGTAATGAACTTAAATTTGTTTAAAACATGATATTTTAATAACGGCATTCTTGAATTTAAATACTTTTTACGTTTTCTTTTTCTTTGTTTCATTTCAGTCAATATCGGCAATATCGCTTTTTAAACTAATTTTGTATCTTAAAATAGAGTGAATATTTTTCAACAAATATTTATTTGCTTTTTTATACGGATGTGTGACAAATCCAAATATTTTTAATGTTCAATAATCTGTTTAAGCTTCTGATATCTGAAGTAATCCATATAAAAAAGAGCAAATCAAAAATTACAATAGATTTTGTCTACATCCTTCTCGGTTTACTTTGTTTCTTCTTCTTAAGCAGGAATAATCCTACCGTAATTATGCCAAGGCATATTTGATTTTTCCCTGCAGCTGATGCGCAATTTAGTCATAATTACAAAGTAATAAAGGTTACAAAAGGAAGTACAAAGTAAAAGTCTTGTTTTACTGCCGAAATCGAAGCGAGAACGCGCAGCCTGCCGAAAAGTACATGTACAAATGTATAGTTGTCGCCAAAAGGCGATAAACATACCGCTGTAATTTTGTCATTTAGCACAACTTCTTCAAACTGTCAATAACCATATCGCCAAGTTTTTCGCCGAAAAATTGGGAGAAAAGTTGTCAGAAATAGTTGGTTGTTCCAAAAGTTCTTGAGTGTGATAGGGCCTTAATAGTCCCTGACGCACTTGTCAAACTTTTAATCTCATACCTAAATAACATACACTTCCAAGTTAGAGTAAAAGATAACTTGTCTACACCCAAGCTTATTAAAAGTAGTGTACCGCAAGGATCCATCCTGGGCCCGACACTCTTTAACATATATCTAAATGACATCCCCAGGACCCCAGACACGGAGCTGACACTCTATGCAGACGACAGTGCGATACTTGCAAAACACCCTTACGTCTCAGTAATGCGCAGACAGCTACAACAACACTTAGACATACTCCAAACATGGCTGGAAAAATGGCGAATAAAATTAAACCCCAATAAATGTCATTGGATTTATGTCTCTAGAAAACGTAAACCTCCGCCGCCTCTGTACATAAAAAACCATGCCCTAAAAGCGGAAAAATCTACTAAATACCTAGGTGTAACGATAGATTCCCACCTAACCTGAAAACAGCACTTAATCAAAAAAGCGTATATAGCCACAGAAGCCTTATACCCAATGATAGGAAATGGAAATCTAAGTTATCAAAGTAAACTCCTAATTTATAAATCCGTCATCCGCCCGGGAATGCTGTATGCAGCACCCGTATGGGGATATGCCTGTAAAACTACTTTAGGTTTACTAGAGACAAAACAAAACAAAACCCTAAGGATTATAAGGAAAGCCCCTAGATACTTAAGAAACTCGGTAATTAGGAAAGACTTCAAAATAAAAACTGTTAGAGCCCAAATTAAAAAGCTAGCGCTTAAATTCTACAAAAATCTGCCATCTGTTCCAAATGAACTACTATTCAATCTGCATGACTATGATCATCGCAAGGCCAAATCACGTAAGAGACCCCGCGCGGTACTTAATATTGAAAATCGGAATTAGGTAAGTCCCACCTCAAATAGTTGAAATTAAATAAAAACCGCGATCAATCTTTTGCTAAAAAATGTTCTTAAACCTTAAACTGCCAAATTGCTAGGAAATCCTTAGATCTGCATCAACTCCTCAAAATTACTCAAACTCTAAATGTGCAACAAACTGCCACACTAGGAGCTAGGTCAAATAATAAAAATAGTAAATCAAAAATCTCGAACCTCCAACTATGGGCAAATAAAACAATGTCACAGTATGAAGATTAGAACCACACCTAGAGATTGGAGATTAAAGGCGCTTCGCGCCTGGTGCTCTTTTCTGGACGAAACCGTGTATATTTGCGCCTATACCTCTTTTAGACTTTGGGTTTGTTGGTTCTCTTGCACTGTCAAAGCGGATACAGCGTATCCTCTAAACAGTTGCATTATTGTGTTATTTGTACTTATATACGTTGTTCATGTTTTCTTCTGACCATATTGTATGGATTTTTATGACGTAAGACTCGTATTCAATTAAATAATTGTTTAAACTGTTTATTTTGCATAAAAATATCAGTACAATTAAAATTAGATCTCAATCAAAATATTCCTAGATGTTCAAATTTATTTTACTTTTCGATTTATTTTTGTCTCTATACGTTCTGAATCTTGTTTTATAATTAGGAAGAAATACTTTTTACTCACACTCATAAAGAAGGAAATTTAATTTAAAAATAATTAAAAATACATATACTATACACTTTGCTTTTCTGTTGTGCCATATGAGAACAGATCAGACTTTACTAACACTAGCGACACATATATAATTCCCAAAGCATCTTTACTCTCTATACTAAAAGAATCTGGTATGGGCAGCACATGACTTTCCTTATATAATGCAATGACTTTACATTTACAGTCAAAAAGTAATATATACGATCCATCTTACTGTGTTTATATCGTTGAATTCTACATTTGGCGACTTTCCGGATGACAACATGTAAAACTATTTCAAAGTACCCAATTAACTTATATTTCGCGCAACTCTAAATAAACAATTCTCAATATTGATAGCATCCTCAATAAGCGATATAGTCCATATACTAAAATATTTTATTACTTAATTCATCAATTAGGCGCCATTTTCATTAATTTAGTGTCATTTTTGCAATTTTGACGATATTTTTGTCACTCTGGGGCGAAATACCGTCAAGTTGGCGATACTTTGCTCACTATTCCCCAAGTTCGCCAAATGCATCATCAAGTGTTACAGACAAATAGAGAAGACCATTTCTTATATGCTAGAATGTATGTCCGTCATATGACGAAAATTAGAATTTGCGAAGCATTACTTCCCATATGGCGCCATTTCTATCAATTTGGAGACATTTTTGTCACTTTGGCAACATTTAAAATAGTCGCCAAGTTGGTAACGTCCAAATTTCTCGCCAAGCGTTACTGACGAACGGACGGAGAAATGGGTTATTCTTATAGTCTACTCTTATGTTCGTTCCAAGATATTGAACTTTCATCAATTAGTCGTTATTTTCATTGATTTGACGTCATTTTTATCAATTTGACGGCAATTTCGTTAATTTGGCAATTTTTAAATAAGTCGCCAAGTTGGCGATAATCCGCAGATTTCGTCGCCAAAATCTCGCCAAACGTTATAGACGGAGAAATATGTTATTCTTATAGCAGATAAATGACTACTGGCGTACAAATACAAGAGTATTACCCAAAGTATGTTTTCTCATGAATGGAATAAGCTAGATCCACGAGAATGATGACACTAAATTCGTCGCATGGTATTACATATGAAAAGGGAACATATTTCACAATAGTTAATATTTATCATTTTCTTTTGTGACATTTTGATACATTTGTTTAAAAATGTGCAATATCTCGAGAACGGTTCATGCTAGCGATCTAAAGTTTATGTCAATCGTTTTCTAATGAAAAATTACATAAGAAATGACTACTTACGTAACTTTATTAAAGATTTTGATTTTTTGATGATTTTTTAAAAATTCCACTTGAAAATTTAGAAAGATTCTGACATTCGATTGCGTTTAAAACAATAGGCCTCCAGTATTCACGGATTGTAAGTTTTGTACCAAATTTCATTCGAATCGCTCCATTCATTTGTGAGATATCGTCTCCACAATCTCACTGACACACACTCACACATACACACCCGTCATCTGAAAAACGTTTGATTCGTGTTCAGGAATGCTTTAAACATGCTCTCCAGTCGAAAACTCGAATTCAAATTTTCGACCCCGTCACAATACTTTCTTTATACTAAGTATATAAGGAAAGTAAAAAAGCTGGCAACAACAGCCGCTGACAAAATCCTTCAATAATTATCTGGCAAGGCAAGCGCTGGACCTATAGCATGAGATTTTGATGTCATTATATATTTTAAGACCTCCTGAAGACGATTTAACTATTTTTGGAGTGATGTCCGTCTGTTTGTTTTTCTGTCAGTCCGTCTGTCTGTGGTCGATTTCTTGTGTAGACGATAGCGGCCGCAAACATTAATGGATTTTCACGAAACTTTATCCGGCTTTTGTTATCTAAAAATCTAGAACTAGATAGAATTTTTTTTAAATTCGAGCAAAAACTTTGTATTTTTTAACGTGGCCCCTTAGGACAAAATGTGATACAAAACTGCATAAAAAGGGATATTTATGACTCTATGATCACAGGACTTCATAGTTTCAATCATTGTTATGAGAACTAACATTGATACAGCTTTTATGTCCGTGACGTCATTAGTCCTGCAGGGGGGCAAGTTACCTCCCTCTCGATTGTGCCCAATTCCAAATATGGTATCAATCGAAAGATTTTTTCAAGCTCTTTAAAGTAGAGGGTAACACGCTGTAATTATAATATATTTGGATCCAAGATACCGATTTTCCAAAAATTTTCTTGTAAAACTTGGAAAAAATAGTAAATGGCTTCTGGTATGAGAAAGTTAAGACACACTCAGTTTTATTATTATTATTTTTACTATTATTATAGCGAAACATCTAATTATCCTAATTTTTCATTTGTAATAACTATTTACTTAATTCAATACGAACCTTCCGCCATAGAAATACATGCAATGTAGTTGGACGTGTCTGACCAAGCACCCCTCTGAACTATTGTCTCAAACGATTTTGACGTTTTCCCAGCATAAAATTTTAACTCCTTCCTTTTACCGCCATAAATGAAACTCTTCCGAAGATGCAACTCTTAGTGGAACCCGTACTGTTAAACAGTTACCTACGTGATCATTGAGAGAGCTCAATGTACGTGAGAGATATTAATCTTTTCTAGCTTAATTTAAATCAGAATCCGCAACCACGTAGAGCACATTTTAAATTTCAATAAGGTGAAAGTGAGTGAACAACTTCTTTCGGACGTTTTCAATCCTTTCTTCAACCTTCACCCAATTGAGGACGGTGAAAGAGAAACACAGTATCGGTCGTCAACACCGATTTCGTAATTGGACATTCATTTCGGTTTTATTGTCGGATTGCACGAGATGCAAGCATTGCAAAAGATTGAAAGCTGTAGTGAATTTGGTCTCTCGGTAAGCAAGAAAGCAGTCACATGAGAAGTTTGCAAGGACTTCAGCTGACGAATCTTTATAAAAGTGAGTAGGACTCCTCCCTTACCCATGCACTCTGAAAAAGTGAGAAAAAAATAAATAAATGCAAAGAAAAAAAATCTGATGTGGGCAACACATGACTTTCCTTATATAATGCAATGAATTTACTGCTTTTATAGTAAAATAAAGTTCTTGTAGTTATTCTTATAGTAGATACTTATATTCCATCCAAGATATTGAATTTCCGTCAATTAGTCGTCGATTTTATTGATATAGCGTCATTTTTATCCATTTGACGAGATTTTCGTTAATTTGGCAACATTTAAAAAAGTCGTCAAGTTGGCGATATTCCGCCAAATTTATCGCCAAAATCTCGCCAAGCGTTATGGACTGAGAAATAAGTTATTCTTATAGCAGATAAATGACTATTGACTTTCAAATACAAAATTATTACTCAAAATATCTTTCTCATGAATGGAACGAGCTAGATCCACGAGAATGACGTCACCCAATTTATCGCATGATATTACATATGAAAAGTAAAAATGTTTCTCAACAGTTAACATTTTTTTTATTTATTTGATTTTTTGATAAATTTATTTGGAAAATGTGCAGTATCTCGAGAACGGTTCATGCTAGCGTTCTAAAGTATATGTTAATCGTTTTCTAAGAAAAAATTGCATAAGAAATGTCTACTTGCGTAATTTTATTAAAGGTTTTGAATTTTTGATCATATTTTCAAAATTTCACTCGAAAATTTAGGGGGGTTCTGAACATTCGATTATGTTTAAAAACAATAGGCTTCCAGTATTCACGGGTTGTGCTTTTTGTACCAAATTTCATTCGAATCGCTCCATTCGTTCGTGAGATATCGTCTTCACAGACTTACTGACACACACACACACATATTACTTCAAAAATGTTTGATTCGTGATCAGGGATGCTTGAAACGTGCTCTCCCGTCGAAAAATCGAATTCGAATTTTCGACCCCGTCACAATACTTTCCTTATACATTATATATATAAGAAAAGTGAAAATCTGATGTGGGCAGTTAGTACATGACTTTCCTTACATAATGCAATGAATTTACATATTTCACAGTTGTTGTTGTTGAGACCCAGACCGTCCGACCTACCAGAAAGGTGTTGTTGTTGTTGTTGAGACCCAGACCGTCCGACCTACCTGAAAGGTGTAAGGTAACTGTACCAGAAAGGTGTGAGGTAACTGCTTGGACGGCCGGGAAGTGCCATCCAATTTAGACCAAAACCCAGTGGGGGGGGCATCCACAGGGACCGTACCCTCCTTCCCCTACCACCAACCTCTCCAAAGGACTTACGGACCCACAGGTTTAACGTGATCGTACTCCGCATGAACACGGCGGCAGTTGTGGCAGCGTTGTTGTTGTTGAGACCCAGACCGTCCGACCTACCAGAAAGGTGTAAGGTAACCGTTTGGACGGCCGGGAAGTGCCACCCAATTTTGACCGGAACCCAGTGGGGGAGGCATCCACAGGGACCATACCCTCCTTCCCCTACCACCAACCTCTCGGAAGGACTTACGGACCCACATGTTTAACGTGACCGTACTCCGCGTGAACACGGCGGCAGTTTTGGCAGTGGCTGGAATCGAACCCGGGCCTATCGAGTGCAACTCCAGCGCGCTAACCAATGGGCTACCGCGCCCAGTGTTGTGGTCAGCGCGCAAACCACCGGGCTACCGCGCCCGAAATGTGCCAACAGCACGCGGTGTTCCCAGGTGGTCACCCACCCAAGTACTAACCGCGCCCGATGCTACTTGACTTCGGTGATCTAACGAGAACCGGTGACCGGTGTTTTCTGCATGGTACTGCCGTTGGCTACATATTTCACAGTGAAAAAATAATGAAAAGGTCTACGGCACAGTGTTTGTAACGTTGAATTATACATTTGGCGCTTTTCCGGATGCCAACATGTAAAACACATGTACCCTTTCTTTTGAGGGTCAGAGATCATGGCAGACATGTTTGTGGTCTCGCTTTGTTAGTGGACATTTGAGGAGTCCCACCTATGAGCAGGAACGGAAGGTTTTTAAGCCCTGCACTAAGTGCAGGACAACTAAGGCTTCGCCTGAGCATATTTTAAACTGTATTGACTTTAAGCTGGATGAGGTGTTTTCAAATCCTCTTTTGTTTTTAGACTTTTTAGAAGTTCATGGACTGATGGAATTGGTCTAAATTTGTTGGACCAATTAGGGATTAGGAACAACAACATGTAAGACTATTTTGTAAACAATTAACTTATACTTCGCGCAATTCTAAATTAACAATTATGAAGATTGATAGCATCCTCAATAAGTGATATTGTCCATGTATAAAAATATTTTAATAATTAATTCATCAATTAAGCGCCATTTTCATTAACTTGGCGTAAATGTTGCAATTTTGGCGATATTTTCGTCAATCTGGAGCGAAATATTGCCAAGTTGGCAATATTCCGACAAATTCGTCGCTAAAATTCCGCCAAGCCTTATTTGACAAAGAAATATGTTATTCTGATAGTAGATAAAGGACTAATGGCGTTCAAATACAAAACTATTACCCGAAGTATCTTCTCTCATGAATGTAACGAGCTGGATTCACGAGAATGATGATAGCAAATTTATCGCATGATATTACAGTTGAAAAGTGAGCACATTCCACAATAGTTAAAACTTTTTTATAATTTTATGTGATTTTTTTTATTAAATTATTTGAAAAATGTGAAATATCTTGAGAACGGTTTATGCTAGTGTTATAAAATTTATCTCAATCGTTTTCTAATGAAAAATTACATAAATGACTATTTACGTAAATTTATTTTGGTTTTGAATTGTGATGTTATATTAGGTTTTGAATTTGTGATGATTTTTTCAAAATATCATTTAAAAATTTGGGAAGTTTCTGAACCTTCGATTGCGTATAAAAACAATAAACTTCCAGTATTCATTGATTGTAATTTTTGTACCAAATTTCGTTCGAATCACTTCATTCATGCGTGAGATATGGTCTCCACAGACTCACTGACACACATACAGACATCCCCTCAAAAACGTTTGATTCGTATTGAGGGATGCTTGAAACGTGTACTCCCATCGAAAACTCAAATTCGAATTTTTCGACCCCGTCACAATACATCATAATATGTATATAAGGAAAGAAAAAATCGAATCGATTAAAATATTTTATGTGTATTGCTTTGATATTGTAAAATGAAATAATATCTAATTTGAGCGTTTAATAAATTTCAAAGCGATCGCTTTTATTCTATAACAGAAATATGTCCTGTCTTTGATGCTGTGAAATATAGTTTCCCAAGGATCGTCCTTAAACGCACAAATAACTTTTTAAAGAGAGATCCACATGCACGTTAAATCTGTCTATTATACAGTGACCATGAATGATCGAATAAAAGCGATTTCAACGCCCCTGCGAAGAATTAAAAAAGTCAGGATAACGAAATCAGTAACAAAGTGAAATAGGCGAAAAAAGTAAAATGACAACGCTGTAAAGAATTGTCTAATGAGTAGAAATTGACAATATGCATTTATTTCTAATGCATATTGCATTTGATGCAGATATACATTTCATATTGCAATATGTATTTATTCAAAATGCATATTGCATTTAATGCAGATGCATATTACAATATGCATTTATTCCAAATGCAATATACATTTATTCAAAACATATATTGATGAAAATGCACTTGATGTAAATGCATATTACATTTGATGCAAATGAATAATGCATATTATTTTTTCAAGATACATTTATTTGACACAGGGTTATTCGCAAATGGATATCATGTAATATTCAGGAATACTACATGCACAGGAATCTAACGTACTCTCTAGAAATGTCCTCCACCAACAATGACGCATTTTAATTCGAAAAAGAATATTACAGTACAATTTAACAAACATTGACGGTTCCACCGTGATAACCAAAGAAGTAAACGATAAAGTATGACTTGTATTTATGGCTTTCCATGTATGCCTTTCATGAGTTCCTGATCTAGATTCTTATAATGCTCTTTCGCCTATCCTGTTTCTTTCGTTTATCCCGCTTCTTTCGTATATCCCGCTTCTTTCGTATATACCGTATCTTTCGTCTATTCTGCTTCTTTCGTTTATCCCGCTTCTTTCGTATATCCTGCTTCTTTAGTCTATCTCGCTTTGTTGGCGAGTTTGTCTTCCTAACATTGTATATGCTCCGCTAGGGGGCTCTGCTATTACTTTTATTGGATCGGGCATGTTCACTTTACTTAACGTATAGGCTTAACGTGTACACTCGTAGATCTTTCTTTATCAAATTATCAAGGTGCTTACATGGGCGCCTATAGGGAAGGGAAAGAGGGCACACTTGCCCTCCCCTGGACGTTCGGAGTCACAAAGTTGGGCATCAAGCTAGTCGATGTTTTACATTTTATACATCTTATCGATGTTTTACATTTTACCTCTTATGTTTTACATCTTTATAGACGATGTTTTACATCTTTCCTCACTGACGTCAGTTTTTTTACCCCTCCTGGGAGAAGTTCTATATGGGCGTCCATGGCGCTTAAGGACTTTGGAACCCTTCTGTATACCAAACGTCCAATTCTACGTCCGGTTCAAAAGTTTCCCTTTAAATATGTATTTTTTTTACCAGATTTAAAAGAGCTTAAATGAGGGGGTGGGGGTGGGGCACTAACAATTTCCACTTCCAGTTCTAGAGATGTCACTTCCGATTAAAAAAATTATATTTTTCTTGTAACATCTAATTCTCATGATTATGCTATATATAAACCTTAGACGATAACTGATATGTATTCAGTATCAAATTTCGGAGAAGTTAAAAGGGTTCACTGAGGATTTCCACTTTCGGTTCTGACAGGCCATCCATTAAGCTACTCTAAGTCTTCGGACGAGTCGGGTGGTCAGGGCTTTCGACTTTCGGTTCTGGAGTTGTCACTTTCGGTTTTTGTGAAAATTCGTATGAGTGAACGAAATATGTATGCAAAAGAGTATAAATTACCTGTAGAGTGACTCAACTCGACTTTCTCATACTAGAATCCATTTTTTAATAGCATTTTTTTTTTCAAATTTTACAAGCAGAATTTTGAAGAATCAGTATATACTTGACATCGGCATATGCTTTTGAAGATACTATACTTGACAATGTAACCCCCCCCCCCCCCGGGAGGGTGGCAACTTGCACCCTGATGGAGGCTAATGACGTCACGAACAAAAAAATTGTATCGCGGCTATTTTTCCCAACATTGAATGAAACTATTAAGACTCGCGATTATTGAGCAATAAATAAACCTTTTACGTATGATTCTGTCAAATTTTGTCCCATGCTGTCACGTTAAGAAAATATAAAATTTCGAAGTTTTCTCTCGAATTTAAAATAATTCTATCTAGTTCTAGATTTTTGATAACAAAGCCGTATATATAGTTTAGTGAAAATCCATTAATATTTGTAACCGCTGTCGTGTGCACATGAAATCGACCACATTCATACATACATACATACAGTAGTGGCCAAAATTGTGGAAACCTTTTGGGGAAAATGTATTTTTGAGGTTTGATGGCTCATAACACCACTTTTTTTTGTACCAACACCATAAAATTATATATCAATGGAAAGATAATTTGATCAGAATTGTAATGCAATAACATTTATGAATTATTTTTTAATAGAACAGCATTTATAAAGAAGAAAAGTGAAATACATAGAAAAAATGAAATATACAAAAATTCTCATCATGTCAGTTAATACTTAGTTGGGTAACCTATAGCCTTAATTACGGCCTTACAGTGCTTTCCTATGGAGTGAACCAAGTTTTTTAGTTTTGAGTGTTATAATGTGAAACCAAGATTGAGTTATTGCATCTGTTAATTGAGTTTTATTGCTGTGTTGCTTCTGTCTAATAAGTTTCTTTAGTCGACTTCATAGATTTTCGATGGGGTTAAGGTCTGGGCTATTCCCAGGCCATTCCAGCAGTTGAATATGATGATCTTGAAGCCACTTTTTGCACACATGAGCAACATGACATGGAGTTGAATACTGTTGAAATATAAATGATTCATTATCTTGGAAAAGATCACGTGCAGAAGGCTGCAGTTCGGGCTCAAGCATTAAATTTATATATCTTCGGGCATTTATATTAACACTGATCACGCAAATTCTGCCCATACCTCTTGATGTCATACAACCTCATATCATAACACTAACTGGATGTTTCACGTTAGGTGTAATGCAATCAGGATGCAAATCTTCTTCGATTTTTCTCCTTACGTATTTTACGCCATCACTACCGAATAGGGAGAATTTGGTCTTATCACTCCAAATTACACTGTCCCATTTTTCCGTTGTCCGGTTAACGTGGGTTTTAGCCATCGAGGTAGTATTATACATCGTCAAAGATAAAGGCAGGTGTTGTACGGACGAATTTCCCGAGAACGCGTTTTCTCCCCACTGTGACCCTATACATTTCAATGGCAATTTCACACCGAGAGCGTACTCCAGAAATATAAATGGTAAAATAATGGTTATGTACTGTTGTAATTACGGCTGCAAATAAAAGGATGTACAAGGAGGGCTTTAATCTTTTCATGGATAACATTTGTTTTCGTTATATATCTTACAAATAGAGTTAAAAAGTAATTGAGCTAGATTTTAGCGTGATGCATTTCATTTGGCTATTAATTTCATTGCTTTTAATGCTGTATAATTAGAAGTTTTGCTTTATTTTTGGTGTTTGCGATATCGCAAAAGACTTATAATGTCATTCTAACACTTTAAAAAAACATTTGGAGTACTTTGCTGATAGTTATAGAGTTATTTTCGGTATCCTCGTATGTTTTCCCTTCGAGGTAGAACTTGGCGACGGTTGGCGACTTGCAAGATTGGGTGGCTAGGGAAGAAAAATGGGAGTTTTAACGAGAGTAAAGACGTGTCGTATGATTAAATTTTACGTTCATAAAATATAATAATAGTTTACATTCATTGAAAATGTCAGCTAGATTTTTACATCATAACTTTTCGGTGCATTTTATATAAAGATATATGAGCATGATCTCATTTCTAGTTCAGAGTAAATCGTACTTAATAAGTATTACTAGTTAGCATGGACGCCCATAGGGGATGACAAAGGGGCACTTAAAAATCACAAAGACGGACATCAAACTAGTCGATGTTGTTAATCTTATCATTGAATCCCTCCGGATAAATTCTATAGGTGCCGATGCTGGTTAGAATTAGTTTCATATAAACACATACACCTTTCAAATGTATAAGATATCCGCTAGGGGGCTCTGCTATTACTTTTATTGGATCGGGCATGTTCACTTTACTTAACGTATATGCTTAACGTGTACACTCGTAGATCTTTCTTTATCAAATTATCAAGGTGCTTACATGGGCGCCTATAGGGAAGGGAAAGAGGACACACTTGCCCTCCCCTGGACGTTCGGAGTCACAAAGTTGGGCATCAAGCTAGTCGATGTTTTAAATTTTATACATCTTATCGATGTTTTACATTTTACCTCTTATGTTTTACATCTTTATAGACGATGTTTTACATCTTTCCTCACTGACGTCAGTTTTTTTACCCCTCCTGGGAGAAGTTCTATATGGGCGTCCATGGCGCTTAAGGACTTTGGAACCCTTCTGTATACCAAACGTCCAATTCTACGTCCGGTTCAAAAGTTTCCCTTTAAATATGTATTTTTTTTACCAGATTTAAAAGAGCTTAAATGAGGGGGTGGGGGCGGGGCACTAACAATTTCCACTTCCAGTTCTAGAGATGTCACTTCCGATTAAAAAAATTATATTTTTCTTGTAACATCTAATTCTCATGATTATGCTATATATAAACCTTAGACGATAACTGATATGTATTCAGTATCAAATTTCGGAGAAGTTAAAAGGGTTCACTGAGGATTTCCACTTTCGGTTCTGACAGGCCATCCATTAAGCTACTCTAAGTCTTCGGACGAGTCGGGTGGTCAGGGCTTTCGACTTTCGGTTCTGGAGTTGTCACTTTCGGTTTTTGTGAAAATTCGTATGAGTGAACGAAATATGTATGCAAAAGAGTATAAATTACCTGTAGAGTGACTCAACTCGACTTTCTCATACTAGAATCCATTTTTTAATAGCATTTTTTTTTTCAAATTTTACAAGCAGAATTTTGAAGAATCAGTACATACTTGACATCGGCATATGCTTTTGAAGATACTATACTTGACAATGTAACCCCCCCCCCCTCCCGGGAGGGTGGCAACTTGCACCCTGATGGAGGCTAATGACGTCACGAACAAAAAAATTGTATCGCGGCTATTTTTCCCAACATTGAATGAAACTATTAAGACTCGCGATTATTGAGCAATAAATAAACCTTTTACGTATGATTCTGTCAAATTTTGTCCCATGCTGTCACGTTAAGAAAATATAAAATTTCGAAGTTTTCTCTCGAATTTAAAATAATTCTATCTAGTTCTAGATTTTTGATATCAAAGCCGTATTCTATCTAGTTCTAGATTTTTGATAACAAAGCCGTATATATAGTTTAGTGAAAATCCATTAATATTTGTGCCCGCTGTCGTGTGCACATGAAATCGACCACATTCATACATACATACATACAGTAGTGGCCAAAATTGTGGAAACCTTTTGGGGAAAATGTATTTTTGAGGTTTGATGGCTCATAACACCACTTTTTTTTGTACCAACACCATAAAATTATATATCAATGGAAAGATAATTTAATCAGAATTGTAATGCAATAACATTTATGAATTACCTTTTAATAGAACAGCATTTATAAAGAAGAAAAGTGAAATGCATAGAAAAAATGAAATATACAAAAATTCTCATCATGTCAGTTAATACTTAGTTGGGTAACCTATAGCCTTAATTACGGCCTTACAGTGCTTTCCTATGGAGTGAACCAAGTTTTTTAGTTTTGAATGTTATAATGTGAAACCAAGATTGAGTTATTGCATCTGTTAATTGAGTTTTATTGCTGTGTTGCTTCTGTCTAATAAGTTTCTTTAGTCGACTTCATAGATTTTCGATGGGGTTAAGGTCTGGGCTATTCCCAGGCCATTCCAGCAGTTGAATATGATGATCTTGAAGCCACTTTTTGCACACATGAGCAACATGACATGGAGCTGAATCCTGTTGAAATATAAATGATTCATTATCTTGGAAAATATCACGTGCAGACGGCTGTAGTTTGGGCTCAAGCATTTCATTTATGCATCTTCGGGCATTTATATTACTACTGATCACGCAAATTCTGCCCACACCTCTTGATGTCATACAACCTCAGATCATAACACTAACTGGGTGTTTCACGTTAGATGTAATGCAATAAGTATATAAATCTTCTCCGATTTTTCTCCTTACGTATTTTACGCCACATCCTTACCAAACAGAAAGATTTGGATCTCATCACTCCAAATTACACTGTCCCATTGTTCCGTTGTCCGGTTAAAATGGGTTTTAGCTCAGTTTACTCTTTTCAACCTTTGTTTGAGATATAAAAATGGCTTTTTTCTTGGAATTCTAGCATTTAGACTAAATTCATGCAGTCTGCGTCGAACAGTCCTTGCACTCAACTTCACATTGCATTTCACCGTGTATATACCGAGATAGTTTTCTTCTGTCACCCAGCCACAGTCTTTTAATTCTTGTATCATCACCTGCTGTTGTGCTCCATTTCCTGCTTTCACCACTCTGGTTTTGTAGTGATTGAGTCTCCTTATACCTCTTCAAAATTTTAGAAATGCCCCTTTGGTTAAGTTTCCCCCAATATTTCTTTTAATTTCTTCATAACTGCAGTCTTGTTTACTTAATAGTACTCTTTTACATCGCTTTCTGGTGACCAGTCAACTCGCGCCATTTCTTTAATTTTATTACGTTTTACAAGCTCACTAAATCGAAGAACACAAAGAAAACCAATCAACTTGATAACAATCACATAACACACTGATAAATGTCCTGTGACCTGTTGGCTCATTGCCAAAACAAGATGACACCTGATTGGCTCTCTAAACACTCATGCCTATTGGCTACATTCAAATGAAGGAAATCTACTTCATATAAACCTAAGCAAGTTGTACTTCTTTTTTATGGTTATTTGGCTATAACTTTTGATAGAATACAGATAATTAAACAAATGTTATTGCATTACAATCTTGATTTAACTATCTTTCTATGGATATATAACTTTATGGTATCGGTACAAAAAAAAAGTGGTGTTGTGAGCCATCAAACCTCAAAAGTACACCTTTTCCAAAAGGTTTTCACAATTTTGGCCACTACTGTGCATACATACAGACAGACAGACGGATATCCTTTCAAAAATAGTCAAAACGTGTTCAGGAAGTCTTAAAACCTATATTTGTATCAAAATTTCGAATTAGAAAATTTTCGTGAAAACAATACTTTCTCTATACATAGAATACTTACTCTTACATAGTATGTGAAAGTAAAAATGCTTAATCTTACCGTCTAAATGCCAATATATATGAAGGCTCTCATAAATTTTCTCATTAATTTCCTGTTATTCTCTAGAAAAACCAATTAATATATTCTGAGGAATATATTGGAGCACATATAATATCTTGTGTGGGTGCGATATACAAATATAAACAGTAAAACTAGAAAACATTCTTCACCTTATGATTCTAGTATCCCATTCTTAATAAAATATAAGACATGTTTTTTCAGCTGATACTCTAATCAGTTCATCAATTCATCTTAATCAAGTGTAAGAGGATACAAGTACTGGTTGAAAAAAAAAATCTCGAGCAATAAAACAAACACCTGATGTAACATCTCATCTTTTGTCGCGAGCGACCATTTTAAGAAATTCTGAAAACAGAAGTGTTTTGATGCGGTAGAAAAACACGTTTAAATGTCTCCAAGGCCGGCTGATTTAGAAACGCGGATGTTGAAATTCAGGCACAAAGACCCTCTCCTTATTAAAGAGACTGTCATGTCCTCGCTAAATGTTATTGCTCTGGCTGATTTGACCTTCGCCGGTGCTATATTGGGCAGGGACTGCTTCACACAAACCAAATGTTCAACAAAATCGTCTGCAACCGTCTCTGATTTGGATAAAATGGGGGAAATTATGTTGTGAAAAAATATATTGAAGTTTATTAATAAAAATGAAAAAAAAACAACGAATGAGGTAAAACAGTTCTTGAGAGAGAAAGAGTAAAAATTCCTAGGGAAGTAAAATTCGCGAATTTTCCAACTTAAAAAAAATCTGATTGAAAAAAATTTCAATTCAAAAATAGAAATTATCAAAATTTGTTTACTTCGAGAAATTTTTGTCTCTCTGTTTTGGCAGTTGCGCATTTTGGAAAAATGTGTGATAAGATCTGCTCTGCGATTGGTTCCAAGCAAAGGATAGTTAGCCAACTGGAAAGTGGCTATCACATAATTTAAGCTATATCACTGAGAATCCATTCACATAAGCAACATCTCAATACCTTTTATTTAAGTTCAGAATTTCTGAAACGTATAAATCCGTCGTAAACTCGAAATAGCATTTCAAACCTCATCGTAATACTATCTCCTTACTATGTATATAAGAAAAGTAATAATTTTTTAATAAATATATACCTTCTTTCTTCTCCAAAATGAATCGAAGTTTGTGATCCAATAATATATATATATATATATATATATACAGAGTGTCCCCAAAACTGTGATTTCGGTTTTCATTCCTTAAATATTGATCGTAGAAATATATAATAAATTACCATGTTGCGTAAAAAAAAGGTACAAAATTTTATGAAATCGATAAAAATTTTCAGGGAATTAAATTTGAAGAAATACAAAATTTAAATTTTATACGGCCACGGTATAAAAACATTTCCAATGAATAAAATGTGCCCATGCACTAATGAGGTGAAGTACAAAATTTCAGTATTTTATCATAAAAAGTCCCAGAGATATGTTTAAACAAATTTGGTGAGGGATTAATCACACATTAAAATGTAAATGTTTACAGCAAGAGTGCAAATGACGCAACGCAGAAATGCATCATAGACAAATAATATCGGTCTCTTATCTTTAATGGATTTTTGGCATGGATAAAAAACATTTTAAACAAGCTTTATAATCTTTGTGTAAAGTTATTATTTCTACACCGTGTAGATACTTTTGTACCAATAAATAGCAAAATTATTATTTATTTATGTAATCATTGTTTTCTTTCGTAATTTGTGTATGATCCCTGAAATGCGATCTGCCGACATGATTTTTCCCCTCCCAGAATCCATGTCGATGGATCGAAAAGTGGTTTAAGTCAGCATTGTCTTTTCATATCTCAGGGACATTTTATGATAAAATGCTGAAACTTTGAACATCACGTTATTAGTGTATGGGGTACATTTTACTCATTAAAAATGTTTTTGTACGGGGACCGTATAAAAATTTAAATTTTGTATTTCTTAAATTTTAAATTCCCTTGAAAATTTTAATCGATTTCATAAAATTCTGTACCTTTTTTTACGCAACTTTGTAATTTATTATATATGTCTAAGATCAATATTTAAGGAATAAAAGTCGAAGTCAGTGTTTTGGGGACAATTAATGTTCGTGTCAGGGGAAATTTCTTGAGAAAGAAGATAGTTATTATTATTTTTTAATGCAGCTTCATAAAAACATGACATGTCAACTTTAGGGGCGGGGGGGGGGGGGGAGCTGGTCTCTTTTGTTATAATGTTCTTTGTTATAATGTTCTATCTCGCTTTCTTTTAGAAATAGAGAAAAAGTCAATTTAAAAAGTTGTAGAGTGGTGCCAAATTAGTGTAACAATGTGCTTGTCCGACAGAAAAAGTTGCATATAATTGTCCCAAAAAATATTTTTAAAAGCATGCGATTCTTTAAACTGCAAATTCGTCTGACGACAGTCGTACAGCAAAGGATTTAATAAATTTCATTTGAATGTTAACTGTTTTATATGACAGACGATTTGTCGGTAAACATCGTAGTCGAAGCCAGAAAAATTAGTAAACTAATCTGATGTTGAAAAAATGCTCCACCTACAGTATTGTGCCCTTATGCTACGTGCTTGTCACTTCGTTCCAACTTTTATTTCGATTTTATGAGCCATGTTTACAAATGATGGATATTGCGAAATAATCCTTATTTTTGGAAAACGTAACCGGAATGCCAGTACAATCGAACGACTATACTCATTGTGCTTCTCAATGTAAGGTAACCCAATGCCTGAATACGTTAATGTTATTTTATATGGGAAGTATTTAGAGCATTTTCCCTAGTTTTCACAGTTCTTTTCAGTTTTTGTCGGACAAACACATGTTTATACTAATTTGGCAACGATCTACAACTTTGTAATTGCCTTTTTCTCTATCTCTAAAAGTGGGGAAGATAGCCCCAGCCCCCTGAAGAAGGGGGTCCCTTCTCAAATTATCTTGTTGTGTAGCGTCATAGGGATTTCCCATGTAGCTGCATTAAAAAGTATAACTCTCTTCGTTCTCGAGAAATTTCCCTTGATACGGACTTTCCTAGTACAGCACAGGAAAATTGTTTACTTTAAAATGATCACGATTAGAAGTAATATGTGCAATCATTAATAAAGAGAGATAATAACTTTATACAAATATTTAATACCAATGTTATTAAATAAACCTTTAAAGTTTCCAATAAAAACAGGACATTTGGTATATAAATTTATCAAAGTCTAAAGATAAACAGTGGAGAAGAATATTTTAGGGTTATTGAAACTTCGAATACAAATAATTAGATAATAATGACTTTTAATAATTTAATAACTTTATAATTTTTTGCATGACATGGCTGCAGGAGAATTTCGAGGACAAAGTAACCTAATCAACCGCTTGAGTCTCAAGTTTGCAGAGGGCCTCAAAATTTTGTACATTATTTTTATCTTGCATTTTTAAAACACAGTGCATTATAAATTTATATTTAATTCTTTTAAATTTATATTTAGTGTTGCATCCGTCCTAAAACCACTGAATTTTTTTCGTATTTTCTGTGCATCTATATTCTGCACCAACGCAATTACTATATTTTTGAGTTTAAATGATCACCAGACTTTAATTATTTCAACAACGAAGCCTAATTTTAATGATCTCGGAATGCAAACAAGTAATTGTAGGATGAATTGTATAAGAATTACTGAATTTTTTATTATTTAACTCTGGAGTCTGGAATAAAAGTGTATCAATGAAATATACACAGCTTTTACATAGAGAGCCAGGCGATTTATAATTAGATGACGTCATTTGAACAAAGTTCATTTTTTTCGACGAAGTTTGAAGTTTTCAAGTTAAATAAATTATTGCAGTTCTGTGATAATTAAAAAAACATCACCACTGAATATATCGCATTTTAGAGATGTTGAAATAGAATTGTATTTCAGTTGGAAAGTGTTTCATAATCAATGCTTTATGCATGATTGATCTTTCTTGTTATATTTGCTTTGGTCTCTTCCAGTTTTGCTACTTTGTAATTTCAGGAGGCATAACCTTCGGCTAAAAGCATTTGCATAATCAGTATTCCTTTTTCCAGATTGAGCTATAACTATGGACCTTTAGGTATTAAATAGAAAAACTATGAAAGACTACATAAAAATAGTGCTTAAAATATTCATTAATAATACTTTATTAAAGTTACCATAAACAATATTTAATTTTAATACAAAGAATTTCTGATCGGGAGGAAATTACATGACAGATTATTGTGCAATTTTAAAATAGTAGTCAAGTCATTTTAGGGGGCTCAAGACCTTTAAAAGTGCCTTAAACAGGATTAATTTCCATGTTTCACGTTTTATTTTGTACCTCTTCTCCTATACATCGATAATACCTAAACTGTTTATTGCTAATAAGCAAAAAACCTGAAGAATATGTGACAATTTTGTCAATAAGGTGATTCTTTTAATAATATTTTTAAAAATTGTATAATGTTTATGTATTTATTAAAATTTTATCTCGATATAGATTGCTTGCGCGAATGATTGCAACAAAACCGTTACTTTCAGAAACAAAATTATTGCTGATTATGATGCAAAAATATACATTTAAGAAGATTTAGATCAAAATCAAAACTTTTGCATAACTAAAGTTTAAAACAAAATAAATTTAAAAAAAATTAAAAATGTAATTATAATTTAAATTTAATTTTAAAAACTTAAATTATTCAAATGTTTAGAATTTGAACAAAGTCTTCTTGAATGGACATTTTTAAAGAAAAAGTTGAAAAAATATTAATGTCTTGTTTTTCGAGAAAACAACACTATACCTATAAAAAAGTGTGTGAAAGTAAGAACAGTTTCTCGTATACATTTGGTTTAATTTGCAGAAATTAATCTTAAAATATAAAGAAATCAAAAAATTATTTTAATTATTCCATCCTTTATTATAAAGTTCGTCATAAGTATTCAAGGACACAACAAGGGATTTTCTTAAGTGACTTGACTACAAAGAACATATTTTATCTCCCTGCAATACATGGTAATGCATAGGGAAAGTATTTGAATAGAGCCGAAAATCGCAACTCGAATTTTCGACGGATCTACACATTTTGGAACCTCTTGAACACGAAAAAAACTATTTTTAACGTGACGTCTGATGTTGTTGAGACCGTCCGACCTACCAGAAAGGTGTAAGGTAACTGTTTGGACGGCAGGGAAGAAGCGTGGCGTCTGTGTGTGTGTCTGTGTATATCTCTGTATGTCTGTCTGTGCAGACTTCGTATACATTCTAACTGAAAAACTAATTGACCGAATTTCATAAAATCTGGTAGATAAGTCCCTTGTGGGTAACCCTGATGCAGATTAAATTATCCATTCATGATTTAGAAACCATTTTTAAGAAAACCGTTTTTTAACACTTTACAACAAAGTTGAAAAGTGTTTATGACTTTGTTCATTCTGTCTGTCTGTCTGTCTGTCTGTCCGTTAGCACGATAACTGCCGTAAAAATGACTTAATCAAAATGAAATTTTAGTATGTTGTTCAGACGGTCTGTAGGACCTATGGGAATATAAATGAATAATACCACCCAAATAGTTTTGGATTGAACCCGGGTTAAAAAAATGAAATACATTGAACCCTATGGGACCTAATTTTTCAAGCATTTTTTAAGCGGATTTAAAATTCACAAATTGCTTCGAAAATTTTAGGTAATATTCAAACTGTTTCATAAAATATATAAAAAAAAATTCAGCGAAATATATTCAGTATGGTTTTTTAATTAAAATAATTATTATACACCTCTTATATGAAACGATCACGTGACCATGATATGAAAAGATCACGTGACCCACTTCAAAATGAAATATGGCATCCATCTTGTCTCAAAATCGTGATTTTTAAAGTTCTTTTTAATTCATATTGAGTGTTGTATCCGTCCTAAAACCACTTTATTTTTGCTTAAATTCTGTGCATCTACGTAATGAAACAACGCAATTACAATATATTTGAGTTTAAATGATCATCAAAATTTGATTATTTCTACAACGAAGCCTTTTTTCACTTATGTAAAATGCAAACAGCAAAATATGTAGGATGAGTTGTATTAGAATTGCTGTATTTCTTTAACACAAAATTATTTAGCTCATGGAGTCTGCATAGCTGATATGAATGAAATATTCATTGATTTTACAGAGAGGAGGACGATTTTTTTCAATGAAATTTTAAGCATAGAGTTTAATTACTTGTAGCTCTATGGTCTTAATTTTTAGATAAAATAAATTATTATAGTATTGGGATGAATGAAATGAATGGGAAATTGTGTATGTATGAAATGCTGCTTTTATAGAGAGAGCCAGGCGTGTTATTTCTTCTATGACGTCATTTGAATGAATTTCAGTTGTTTTCGATGAAGTTTTCAAATATAATAAATTATCGTAGTATTATGATAATTCTAAAATTATTACCGAGAAATGTATCGCATTTTAGAGATGTTTAAACCTGGCAATTTATATTTCAATGCCGTCATTTGAATGAAGTTCATTTTTTTCGATGAAGGTTTAAGTTTTCAAATATAATAAATTAATGTAGTATTGTGATAAGTTTTAAAATATTACTGAGGAATGTATTGCATTTTAAGGATGTTTAAATAAAATTATATTGAAGTTGGAAAGGGTTCATAATTAATGCTTTAAGCGTGATTGATCTTTCTTGTCATCTTTATCCCAAAGTAATCCCAAAACATGAATTGGCTTTACTGAAAAACGATTTTCATGCAAGGTATTATGCTCCCACCCCCGTAGATCAAAATATGCTTTGTCCAACAACTGTCTTGATTCTTGGATGAAAATTTCCAACTTTTCCTCATTAGACCCAGAGGTCACACAATTATCCACATAAAAGGATTTTTTTAACATTTCTGCTGTTTCTTGTATATCACTTAGGTTTGCTTCTATATGATAATTTAGTACAGCAGCTAATAAGAATGGACTACACGTGAGACCAAATACCAGTCCTCGATGCCCAAATATCTTCAATTTTTTTTTTCTCGAAATCTTCCCACCACAAAAATCTGAGGAAATCACGGTCTTACTTTGCAATGGATATTTGAAGGAACGCCCTTTTGATGTCTGCTACAATTCCAATTTTATCTTTGCGAAACCTCATTAATATTGGTGGTATTTCTTCTAAGCGATTAGGCCCCTTTTCAAGACAGTCGTTCAGTGAGGGGGAACCTTTTCCATGACAAGAAGCATCAAATACTGATCTGACTAGTGTTATAGAATTCTCCTTAAATACACCTTTATGGGGTAAGTAATGAGAAGGTTTTCTAAATTCTTCTTGAGGTACCACTTCTATTATTCCAGATTTTCCCCATTCTTCGAAGACAGCGTCATATTCTTTATATTTTTCTCCCTGTTTAAGCTTCACAACCATAGAAATACATCTTCTTTTGGCAGTGTCCATATTTGTTGTTAAAGATTCGTTAGCCTCAAGCCATGGTATAAAAGTACTTCATAACGTCCTTTTTCATTCACAGAGACTGTTGTTCTGAAATGATTCAGTGCATCTCTTTCTATATCTTCTTTAGATTCTGTCTCAACTGGATCCCTAATACCTAAAATATCAAGATCCCAAAGATTCGCTATGGTGGAAGTTTAGGAAAATAAGGAGGTAACTATGAGAGCTGATAACCCATGATTCTTTTCACCTGTAAATTTTCCCATAATAATCCAGCCAAGTTTTATTTGAACAGCTATTAGTCCGCACTTCAATTTGTGCATTTTTCCAGTAAAAAGTTGCCCACAAATATCTGCTCCTATCAACAATTCAATGTCTGGATAGCCTTCACCATAATCTGCTATCCAAATTTTCTTTTCTTTCAATACTTTTTCCCATGGTCTTTTCTTGAGTCGCGACAATTTCCCACATATGACAGTTTGGTCTAACACTTGAATATCACAGTTGAAATTATTTCTCGAGCTGCTCAAACTTATGTTATAACACTGATGACACTCTTTTTGAAGTGTTTTCCTTCCAAACAAAACATGAACCAAATTTTCAGATCTGACTGGTTCGTAACCCATTTCATTCGCCGTATTCTTCAGGATATATGACCGTTGTGAACCACTATCAATTAGAGCACGTACAGTACGACTTCCTTTTATTGATTTCAGTTTTACTTGTAAAGTTTGTAGGAGCACTTCTTCTTAATAGCTATGGTTTGACAAGGAAGTATTTTGCTTTTCTTCTTTCTTCTCTATGTCATGTGTATCTATTTTCTTTCGATTAGCTGGAATTTCTGGGCACATTACAACCCAGTGTTTTTGCCACAAAATTATACATTTTACATTTGTTTTACAAGCCTTAAAAGTGTGTCCTGTCTTCAAACAAGAAAAACAAGCGTTTTTATCTTTAATCTTGTTCTGTTTTTCCTCAACTGGCAGTTTCTGTGCTTGAAAATATTCTTTACTTAAATGTGGTGTATTGCAAAAAATACAACTGCTTAATTTTTCTTTCTTCTTTTCACCGGAGAATAAATAAATCATTTACAGTCCGTACGAACTCGTCTTCGATATTTTGAATCTATAGCTTTATTTCCGTTGGCTTTAATTTCTTGACTTCAAAGCCACCAATGGCCATAGATATCCGTTGCTCATTCTCCACTTCATTTCTAATAAAGGTCATCAAATCGTCGAGTCTATCTATCGTTTGGAGTTTCTCCAATTTTCAATTGTCTCTGCCAGACTCTTAGTAACTCCTCTGGAATACACGACTCCACTAGCGGGAAAAAAATTGCGTCATACTTTTTTGTAGCAACGTCCAATGAATCTAATGCTCTAAGTTGCGATTCAAGTTTATCATACAATGACGAAAGCGAAAGTGTCGATTGTGACTTTGTGTTCTCTATCACTAATGCTAGAAGATCCCTTATGTAGAGTTCCACTAAAACATCGTCTTTTCCAAATCTAGATTTGAAACTTTCTATCACTTTTGGATAGTTTTCAGCTGTCGCCGGGTAGCTTTGTACAAGTTCTCTAGCGCGAGAATTTCGAACTGTACACTGTATGAGATACTGGAATTTATCTCCTGGATCAACAGCCGCTGGATCTTCGTCTATTTTTTTAAACATTGACCAAAAAGTTAACCATCATATTACCGTAATATTTCTCAAGTTCAATTTTCGGGAGTTTGAGCTTTCTATTATGCAGTTCCCGATCACGAACTATTGAATTTATTTCACCAGTTTCTTTAAATCGTTCATTGAAAAGAGTTTTTATTTTAAAAAAGTTGTTATTATATATTCATCTGCAAACTTTCCTGTTCAAATCCTTCATCTGTAGTATCGCCAGCTTCCAACATAAAATCAATAGATTCGCGATCCAAATTCTGAAGCTCTTCATATTTCAATTGCAAAGCTTCGAATTTTGTTTTTAATTCCAAACCTTTATCTGTTTCCCCGGAATCGATATCTGCCATAATCTGATTGTACAACCGTGTGAAAGAACTACGCACAACTTTCCGTTGCTTTTCAATTTTATCCATAGTTGTTGAAAACAAAACTGTTCAAATTCAAAATATCTTACCTTATCACGTCCGTTTGTCGCCAAATGTTGTGAGAATCTCTCAGAAAACTATTCTGTCCTTCTCCTTTATTTTATTCTGACTCCATATATATAAATAATTGACATCATTTTGCTAAAGGAAACAGTTTTTTATTTAGAATTCACCAGATTACAGTATTTTTACAAGATTCCATCATTTTGCAAGTTTTTAAGTCTATAATAACAAATCCGCTGTTTCCACTCACTTCGTTACAGAATAATAAAAATAAAAACAAACGATAATATGCAACCATAGATATAAATATTTTGGACTCTGTTTTCGAACTATAAGTGGGGGAAAAAAACAATGAGGAAAAATCGTAGCAGACGATCATAATGCTGCTTTTGACAGATATAGAAAGAACTTATTAGAAAAATACTATTCGAAGGGCACGAAAATGAAGTGAATGTGGTTAAATTCTGGAAGAAGCTAACTATAAAAGACTGCATTTATATGCTTGCATGGTCCTCCCTTCCCCAGCATATACTATTCAGCGTCGTTGGAGAAAACTTGCACCCTACTTACATAAAGAGATAACAGAAGACACGGCTGCTGTTCTGCTGTTACGTATTCTCCATAATCTTATTCATTTATTTATTCTTTTAGGTTGCATATAGACGCAAAATACTTAGATATTCAAAATACAAACAAAAGAAACTTGCGAGTCAAAATTATTCTTCTATAAAAATTTTTATTATTCTCTTTTTTTGTACAGTTACCGTTAATTCAGTCACAATCTGAACGGTTACCAAACATTTAAAAATAAATATAAATAAAAGTTGAACATAAATTAATTACTTTATTTTTAATATTTTATAAATTTACTAAATCATTTTTAAATATTTACAACGGAAACTTACTCACTAAATCTAATGGATATTAAAAATGCAAGCCGTCAACAAACGGTACTCATTCTAACTATTACCGTTCCCAACACTGCCTACTGACGATGACGGTTTGAATTCTAATGGCACGATTTTTGCAACAATGTTTACCCAAATTCCGGGATGTGAGACATGCGATATGGACAATATCAATGAATGGTTAAGCAGCGACCATAACTATCCGGGATTCCACATCTCAACTGATGATGAAATCATATCCCAAATTCAGAGCGAAAGTACTACTGAAAATGAAACCGAAAGCGACAACGATCAAGACGAACAATGAAAAGTTAGCAATGAAGAGGCTTTTGACTGTTTTTTAAAAGAACTCACATGGTTTCAGCAACAATACGATGGTGATCAAACTAAACTATTGCTACTAAAGAGACTTCGGAATAGAGCCGCAAAACAACGTTTGTCGCAACTGCGACAACAAAAACTGCCACTTCAAGCAATAGCTTAACAACAGATAAACTTGCCTTGCTATACGTGAATGTAACGTACATACAGTATATGTAATTGTTGTAGTACGTCATATGTAGTACATGGTACATGTATATTTAAATTGTTGCATTTAAAATTACTAAAAAAGTTCATTTATTAATTACATATAGGTGTATGTATTAGTATTGTACTGACTCACTACTACATATTTTATGTGTTTCCGGCCTACTCCCGGTCCCAAATAGGCCGGATAATCAAGGTTCTACTGTATATATACAGGGTGCCCCAAAAAGATTGCAACGGGCTTTAATTCATTATCTGTTGGATATAAGTGGGCAATGTAAATTGCAAAAATGTTGAAAGAAAGGTAGGAAATAAGTCTATGTTAATGAAATAGTCCTCCCATTAATGTTCAAAAAGTTATACTTTTTAAATTTTTATACGACCCCCTTAGACAAACTGGGTCAATCAAAAAATTTTTATTTTTAATGCAACAAGATTATTAAAAAAACCGCATATCTGTATCTTTAAAATTGACTGAATTGTGATAAAGGAAAAAAATGACCTATGCCACTTTTCCGTACCATGTGAAAGGCTGTCTCATCAGTGAAAATACGGATCATAAACAAATTGACGATGAAAATTGCTTAGATCAAAATTACGTTAATATGTGTCAAAAATTATTATCACAAATGCATCTAAATAAAGAATTACACAGACAGAGATCATATAAAGCAGTGGTACTCACTACGCGGTCGGGTATCCTATGTATTATCATCCAGTTTTATCTTTTTTGCGATATGTCATAAATTTGCATTTCTAATTTGATATATGGTCCCTACTCAGAATGTTTAATTTTCAATTAAATATAACTCGCTCAATTTTAAAGATACAGATATGCGGGGATTTTTAATGATCTTGTTGCATTAAAAATAAAAATTATCTGATTGACCCAATTTATTTAAGGGGGTCGTATAAAAATTTAAAAAGTGTAACTTTTTGAAAAATTGATGCGAGGACTATTTCATTAACGTAGTCTTATTTCCTACCTTACTTTCAACATTTTTGCAATTTACATTGCCCACTTATCTCCAACAGGTAAAGAATTAAATGTGGCTCAGCTCGACTTTTACATACCAAAATCCATTTTTAAGTATCTTGTGAGATTGTTGATTTTTTAATTTTACAAGAAAATTTTAAAAATCGGTATCGTTGCTCCAAATTATTACAATTATAGCGTATTACCCTTTACTTTAAATGACTTGAAAAAACATTTCGATGGATACCATACTTGAAAATGTGTCTCCCGGGGGGGGGGGGGGAGGGTACTGTTCCTCTCGAGAGGTCTAATGACGTCACGAACATAAATGCATCGTGGTCATTTTTCACAGCAATAATTAAACCTATAAAGTCTCGTGATCATGAGCCATAAATAATCCCCTTTTATGCACGATTAAGTCTAATTTTGTCCAATGCTGCTATGTTAAAGAGATATGTAATTTCAAATAAATTTCGAAGTTTTCACTGGAATTTATAAAAAAAAATTTCCAGTTCCAGATTTTTCAATAACAGCCGGATATAAAGTTTCGTGAAAATCTATTGATATTTGTACCAGTTACCATATACACAACGACTACAGGCGGACGGACATCATATCTCCAGAAATATTCAAAACGTATTCAGGAGGTCTTAAAAAACATATATGGGCATCGAAATCCCGAATTCGAAAATTTTCGCGAAAAAACTACTTTTTCTATACTTGCATAGTATGAGAAAGTTAAAATCTAATGTATAAACTGTTTAAAATGCCCACCGTCAGAAAAAATGCACATTTGAATAACAGAAAGAATATTACCACGCACGCGATTAAGCATTGAAGGTGTCACCGTGTTAAAGGCTTGGATTTCTAAAATATAGAAAAGGCAATGGATACTTAAAGAGGAACTTATGTGGCCAAAGTGATTTAGGGAGGATTATTCCTTTCATTTGTTAGGACCTCTGGAAACATGGGTGTGCTCTCAGGTTACAAGAATGAGTCCAAATTTCTGGATAACTAACACGTTTATGTGCAAGCACAGCGTAAACAGGAACAACATGCTGTCAAATAGCACTTAAATGCTCCATTAATTTCACAAAATAACTGATATTATTTGTATATAGCAAATAGCTCGATAACTATCTCACAAGATAAATAAACAACTGTCGGGTACAGTAAAACAGCAAATAAACACACCGCTAATTTTACAAAACAGCGGCTACTATTCTCAAAACAGTGACGAATATCACAGTTCAATGTCGCTCGTATCACGTCAACTGCTCTCCAACTGAGTGATGACTCCTTTTATGGACTGGTTATAGAAGCGTCAAGAAATCCCTCATATCTCGTAGAATATTCATTATGTTGTAGGAATGGATAGTTGCCAGGCCCGAACTCGGGACCTCGTGCTTACAAGAACGATATTATAAGGTTAGAGCAAAAGCTAGCTTCGGCTCCGAACTTATAATTTGGGTATCCTAGCATCTTCGATCGATGTCTTTGGCAGGAGCTGAGTCGCCTGCTGCCACACACTCCCCCACCTGATGAGAAGCCCCGGTCGAATTTCGGAGAGGAGGGGGACCACCCAGAAACCCCCCGCGCGTCCCCATCCGAAACTCAGTCGAGGTGCTGAATGGCGTGTCTTACCTCGGGCGTGACGTCAGTCGTGGTCAACCAGAAAGGGAGTGGTAGGGCTTCTGGCTCCGTGTGGTGCTGCCATCTCGTGTTGAGAGGTGAGATCGTTGGAGAGAGAAGGTTACGTGTTTCAAACGTCCAGTCACCATTGTAAAGGAACAGATGTTGCGAGACCCGAACCAGGGACCTAGTGCTTACAAGACTGACATTATAAGATTAGAGAAAAAGCTAGCTTCGACGTCGAACTTATAATTCGGGTATCCTAGCATCTTCGATCGATGTCTTTGGCAGGAGCAGAGTCGTCTGCTGCCACAATGTCGAGATGTTTCTCGAACCTTAAAAAATCACCAAATATCGCCAAATTGGCGATAAATCACCAAATCTGGCAATCCCACCCGAACTTCACATGGCACTCTAGATTCACGTCATAGAAAATGTTGTCTGTACGGGTGTCTCCGGTGTATGGTTTTCAACGAAGACTCCAGTGAGAGAGAGAGCATTTTGCATGTTTCGTAACAGTATCTAGCTAATTGCCTATTTCGCCGTGGTTTTTACTTTCTTTTTTCACCCCACGCTGTTAGAAACCCTTTTACTACTTCAGATACGTTTATGATTTCACTAACACAGGTCAAACTAGCTTTGATTTTCTGATGAAGAGACTCCAGTGGGAGCATTTTACACGTTCATTACACATTGAAGATTTTCTGCAAAGGATATCTTCTCTACACCGTACTCCAGTAAGCTTTACACGGATTTAAATCCAGTTTCGATTATAATTGTTCAGCTGTTACTCAAAACACCATGGAAATTAAAAGAATGGCCTTCTTACGGTTGTTGGCGTGCTTTTCTACCGTCGTTTGCACACAAACATCATCAATAACAAAAGTTTAATGCGTAGCGAATTTAAAAGTGATAAAGAGTGTTCACGCATCGGTTGTTCCATTTGAAAACCCTGCCTTTGTTACAGTAATCGTCTTTAAAATGACAAAAGCTGTTTTAAACTCCCTTTTACAAATGATGTAAGAACCTGATTAACTTAACTTTGCGTGAACCAAATTATAATTTTGGCAGTATATATTTAATTTAGAATCCAGTGTACCGTGGTACTATTTCGTAAAAAACTGTCAGTGCTGTATCAAATCGTTTTGATATAGCGCTGTTTTGATACAGCTTCTTCATTACTGCTGAGTATTATAGATTATTTACTGCATAAATTCTTATATTACTTCCTTTTGTAAACTTAAAAATATAATATGAACATCACATGATATTACTTACGAAGAATTTATTATAGAAAGTTTGCTATTTTAAAATAATAACTTTTTCTTTAGTGACTTGGCTTTTTTACTTTCCCTGTAAGCATAGTAATGTATAGGAAAAGTATTGGAATCATGCCGAAAATCGCAACTCGAGGTTTCGACTGATCTACACGTTCCTCTAGACCTCTAGAATACGGAAAAACTATTTTTAGCGTGACGTCTGTGTGTGTGTGTGTGTCTGTCTATCTGTGTATCTATCTATCTGTGTGTGAAATGGATGCATCCACTCTAACTCAAAAACTAATGGACCAAATTTCATAAAATTTGCTAAGTCACTTGTGTGTGACCTGGTGCTGATTGGATTTTGGTACGATTCGGGATAAAAGCACCCGCCTTCTTTTAAATGACGCCAAATTATAATATGGACAGCACATAACTTTCCTTACAGATTTATATGTAGGTTTTTCACTCCTTTATTTATATTTCTCTAATTACAGTTAATTTTCTATTCAAGTTGCCTGTGTTGCCAACAATGTTTTTTGTTCTAAAACGACCTTCTAATAAAGCAATATTCATATAATTATAATATTATTGCGCACTCATAATCATGTAATTTAAAATTACAAATATATATTTGTTATTTCATAATTAATTTTCTTATTTTTTCTGTGAAGATAAAACTTGTCTTTATAAAAAAATAAAAAAATATATATTTTCTGCCATACCCACACTTATCGAATCTTGTACTCTTGCTGGTGAGCGTACCCCACGTTGGAGGCAACGGGTATTTAGTATATGGAGGATAAAGATGATTTGAACTATAAAAGTATAAAAATAGTTTATGTAATTTATATAATTAAACTAGGTAAGTGAAATGCATCAAATTTATCGGAGTCACGAAGCTATTCCAATTTAAATAAAACAAACTTTTAAAGAATTTGTACAAAATACCTTAAAAAATAACTCGGATACGAAATCTGAAAAAGATACATATTTTTTCTTTTTATTCTGATAATATTTGTGATAAATATGGAACAAAACACTATAGAATATGAATATGCTACCCGTTTCCATACACGCTTCGCGCAGACTGAATGGCTGGTGGTCACTAAATGTGACAGACACGCTTAATAAAAGTTCTGAATATCAAAAACCGTTTAAAATTTAGACATAAAAATACGGCATATTTTGTTTTGTTAACATGGAAATTGGGATCTGTAAAACAATATTTCATCTTCAATCACAGTATATTGCGTTATTTTCGAAGATTTTATGCATTTTATTTTAAAATTAAATCATTTAAAAATAAAAAATATTTTCAATATTTTATTAGATCCGTGTTACCCCACCTTTAGAGTATCGGGATCCACTTTTGATATGTAATTACGGTAAAGATCTACTTCCATCTGTATCTTAAATAATATATTGCTAGTGGCGCCCTTATGAGGATTAGTGCGTCCCTAGCTTAAATGCTTATGTTATACGTAATTTATGACGAAAAAGATAACATCAACCCCATTATTCTAGGTCTAGTCGTTCTCGGCATATTTTAGTTTTTTCTCATTTTCGCTAAGCCACCTTTGAAATTAAGTCCAGTTACCAAATGAAAACGAAAATTGAATTAAAACTGCAAATTTAGTGTAATTTAATTAATGATGGCTGTTAACGTGTACAATTAAACTCAGTTTAATGAATTATTGAGGAAATAAAGAGATAATTGATTTCAGATTTAATTTTTCGATGTTTGTTTATTAAAATCTTCAAACATTTTATGTTTTATTATTCCAATTTTTTCCCAAATATTATTCTTTGAAACTTTTAAAACTTTACAGTAATAGAAAATATGAAGTGGGCAGCACATAGTTTTCCCTACAGACTCAAATTCTATTTTTCTCTTTAATAATTCATTAAATTGAGTTTCATTGCACAAAATAACGTTAACGGACCCAGCAGTAGGTAACATTAGCTTACACTTCGCTAAGTCATCATAAGAAATATCTAATTACATAAATATTTATACGGATGGCTCTAGAACTGATTCTGAAACAACATCAGCCTACTGTGCTTTTTACAATGGCATGTATGTCCACAAGTGGTCAAATCGTCTGCACTATGAAAATAGCGTCTTCCAGGCAGAGCTGCTCGCAATAAAGGAAGCTGTATTTTGGGCTACCAAAAGTTTGCATAAGAATTTCATTATTTACCAGAGTCTAACGAGTATCGAAACTCTTAAACAATATCAAACGAAGAATCCGATAGCTCATCAAATTGTAACTATCATAACCAACCGCATCCATTTTTTATAGGATGGGTTAAAGGTCAACCAGGTATTCTGGGAAATGAAGTTGCAGACTGTTTAGCTGTTGAGGCGACGTCAGATGTCTCTGTTCAGAGTACACACTTACCATATCCCTGTTCATCGCTAAGGTCACAACTAAATATTAATACCATAAAAAAGTGGCAACAGCAGTGGAATGAAAGTGAGAAAGGTAGAGAAATCTTCAACTATCTTCCCAGAGTATCTCAAGAGCAACTTATTTGTAGCAAAGAATTGGTACAGTTTTACTCGGGGCATGATTATTTCCCAACTTATCTTTACAAAATCCAAAAGAAAGACACCGAAAACTGTATTTGTGGCGAAATAAGATCTCCGAAATATTTTGTATTTGATTGCGAACTTACAAGGAACTATCACCTTAAAAGGCCCAAGAGACAACATATGCCAATATTTGCCAAAAACCTTCTGGGTAATAGCTGGACTAAATCGAGAATAAAATCTATAATTCAATTCCTAGAGGAAAACGAACATATCCTGTGAATAATATGAATACTGGTAACCTCCACACATTCGCTCACTGTTTATTGCATATTTATTTGTAGTACTATTATGCATATTTATATGTAGCATATTTATACTATTATGCATATTACTATTATGCATATTTATATGTGTAGTACTATTATGCATATGTAGTACTATTGTATACATTATGTAGTACTATTATGCAT